>AP025045.1:34786193-34866665 GCA_036186865.1 Eustoma russellianum
AAATGGTTTAAGTAAGAGTGAGTCTAGTTATGTGTCCAATTGTTCGAGTGCACAAGAAATGTGGAGAATCTTAGAAATGAAACACGAAGGCACGAGTCAAGTAAAAGAGTCTAAAATCAATATGCTTATGTCTACTCTTGAGTCTTTCAAGTTGTTGCCTAATGAGTCAATTGTTGATATGGATCTTCGTTTGACTAACATCTATAACTCTCTTGAGTCTCTTGGTAAGGCTTTTACAACGCAGGAAAAAGTACAGAAAGTCCTACGGAGCCTCCCTTCAGAATGGGATCCTAAAGTGACTGCCATAGAAGAAAGCAAGGAGACTAAGTCAATAAAAATGGAAGAACTCATTGGTTCACTAAAAGTGTATGAAAACAAACTCATTATTCGGAAATCGGAATCAACCAAACAAGGTAAGACAATTGCTTTCAAATCAAATGAATACGTCTCCCCTCCCTCCGATCACGTAGAAGATAGTGATTCCGAATCGGATAATGATGACTTAATTCTATTGGCTAAAGGACTAAGAAGATTCATGAGAAAATCATTTAGAAATAAAAACAAGGGCACTACATCTAAGAGAAATAAAAACAAGTCAAATGATAAGGACATTAAATGTTATGAATGCGGCAAACTCGGACACTTATCATATGACTGCCCAAACAAAGAAAAGCAAACTAATAAGTACCCTGACAAGGAGCGGAACAAAAATAGACCCGTCTCAGATCCTAAACAAAGGAAACGTGCACTAAAGGCCTCCACATGGAGTGACTCATCAGATTCTGAATCTGAGACCGAAGAGGAGACCGCTCAAGTTTGCTTCGCTTCAAAGGCGTTAATGAGGTATCATCTGACTCTGACTCTGACTCTGAACCTTCTTACGATGATTTATTTAGTCAATATCTTGAGTTACATAAATTTACTAAGACTCTCGCAAAAGAAAAGAAACGTTTAATTGAAGACAAGAAACTGTTAGAATCTTCTAACGAGAATCTTGTCGCTCAATTAAGCGATTCAAAGAAAGAGTCTTCATGTGCCATCACTGCATTAAAAACCGAGATCTCATCATTAACTTCTCAAAATAATGAAATGAAATCCGAGATTTCAAATTTGAAATCAAGAAATACAGATTTAGAGAAAATGATGAAACAATTCGATACAGGGTCAAACATGCTGCATCGCATCATATTATCGCAAAAGCATGACAGTGACAAAACTGGATTGGGGTACGTTGATACTAACGAAGTATCAACCAAACCAACCAAGTTTGTTGTGTCTAAAAAGGTAGACACCCCTAAGCATCAAGTGGCGTCTAAGATGACGCAAAAAGCACCCCCTTCCACACGCCCCACTCCCTCATATCATGTGAAATATAACGTTGTACCATATAGATATGAGAAGAAGAGATCAATGCATACACGAAATACATATCATCCATGTACTACGCACACACACACAAGGACATATCACAAACGTCCTTCATACAATGAGTACAGGGGAGTCCTTGGGCAAAGACCCAAAGTACATGCACCACATGTATACTATATCGCACCTTCATCTACTTTCTTGCCATTTGATAGACCGAGAAGGATCACCCAAGTATGGGTACCGAAAGGTACCTTTACTAAAAGGTGATTAACTAACTCGAAAGGACCCAAAATTAAAAGGGTACCTAAATCACCTTTTTACATTGCAGGGAGACCACTCATCGAAAGACACATCAATAAAGTGGTTCCTTGACAGTGGTTGCTCGAGGCACATGACGGGTGACCCGAGCCTGTTCTCCAAATTAAAGAAGGTCACAAAAGGCGGATCCGTGACCTTTGGAGACAACAATGAAGGGAAGATCATTGGAAAAGGTACGATTGGCAATCCAAATACACTTCAAATCTCCAACGTATTTTTGGTAAGCAACTTATCTTACAATCTTCTTAGTATTTCTCAATTTGTTGACAATGGTTTTAATGTGTGTTTTACTCACCCTTATTGTAATATAATAGATAAAAATGGAGAAACCGTTTTAAAAGGAATATTCACACTATCTATGGATGATGTAGTAGACGCTAAAGTTAAATGCTTTATGTCAAATGAACCCAATGTGAATTTGTGGCATAGACGTTTAGGACACATAGGTATTTCTACACTAGAAAAATTGCAACGAAAGAACCTAGTACGGGGATTGCCCAAGCTTGATTTAGACAACTTTCAGTTGTGTGAATCTTGCATAAAAGGCAAACAAACACGTGAGTCACTTAAGCCTAAAAATGAGATAAGCACGACTAGAATACTAGAACTATTGCATATCGATTTGTTTGGTCCTAGTCGCACTACAAGCCTTGGTGGGCGTCACTATGCATGTGTAATTGTTGATGACTTTTCTCGTTATACTTGGACTTTATTTCTTGCACATAAGGATGATAGCGCCGTAGAAATCGCTAAATTAATTAAACAACTCGAAAATCAATACGGCGTAAATGTGAAAAGAATAAGAAGCGATAGAGGCGGTGAGTTTAAAAATAAAGAGATGATTTCATTTTGTGAAGAAAAAGGAATTAAACATGAGTTTTCGCCACCTAGAACTCCACAATTAAATGGAGTAGTAGAAAGAAAGAATCGCACACTACAAGAAATCGCTAGAACCATGCTTTGCGAAAATAAATTGCCTAGATTTCTGTGGGCGAAAGCCGTAAATTGTGCATGCTATATTGTAAATCGCCTATCTATAAGAAAGAAAATAAACATGACGCCTTACGAAATTTTGAATGATCGTATGCCTAAGATAGATTATTTTCGTGTGTTTGGATGCAAATGTTTTGTATTGAATACAAAAGATAACTTAGATAAATTTGAATCCAAATCAATTGAGTGCATTTTTATTGGGTATTCCATAAATTCAAAAGCATATAGATGTTATGATCCTATCACTAGACAAATCATAGAATCTATTCATGTTAAATTCAATGAATTTGGAGAGATTGATGAAGAAAAGGAATATGATGATGATTTTGAATTGAAACCCGTTTTGGATGAAGAAAATGAATCTTTTGATATGCATGAGATGAATGAAACACTAGAAATGCACGATCATATAGAAATGCATGATAACTTAGAAAATAATCAACCAAGATGGCATAGAGATCACCCACATGATCTCATCATAGGCGACATCACTCACGGTGTGCGACCACGTAGAAGAATCACTTCGGATGAAATAAATGAATTTCATGCTATGATTTCTGAAATTGAGCCTAAAAATGTGCATGATGCTTTGAGTGATTCATCTTGGATTGATGCTATGCATGACGAACTTAATCAATTCGTTAGAAATGATGTATGGGATTTAGTGCCACGACCACAAGATAAGACAATAATAGGCACAAAGTGGGTGTTTAGGAACAAAATGAATGAAGAAGGAAAGGTCGTTAGAAACAAAGCAAGACTCGTAGCTCAAGGATATAATCAAGAAGAAGGAATGGACTACGATGAAACATTTGCACCCGTAGCACGTTTAGAAGCTATACGACTCTTACTTGCTATTGCTTGCATGAAAGATTTTAAATTGTATCAAATGGACGTCAAAAGTGCTTTTCTAAATGGATTTATACAAGAAGAAGTATACGTGAAGCAACCACCCGGTTTTGAAGATTTGAAACATCCTGATCACGTGTACAAACTAAAGAAGGCACCATATGGACTAAAGCAAGCGCCTAGAGCATGGTATGATCGTTTTGCTACTTTTCTTTTAGCAAATAATTTTAAACGTGGTACTATAGATAGTACACTATTTTTGAAACAAGAAAAATCAGATTTACTTATTATTCAAATTTACGTAGATGACATTATTTTCGGTTCTACCTCACATAGACTCGTTAAAGATTTTGAAAATTGTATGAAAGCTGAATTTGAAATGTCTATGGTTGGTGAACTTAATTACTTTCTTGGCTTGCAGATTAAGCAAACGAGTAAAGGAATTCATATAAGCCAAGCTAAGTACGTAAACGACATGATCAAGAAGTTCAATTTTGAAAATTTGAAACCATCCCCCACGCCTATGAGTGTCACTACTAAATTAGACAAAGATGAACATGGTAAAGATGTTGATAATGGATTATATAGATCTATGATAGGTTCTTTACTATATTTAACTGCTAGTAGGCCTGACATCATGTTTAGCGTATGTATGTGTGCTCGTTTTCAAAGTCAACCCAAGGTGTCACACTTAAATGCGGTAAAAAGAATATTCCGTTATATTAAGCACACGCCCACCTTAGGTATTTGGTACGATAAGGATTCTACATTTGACTTACATGCTTATACTGATGCAGATTATGGTGGCTGCAAAATAGATAGAAAAAGCACGAGCGGAACTTGCCAATTTATAGGAAATTCCCTTATTTCGTGGTTTTCCAAAAAGCAAGCAAGTGTTGCTTTGTCCACTACTGAGGCTGAGTATATGGCTCTTAGCCTTTGCTGCACACAGTTGTTGTGGATAAAACAACAACTTTCGGACTTTGGAATTACCGTAGATAAAATTCCTATATATTGTGATTGTATGAGTGCAATAAATTTGTCTAAGAACCCCGTATTACACTCTAAGGCTAAGCATATAGAAGTTCGCTATCATTTTCTTCGTGATCACGTTAACAATGGTAATATTGTCATAGATCACGTACGCACAGAATCACAAGTAGCGGATATATTTACAAAGGCCTTAAATCAAGCCACATTTGAATCTCTCCGTTCTAAATTAGGCATGCTTCCTGTTGATGTGATTTAATGCGATATTATTTGATTTACTTTCCTTTGTGACAGGAATCTTTTGATTAACTTTGCAAAATAAAGGGGGAGAGAGAAGCATGATTTAAGGGGGAGAGAGATCACTGATTGATCCTAATTGCATGAATCAAGGGGGAGCCGGATTTGAAATTCGAAATTCAAATTTCAAATCTGTGCATAATTCAAGGGGGAGAGATAACACTTAAATCATGTACACTAGTTATTTTGAAAATCATCAAAAGGGGGAGATTGTAGGAATATGAGGGTTTGAGTGATTTCAATGACAGTCATATAAATATGTACGCTTTTTCCTTCGCCAAGGTTTTGTCCACAAGGGTGGTTTTTCTTGGCAAGGTTTTAATGCGGCATATCATATATGACTGGAGATATATCATTATTGTTTCGTTATTTCATTACTTCGAATACTCTGATACTGTAATATGGTTTTCCTCCGCCACAAGTGAGGCCTTGTTTCAATAAATAAATAGCGTTTATAAAAAAAAAATATATATATATATATATATAACAAGTGTACATGTATGCATGATAACTTACCTTATTTAGCTTATATATTATGTTGCCGAACTAACGAGCCATGAAGCTTTAAAGCTTACATCATATGGCGAACATTTGTTGAGTTTATACTATTTTCAGGTGCCACAATTAATGAACTAAAGTAGTTCATTAAGTGAAGTACTTAGTTTAATAAACTAAGTAGTTCATTAAAGGAAGATGCATTTGGAAAAGACATGAAGGCAACATGGCTATGGAAGGAAAGTTCTCTCCTCCTCCCCACATCAATTTCACACGCCATATATACATAATATATATATATTTTCAGATTTTTTTTTTAAAAGGCACATACACATTTATTCCAACGTACTATCGACACGTTATATATCTTACGAACGTACGATTACGTCACACCACTATACTTAACTCATATTTATGAGTATATTCAGATCTTATATCATATGATATAAGATATGGTGATGACAAATTAAATACGACACGATAAAAGGTTCTAGACCGAAATTTGTCGTATCGGGCGATACCGAAACTTCGCCAACGTGTCACGTACTTGCCATAAATAAATGGCCAGCCCATATACATCAAAATTTATTAAAAATTTCGTGCCATACACTGTATATTGAGACAAAAATACTTTCCATGTTGGCACACACAAATCATCCCACATTTAGGCCAAAATGTGAAGATTCCAATTTTATTTTTGTCACATGTTTATGGTACCACTTTAAATCAGCCAAGTGCTGAAAATTAAAGTATATATTATATATATTATGTATAACATAATATATATAGCATGTGCAAAAGTTGGAATTTAAATTAGAGAAAAATCGGGTAATCGATAAATATCGAAAATTCGGTTTTCTACGCACTTGACATGGAACGTTTTTCTTGAACATCATGTAACACGTATCTAGACACTTTTTACATATAATATACATCTTAAAGTGTTCTAGAAAATTAAATTAAGGGCTGATTGGAATATTACATGTGTGTAATATTAAATGTGCACTATTTTACAAAGTTAGCAAAAATAAATTTCAACACATGCATATACACACTTAGACGTCACCCCAGCTGAGATGGAGCACATGTGGAGTCTTGTTGGCATGATGATTGGTCAAGAATCAATCATACAATGTTGATGAATCAAAGAGAGAAGCTACAAAAGGTAAGTTTTCAACATACACCTCTCTTATGTCACATGCTGAAAATTTCAGCATGTCACACATCTTGTGGCCGATTTCTTCAACATTAAGGGAGATATTTTGTTGATTTTTCATTAAGGAATAAATCAAAGGAGTTATGGAAATGATTTGAATTGTATGTAAGGTTATTAATTGTGATATCCTTTATATCACACATGCTGAAATTTTTCAGCATGTGTGAAGTTGGTTATGGCCGAATGTAACCTCCTTTTGGTGTCCAAATTCATTCTCAATCTTGTAGAAAGACTTACCTTAAATAATGGATGAATTTTTATGGAAGAAATTCAAAGAAAAATGGAAGAAATCCAGATTTATTTCATGTGGTTAATGCTGAAAATTTCAGCATTGAAACACCTTGATGTGGCCGATTTTTTTGAGAAGGAAGGAAGGATTTTTGTGTCTCACACTTTATGACAAATTGTGACTATTATGGCATGATTTAATAATTGATTATTTGGCATATATTTAGTGTTTTTTTCAGAATATCCATGTCATCAAAATGATGACAACATTGAGTCAATCAAAAGGTGCCAAGTAAGCAATGACTAAATGATGGTCCAATGGAGTGATGCCAAGCAAGCAAAACATTGTCACCATGATGTCTCACACTCTCTCAAGCAATTAAAAGGAAATTTTCAAGAGGGGGAAGAGGCTATAGGGGGACGGCTGGACCTATAAGGGAAGAAGAGAAGAACAAACAAAAACAACACCAAGACTTGCATTCAAAAGTGATCAAAGTGCCAAAGCTTTCTTCTCCTACACTTTCTTTCTTTCTTCTCTTGTAAAAAGCCTATTGTACTTTACTTCTTTCATTCTTGAATAGGCTTCATAGAAACCACCATTCATTCATCTTTGTACAAGATTGATCAAGGTGTGATCAATCTTCATTCTAGCAAGGTGGTGGTGTTCGTGTGAATTGTACTCACAATACAAGGTTTGTAAAGGGTTGGAGTTAAGGTGTAACTCTATCAACCCTGCGGTAAGGTGTACTGCGTGTGTGAAATTAGTGTGAACTAAGGAAGGTGTTCCTTGAAGACTGGAGTAGGTTGTTTATAACCGAACCAGTATAAAATTCTTGGTGCAATTTACTTTCTGCATTTACGTTTCAGTTTCTGCGCTGTTTACTCATATTGTTCACGTTCGCAAAAATAGTAAACGTTTTCTAAAAATTATAAAAATTTCCAGAAACATACATAAACGTTCTAGGGTTAATTTGGCACAAGTTTCAACTCTTTTGGACAAGTATAGGTCAGTCAAACATCAAAAGTTCTGAGACTAGTGCAGTCTGATTTTCAGACTTGCAAAGGTTGAGACTTTGGTGGTATTTGACCTACTTCCCAAAAGAATTTTCAAAAACTGTTTCAACCCATTTCAATATAGTGTGTGAGGAGTTATTGGTCAAATTTTCAGATCATTTGGACATTCACACAAATAGGAATTAATATTTCAAAACCATCTACCGTTTCTGGCAGATTTGCACAATCTGAGTGCCAACGGTTTTTGAAGGGGTTAAAGGTTGAATTTTGATTTGAAATTTTTAGGGGACCCTCATAACATCTGAGGCTAAGTTCTCTCAAAATTTCATAAATTTTGGAGACCTCTAACCTGGTTTTAAAAACGTTTTAAAACAGGTCCTGAAAACAGAATCTGTTTTCAGAACTTGAATTGTTCAAGTTTAAAGAAATTTTAAAAAGCACACTTTCCGCACCATCTATTCAACCCCCCCCCCTTCTAGTGGTGCCTTGCAGATCCTACAGGTGTGATCAATCTTAGACTTGCAAGGTGGTGGTGTTCGTGTGCATTGTATTCAACAAACAAGGTTTGTAAAGGGTTGAAGTTGGTGTTTAACTCCATCAACCCTGTGGTAACGTATACTTTGTGTTGAGTGATTTGTGTGAACCGAGGAAGGTTTCCTCGAAGACTTCTTAGACTTGCAAGGTGGTAGTGTTCGTGTGCATTGTATTCAACATACAAGGTTTGTAAAGGGTTGGAGTTGGTGTGTAACTCCATCAACCCTGTGTTAAGGTGTACTTTGTGTTGTGTGATTAGTTTGAACAGAGGAAGGTGTCCTCGAAGACTGGAGTATGTTGTTTATAACCGAACCAGTATAAAATTCTTGGTGTCATTTACTTTCACTATCTACTTTCAGTTTCAGCACTGTTTATCCTTTTAGATCACGCTCGAAAAATAGTAAACGGATATCAAAAATTACGAATCTTTCAGAAAACATAGTCACACGTTTTAAGGTTCTTTTGGCGTAAGTTTCAACCCTTTTGGACAAGTATAAGTCATTCAAACGTCCAAAGATCTGAGACTAGTGCAGTCTAAATTTTAGGCTTGCAAAGGTTGAAACTTTGATCGTATTTGACTAATTTCCCAAAAGAATTTTTTAAAACTGTTTCAACCCATTTAAATATAACTTACAAGGGGTTAGTGGTTAAAATTTCAGAGCATTTGGAGTTACGTACAAATAGGAAATAATTTTTCAAATCAGTGCACAGTTTCTGTCAGATATTATGTTAACATAATATATATAACATGTGAAAAAAGTTGGAATTTAAATAAAGAAAAATCGGGTAATCGATAAACGTCGAAAATTCAGTTTTCTACGTACACGACACATGGAACGTTTTTGGCACATCATACAACATGCATCTAGACATTTTTTACATATTCCATAAATCTAAAATTGTTCTAGAAAATTCAATAAAAGGCTGATTGGAATATACCATGTGTGTATTATTAAATGTGCACTGTTTTACAAAGTTTGCAAAAATAAAATTCAGCACATGCACAATATATGTTACACGCCTAAGATACATTGTTGGAGCTTATGTGGAGCCTTGTTGGCATATTGATTGGTCAAGAATCAAGCATACAATGTTGATGACATAAAGGAAGGAGCTACATAAGGTAACAATTCAAACTTATCTCCCATTTGTAACACATGTTGAAAATTTCAGCATGTGCACAATGGCTGACCGTTTTCTACACCATTATGAGGGATATTTTACTTCTTGATTAAGGTGGATTGATTAGAAGATAATTTGGAAGTATTTTGAATAAGTTATGGAATTGAAGTGGTGATATATTTGAATATTACACATGCTGAAAATTTCAGCATGTGTAGTAATGTATATGGCCGAAATGTTGGCTTCCTTGTTGTCTAATTTTTATTCCATAAAAGATGAGAATATTGCATACTAAATGGTGATTCATTTTCAAGAAATAAATCAAAGAAATTTTGGCAACATTTTGAAAAGAATACTAATGATTCACATGTTGAAATTTCAGCATCTTTATGGCCGATTTTTGTACCTCTTTGCGGAGAAAAATGTCTTGCTTAATTTATGTGATGATCTTGGAAGTTATGGTAACTATTTTATGATGATTTTGGCACATGTTTTAAGTGGTATTCTCAGATTTTCCTAGTCATCAAGTGATGACAACATTCAACCAATCAATGAGTGTCAAGTAAGCAAGAGTTTAATGATCTTCCAATGAGAACATGCCAAGTAAGCAAAGACATGTCACAATGATATCATATACTCTTCCAAGGACTTAGAAGGCAATTTTCAAGAGGAGTAAAGCACCAAGGGGGGCGACCAACATATGTTAAAAGGGAAGGAAGAAGAACAAAACAAAAACAAGAACAAGCATTGCAATCTTGAAGCATCAAACGTTTTAGCTTTCTTCTTCTAAACTCTCTTTCTTTCTTCTTCCTAAAAGCCTATCGTACTTACATTCATATACTTGAATAGGCTTCATCTAGACCACCACATATTCTTTTATCAGTGTAAAAGATTGATCAAGGTGTGATCAATCTTAGACTTGCAAGGTGGTGGTGTTCGTGTGCATTGAATTCAACATACAAGGTTTGTAAAGGGTTGGAGTTGGTGTGTAAATCTATCAACCCTGTGGTAAGGTGTACTTTGTGTTGTGTGATTAGTGTGAACCGAGGAAGGTGTCCTCAAAGACTGGAGTATGTTGTTTATAACCGAACCAGTATAAAATGCTTGGTATCATTTACTTTCAGCATCTACTTTCAGTTTCAGCAATGTTTATCCTTTTTGATCACGCTCGTAAAAATAGTAAACGGATTTTAAAAATTACGAAACTTTCTGAAAACATAGCCACACGTTGTGAGGTTCTTTTGGCGCAAGTTTCAACCCTTTTGGACAAGTATAAGTCATTCAAACGTCCAAAGTTCTGAGACTAGTGCAGTCTGAATTTCAGGCTTGCAAAGGTTGAAACTTTGATCGTATTTGACTAACTTCCCAAAAGAATTTTTTAAAACTGTTTCAACCCATTTAAATATAACATAGGGGTTAGTGGTTAAAATTTCAGAGCATTTGGAGTTACGTACAAATAGGAAATAATTTTTCAAATCAGTGTACCGTTTCTGGCAGATTTGACCACCAACAAATTTTCAAGGGATTAGAGGTTGAATTTAAATCTGAAATTTTTAGGAGACACTCATAACATCTGAGGATAAGTTCTCTAAAATGTTCAGAATTTTTGAAGACATGCAACCTAGTTTTAAAAACGTTTTAAAACTTGTCCTGAAAACAGAAACTGTTTTCAGAAGTTGAGTTCTTGGTTCAAAACTATTTTAAAAACCACACCTTCCGCACCAACTATTCAACCCCCCTTCTAGTGGTGCCTTGCAGATCCTACAGAGTTGCATAGAGGTGTTCATCTAAGTCTTGAATAGGGTTGGTGTCTAACCCAAAGATCAAGCTTAGAGCTTGTTGTACTTGTGTTCATACCATACTGAAATCCAAGGAAAGGTGTTTCTTGGGACTGGAGTAGGTCACATTGAACGAACAAGGATAAATCTTTGGTGTTCTTGTCTTCTGTCTACTTTTCTGTTTTTCTGCCCATTTTCACTGTATTTTTCACCTAAATTCACACATCTTTAAAAAATAACAAAACACTTTAAAATTTCATGATTTTAGATGGAGTTCTACTTCAGCCTGTTAGCTTCCATTTGCAACAAGAAGAACTTGATTTCAGCAAAGCAAAGTTAATCTTTCTGTCATTGCAAGATAACTGCTCCATTCTGGCTGCTATCTGACCAGTTTCAAGAAACCTTGAATTCTGTTTTCATCAAGGATAGTTTAAGGTAAGTGACTTTTGGAAACATCAACTAGACAACCTAAGGAGTGTTTTGATATAAAGATCAACCTTTGTGGTTGAGTTATCAAAGAGAAAAAAGTCTTCAAAGTTCATCGCTATTCTATCCAATTCTATCCAGATTGACCATCTGAATCTTTTTATTTGGTTGAAGGGCCAAACAATCTTATTTTTTTCTGATTTTTGGATAGAGTCTAGTCAAGGCTTTGAAGTTAAATTTCGGAAAGTTTCATAATTTTTGGAGTTTTGTACACCGAGTTTTTAATTTTTCAAAAACGGGTACTTAATCTGAGGCGGTCTCAGATTCTGTTTTCAAAGGGGATTTTAACATAGAGTAGTAGTGTAATATCCTTTAACCACTATTCACTCCTCATCTAGTGATGTTCACTGTAGGTGGATGGTCCAACATATAGTGCTTTCTTTAACTTATACACATGATTAGGATATTTTATATCCTCAAAACCGAGTGGTTGTTTTACATATACTTCTTCTTGTATAAAACCATTTAAGAATGCACTTTTTACGTCCATTAGATAAAATTTAAAATTCTTTATACAAGCAATATCAAGTAATAATCGTATAGCTTCTATGCGAGCTGCGGGTGCAAATGTTTCTTCGTAATCTATTCTTTCTTCTTGATTATAGCCTTGCGCTACAAGTCTAGCTTCGTTTCCAACGACTTTACCATCTTTATTCATTTTGTTTCTAAAGACATACTTTGTGCCTATATCATTTTATCTTGTGGTCGGAGTACTAAATCCCACACATCGTTTCTTGTGAATTGATATAGTTCATCATGCATAGCGTCAATCCAAGAAGAATCATTCAAAGAATCAAACATATTCTTGGGTCCCATTTCACATATCATAGCATGGAATTGATTTATTTCATCTTTATTTATTCTTCTATGTGGTCGTACACCTTGTGTTATGTTGCCTATAATGAGGTCGTGTGGGTTATCCTTATGCCATCTTGGTTGATTATTTTCTATGTTTCATGCATTTCTAAGTGATCATGTTTTTCTAGTGTGTCGTGTTCATGAGGTACGATATTTTCTTCTATATCATCTAACACGGGCTTTAGTTCAAAATCATCATCATATTCTTTATTTATTTCAAGTTCACCAAATTCATTAAATTTCACATGAATATATTCTAAAATCTGTCTAGTGATAGAACCGTAACATCTATATGTCTGAGAGTTTATAGAATATCCAACAAAGATACATTCAATGGATTTAGACTCAAATTATCTAGATTATCTTTTGTATTTAATACAAAAAATTTACAACCAAACACACGAAAATAATCAATCTTATGTTGTACCCAACGAAAAATCACATCGTACTTGAGACTTGTATAAGTGAATTAATGAAAAGTTGCATCTTCAAGTACATTTTACTAAGATTTATGATTATTACTTTAATCAGATTTTTGTCAAAGCAAATATTGTATAATAATTCAAGCATGAATTATAGACTATGTGAAGTGGCCAACTCACCAAGTACTATAACAGGTTTCGGCCCTAAGGCCTTAAAGGGGCTTGGAATGTCCTTCCAATTAAAAGGAGACTAATCCTAAGGGCCTTCTTGAAAACAAGCCCAAAAGCAATTAGGGTTTTCAAGTAGTGGGGCAATTAAATCAACATGAATTAAGAAAATATGAAAAATAACACAAATAAACCCTTCCCAAGCCCACTACATTCGGCCCCCATGAGTTCTAAAAAAGGTCATGATATTTCCTAATTATATTTTATTAAGAAAATCAAGAAAGGGGATAATTAAGGAAAAAAGGGCAAGCATGGGGGACAAAAGATGCTAAGTGCAAGGCTCAAGGTTGCTTTTTTTTTTTACTTTTCATGCAACCTTGTTCCACTTTCCCTCCTGGCATGCGCCGGCCCCCTCCCTTAACCAAGAGGCTTCTTTCTTCTTCTTTTAATAAAGACCCTCTTAATACATCTTTAACCTACTAACTATCCAAGAAATTACCAAGCAAATAGCAAGTGTCTTTCCCTCTCCTTTCCCTCAAAGCACACGGCCAACTTGAGCCAAGGAGATCCAAGAATCATTTGTATGCATGTTTTGTCTAAGTGAGTATATCCTAAACTCCTTAAGTGAATTCTATACCTCACATAGTGAAGCTCACAAGATACCCTCTTTTCTTGTGAAAACCATGACCTCCAAGAGGTCACTAGGTGAAGATTTTCAAAGTACTAAGAGAGATTAGCTTCTTGGTGGGTTGGATTTATCTCAACCTCCATTCAAGATTCAATTTGGTAAGACCATCTAGCCTCAAACTAAGTTGTATTGTGTGTTTAAATAGTGGCTAACAAATATTTCTACCCCTAAAACTGTGTATATTAGGAAGGGGTTGAAGGAAGCATTACCTTGTTTCAACAAGCTTCCAGCAAGATCTAAGATCCAAAAAGGCAAGTAACTATAAATGCTCTTGACTTGTGTGTGAAAGTATATGCTTGAATGTCTAGCTATTATTAAGATTTAATCTTAGATGGAAAACATTAAGCTTGAAGCATGAAAGTTTAGTGTTCCTTAAGAAAGGTGACTTGCATGTGTGAAATTCCCCCAAAGATGAGTTCTTTGCCTCCTTTGAATATGAACATGTTGCATATCTAAGACAAATGGGGTAAAAATTTCTCTTTTTCACCATGTAAAGGGGACAGTGGAGGAAGGAGATAGGGTTGAACAATATTTCATGTGAAAGAATATGTTTTGGTGAAAGATATATGGAGTTGAATGTTTTATTGCATAGATGTGTTATGTTCATTATGAAAATGAAATATAGGCCCTTCTTATGTGTAGGAGACGGGCTGTTTGGGGGTTAGGAAGTACATAAATTTAGTTGTACCAAAAGTAGACTTGATTATTGTTGTACCCCAACCGTATTGTACTTGGAACTGTGATGAATTAGTGAAATGAAATGTTAGATCTTCCAAGTACATTTTATTTAGTTATATTATTGCTTCTTTAATAAAACCCCCTTAAAGTAGATACTACGTAATGAAAGAGGTGAGCGTTATGAAGCAAATAAAATGATCAATTCACCCCTCCAGGGCCTAAGAGATTTCGGCCCAAGACTTAAAAGTGGCCTTAGAAGGATTTTTCAAATTCATAAGAAGACTAACCTTAAGGGCCTTCTTAAAAGAAGCCCAAATGGAAATTAAGGAGTTTATGTAGTGGAGCAATTTTTCCACCCCCCACCTCTCACAAAATTTCGGCCCAAGAGTCCAAGAGGGATCATAACTTTCCGAATTATATTTTAGATCAAGAAAAGGGGAAAATGATTAATAAAAAAGGGACAACTACCTATATAGCTTCTCATTAAACCCACTTGGAAAGAGAATTAAGTATGCTAATGGCCCCCTTAATGCCCTAACCGTCGGCCCTTCTATGGAATAACCCAAGGAGCCTTTCAAATATTACCATGGTTACTTTATGTTAACCACAAGGTTAAGGTAACCCAAATTAGCCTAAAAGAAACTATAGTTGGATAAAGTAAACCAAGTTAGTCTTAAAGTAACTATAGTTGGATAAAGTAACCCAAGTTAGCCTTGAAGTAACTATAGTTGGATAAAGTAACCCAAGTTAGTCTTAAAGTAACTATAGTTGGATAAAGTAACCCAAGTTAGCATTAAAATAACTTTGATTAGCTAAAGTAACTTGAGTTAATTAACTCTAACCATGCTAACGTGATCTCCTACTTCCTCTTTGATTCCAACGGCTAACGCTAAGCGAAGGGAAGAAAAATTTTCTCCAAGAAACTCTAGAACACTTTCCCTCAAGAATTCACAAGGAGCGAGAGACTTTCCTCTTTTCCATTAAGGAACACGGCTAGATTGAGCCAAGGAGTCAAAGATCTTCAAGCCTCAAGAATCCTCTAGGTGCAAGATATCAAGCTCTTAAGTGGTGCTAGTTTCTTAGAAGTTTGAACACCATTCAAGCTTCATTTTGAGGAGGAAGACTTCATCCAAGTTCCAAACTAAGGAGGAAAGTATACTCTAGCCAATCTTGACTTGTTTGTAAATTATATACTTGAATGTCTAGCCATTTTAAGCTATTAATCTTAGTTGAAGAGTCTAAGTACAAGACATGAAAACTAGTTGTTGTACGAAAAGTGATGGCATGAGTGAATGATTTGTTATATGAATGTGTTGTGAATGTTTTGATATGACTCATGTACAGTGTATCTATGGTTTAAAGCATGTTATGAGGCTTGGAAAGATTATGTTGAAGTGCGTAATTGATGGTTATTAAGTCACTTTAAAGAATGAAGTTGATTGGAAATGCTCGAACCATAAAAGTGAAGAAGTGCTGGAACTACTGGAGCTGGACAGATTTGTGTAGCTGATTATGTGACCTGAAAATGAACCTTAGGAGGTACAAATTGGCTAATTTTTGGTATGTTGATAGCCTTATGTGTTTATGAAATGTGTGAGTTTGAATTTTGGTAAAAGAAGTTGTGGATTATCCTTAATGAAATTTTTGGTAAAACTGGTCCTACAGAGTTTGCTGGAACTGGACAGTTTTGAGTAGCAAGTTGTTTGGATTGAAAGTGAACCTTAGGAACGTGAAAATGAGCTTATTTTTGGTATGATGTTAGCATGATATGTGTGGCAAACCCATGAGTTGGAATTTTGGTAAAAGGAGTTGTGGTTTGGTCATAATGGAATTCGTGGTAAAACTGGTCATTCCAGGTTCTGCATGTACCTAGACTTGGAAAGTAATTAGATGACCCCTTAAACTTATTGGATTGCCTTGGAATTTTTATGGTAATTACCTAAGGCATAGATGTACATGTTCATGTAAAGAAACCAGCATAAAACCGCCATTTTGATGGTTAACAACTGAATTGGAGTTAGTGGCACAAAACTGGAAAACAGGGCAGTTGATGACATAAGTTATGAGCTGGTTACTTACGGGTTTTGGATGGAAAGTCAGGTATCTTTCTAAACCGAATTTTTGGGGTTCGGTTCTTGTGTGTACTTTCTATTTAATTCATGATTGTTTATGGTATACTTGCTGGTGACCTTGTCACTCACTCCCTTTATTTTTTCCTCCCAGAGTCTGCACGAAATTGGGGTAGAGTGGAATGATGACGAGCCTAGAGTTTCATAACCCTGAGCCGACCAGAGGATGACAGTTTAAGGATTCTCTTGTGATGGGTTATGTTATGATGGACCTTTGATGGGGACTATGATTACCGGTCTCTACTTTATGTTGGACATGGTTGTAATCTTTATGTTAGATATTCGGAACGTATGTTTAACAGTTTTTATTCTGCCTCAGTTTTGCTTACTTGTTGATGTGTACGCGTGAAGTCCACATATTTTATCCTGGACTAAGATATATTATGGATTGACACCTGATACTCTCCGTAGTGAAGTCTGGCGGGCGCACCGTATCCGGCTAGGCCGGGGTGCGGGGCGCTACAATTATGTACAAAATGTGCAATATCAACGTGTACCGTGTATAAGTTTCAAACTGTTTTAAAGTGATTTTTATGTAGCCTATATGATTTATTAAAACCTCTAATGTTTAAGTTAGAAAGTGTATTTGATGGCTAGTAAGTCATTTTAGAAGAATAAGTTTAGTTGGTACACTTTTAGCAAGAAAAGTGACGAAAGGGAAAAATCACCGGAACAGGACAGATTAAAGTGACATATTGTAAAGCCCTAAAATGGTCCTTAGGAACGTGGAAATGAGCTAATTTTTGGTAGGATGCTAGCCTTACGTGTTTATTAAATGTGTGAGTTAGAATTTTGGAAAAAGGACTTGTGGTTTATTTACAATAAAATTTTTAGTGAAGGCTGGTCATTCCAGATTCTGCATGTACCTATCTTTACAAAAATAATTGGATGACCACCTTAAACCCGTTGGATTGCTCTGGAATTTTTATGGTAAACCCTTAAGACATAGATGAACATATCCATGTAAATAAATCCACTTGAAACCACCATTTTAAGAGTTAACAACTGAGTTGAAGTTAACGGTACAAAACTGGAAAACAGGACAGAATTATGGCAAGAGTTGTGAGGCCTTATTATTATGAATTTGGACTCATATGTGTTATTGGGCTTATGAATATTACTTCTTGGTATTTCCATTATGTTTTCCAGGTACTGGCCCAAAATAAATAAGCTTTTTGGGCTTGAAAGGAAGGTAAAAGCTGGGTACTGCGCTACTGAATCCAGCAGTACCCTGTTTTGGTAATTTAATGATTTCATTGTCCTATATGTCCTGAAACGTTACGAATTTTTTCACCAAGTAGATAAGACTCCATTATGCATATGTATGTCATGATATCATGCGAATAGGCCAAAATTATGAGGTTTGAGGCCGCATGAACAGAACGTTAAATTCTGGAAATTTTTCCAGCCTATGAAATAAGACTATATGTGTATTATGTGATGCATCTAGCCATGAGTTTCATGTTGCACGTCATGCATTGTATCATCATCATTCACGTGATTTATGAAACTGAGCACATGACAAAGAAATTATGAAAAACGATTTTTTTAAGAAACGATTTCAATTTTGAAAAGAACGACTCCTATTGGTACCATTTAATTCTGGCCAGCATAACCCGATCCAGATCCGGGGTTAATTGATCTATTGATGATTATGACCGTACAGGCCCAGAGAGAATAGACTTGGTTATGATGATTATGACCGTTCAGGTCCGGAGAGAATAGACCTGATAATGATGATTTATGACCGTACATGCCCGGAGAGAATAGACCTGATGACGATGATTGATGGTATGACCGTTTTCAGATCCGGACATAATAGATCTGAAGAGAATGTTATGACCGCCTCAGATCCGGATATAATAGATCTGAATACTCACTCCTCTCATTTTATTTACGATGATGTTTTGAAAGAAAGAATGAAAGAACTTGTCCTCATTTTTTATCATGACGCATCGCATATGCATACGCATACATACGGCATTTTGTGTGGCTAGTTGAATAATTGATGTACTATCACTTAGGCTATGATGATATGTTTTGATATCTCCTAAGTTAGGATCTAATAGGATTCCTTATCTCTTAAATTATGATCCTATGTCCTTACGAATGATGAAGTGAAAGTCATGTATGTTACAAATCAAAACTTTTTGGGGTTTTGGTTCTTGTGTGTACTTTCTATTTAATTCATGATTACTTATGGTTTACTTGCTGGTGACGTTGTCACAAACCCTATTATTTTTCCTCCCAGAGTCTGCAGGGAATAAGGTCGATTGGATCGAGGACGAGCCTAGGGTTCCCTTTCCATAGGCGTGTGAGAGTGGATATACCTCAGGACTTTATCATGATGACTGATATGTGATGAACTTGTCTTGGGATTTTAATTTGGGCATCTCCTTTTATTTGTGGACGGATGTAGACGATGTTTTATGATTATTCGGCATGTTTTATTTAAAGTTTTTATTCTGCCTCTATTTTGCTTACTTGATGATGTGTAAGCGGAAAAGTCCATATATTTCGTTATGGATGTCGATATGATATGAACCGACTCCTGGAACTCTCCATAGTGAAGTCGGTGGCGCACCGTACGCGGGCGAGCCGGTGCGGGGCGCTACAAGTGGTATCAGAGCTGAGGCTCTAGATTCGGCCAGAATATAGAATTAAGTTATGATTTTAGAAATCGAAGTTTGACTTTAGACCTAAGTCACGATCCTAGAGGAGAGTTGACCTTAGACTAGGATGACTTAGACTAGAAAATTAGGGCCTTGATCTGATAATAAAGCTCTAGTTGATGACATTTTATATGTCCTAGAATTTAATTCGTACCGTATCTTCTTGCATGACCACTTGAAATCTCTATTGGATTGCGAATTAAATTTTGTCACCTATCTGGATATGTTCATCTTGAATAAAATCCAATGCTACATAGTGCAGATGGTACGACCACGAGTTAGACCCACTAGGGCTCGACCAGAGGTGCAGGAGCCTATTCCACCTCCACCCGCTCAGGTCCCTCCACCACCACCCCCAAAAGACCAGAATCCACCCCCGGCCCAGAATAACCTGCCAGCCCAGGGGTCTCTGCCCTAGATGATTCCGGACATTCAGGCTTTTCAGATGTTTTGTCAGACTATGACCCAGATCGGTCAGGTGATGCTACATTAGAATGCTCCTCCCCAGCCTCATGAGCCTGTCAGAGATGCCCAATACTACTTTGAGAAACTGAAAAGAGCTAACGTCCCACCCTTTGAGGGAAAATCAGACTCAGATGCTGCTGAGAAATGGATGGATGAGGTGGAAAATTGTTTTGAGCTGATTCGTGCACCTGAGGAGGTGGAGACTCAAGCTGTCAGGTCATTCCTACTTGGGGAAGCAAACCAGTGGTAGAAGGCTAATTTACAATCTTTGCCAAGGCCAATCTCATAGGAGAGATTTCTTCAATAATTTAATAAATTCTACATACCACCTTCTGTAAAGCTGCAAAAGAGAGATGGGTTCGAATCGCTGGTGCAAGAACAAGGAATGACGGTTGCGGAGTATGCCAATAAGTTCATAGCCTTGGGCATGTTTCAGCCATCTACCATGAATAACAAGGAGATCAAAATGCTGAAGTTTGAGAGAGGGTTAAATCCAAGGATCAGAACATGGTTGGTCAATGCATATCCAACCAATTTTGGTGCACTGTTGGATGCTTGCTACAGAATCGAGAGGGATATTATTCGTCGAGACGAGATGGGGCAGAAGAAAGGAAGGGAAATGTCAGGGAATGGAGGGTCCCGCAAAGCAGCTAAGCCGAATTCCAAAGGTCATGGACGACAAGGAAAGAATCAGCGCCGTTCTCAGTAGAAAAATCAGACAAAGAATCAGGGCAACAGCCAGCTATTCTAACCTGTTCCTGCTGCAAGAAGTGCCACGTTGGGGAGTGCTATATTCAGGCAGATAAGTGATTTGGGTGTGTCAAGGTGGGCCATATCCTCAAAGATTGTCTGGATAAGGGGACCACATGCTTCGGATGCGGAAAAGTTGGACACATGGTTAAAGACTGCCCGGAGAAAGGGGCCCAACAGCAACAACAACCCAAAAACCAGCATCAGCGTGCAAATGCGAGGGTCCACGTTATGACTGACGCCGCTGTTGAGGAGGCTAATGACGTTGTGGCAGGTATATTTTAAAATTTATGCAATACCTAAAATTTTATAAAATATTGTTGCTTTACTGTTGCTTAGTAAATCTTGCATAATTCAGGAGCTATTTTAGTATGGTCTATGCCTACCAATGTACTATTTCATAGTGGCGCTAGCCACTCATTTATCTCAAGGAAATTCGCAAAGAATATTGATCACAACCAATCCATATTGAGACGTCCTATAGAGTTCAAGCAGCTGAGGATCAGGTGTTTGTCTCTCATCACATCTTCAGAAATTGCGTGCTTGAGTTTAAGGATCAAGGGTTTGAAGCCGACTTAATCCCCATATCCATGGGTGATATCGATGTAATTCTTGGAATGGACTTGCTCTCCAAGAATTTTGCACACATCGATTGCAGTGAAAAACGGGTTACTATTAACGATCTTGGAATAATTTCCATTTCATAAGAAGATTAGCCCAAGTAGTTTCCTCAAAGGAAGACTCACAACCTACACTATAAATTAGATGGTACGAGCAATATCATATTTATATGAATAAATCAATGAGTGAAAAGACAATAAAAACCTCCAAGCCCTTGTAATTTCGGCCACAAGAACATTGATCAACCTTTAAATAAAGTCTTATTAAAATCATAATTAAATAAAATAAATAACATTATAAATTATATAAGTTGGGATATGATAAATAAAAAATGACTAAAATACCCCCCAAAGACCCCCAATTTTCGGCCATACCCCAAGGATTCTAGAATCCTCCACATATGTCCACATAATTCTTAGACTAATTAACTAAATAATAATTAAAATATAAAACAAGCATGCATGCAAAACAAATCAATAAAATAATAAGGCATCCAAGAAAGAAATAATAAAAAAAATATTAAGGAAAACATGCATGGGAGACAAAAGCTTGTAGCCTACAAGCCTAGGCCTTCCTTTCTCCCCCATGCTGCCGAATTTTCCCCTCCCATGCCCCTCTAGATTCTTTCTAAATATTGCAACCCACTACATTTCATCTCCATCTTGAAATTCCTCTCAAGCAAAGCCAAGCAACACTTAGCATGATTTCCATCTTCCTCCACACCCACACAAAACTTTCGGCCCTCCCCCTTGGAGTCAAAAAATAAATTCAAGTTTCATCTACAATCTCAAGGAGTGTTTAGGTAAGCTTCATCTCAAGCTCATTAATTAAATTCTTCATGCAAAATGATAAAGCTCACAAGGGTGTTGTTTTTTCTCCACAAACCGTGACCTCCCTTTTGGCCATAGGTGCCAAGATTTCAACCTCTTAGGTGGTGCAACCTTTGGATAGTTGAAGCTTCATTCAAGGTCTCATTTTTGGTAAGATGTTCTAGCCTCAAATAAATTCTATTTTCACTATAGAATGAGAACTAACATTCTTCCTTCCTCTTCTTCAAAACCGTGTGTTCAAGAAGTGAAGGAGGAGAAAGATTTCAACTCATCCCATCCAAAATCCAAGGTAAGACAAAATATTTAGCTTGTAGAGGCAAGTATACACTAATCTCTCATGATTTACTTAAAGAATTAGTAGCTTGAATGGTTAGAGGTTCCTAAGATATGATCTTTAGTTGAATATCTTAAGTTCAAGAGTGTATTTTAGTTCTTCCTAAGAAAAATGCCTTGCATGTGGTTTATTCTTTCAAAGATGGAATCTTTTCTTACATGCAAAATGTTATAAGGCTGTTTTGGGATGAGTTAAGGTTCAACTAAGTGACCTTAGACAAGAATGGATCTTGGATGAAACTTAAGAATCATCAAAGTGACATGCAAGTGCTAGTTGTAATTTTACAAGCTTACTTTGTAGGAGTTAAGATGAACTGGCATGAGAATGTGTTGCATGTCCAAACAAATGTTGTAAATTTTTTGTGTGACACCTCATAACTTTCGGCCCTAGTGGTGAAGATGATGATAAGTGTTGCCTTCAAGAAAGAACACTTGTTTTGGAACAATTATGATACTTGTTATGTTCAAACTACCAACTGTTTTGGTATGATGCAAAGGTGACCCAATAAAAAGAATAAAATCTCAATTTTCATGGGAAAAAGGTGTATGTGGTGACCAATAAGCTATTTCATAAGAATAAGACAAATCGTGGACATTTGACAAGAAAGAATGGCAAAACATCAAACCACTCCAACTGGGCAGAATTGACCCCGTTTTGAATAGCTTAAAAATGGATCTTGTAGATCTTCAGTAAAGCTGATTTTTGGTACAAAGTTATCCTTATGTGTGTAGCAAATATGAGAGTTGGAATTTTGATAAAATAAGCTACGGATTATTTTTAATAAAATATTTAGTGGAACTGCTCAGGCTGAAAATTATGGAACTTGGCAGAATGGTATAACATGTTGAATGGTCTTAAAAAGAATCTTGTAGATATTCCATAAGGCTGATTTTCTGTGTGGTGACAGCCTTTTGGGTGTAGGAATTATGAAAGTTGGAAATTTGGTAAAATGAGTTGTGGGATATTTTTAATAAAATATTTGGTAAAACTGCTCAGACTGGAAAGTCTGGAACTGAGCAGAACAGTACATATTTTTTATTGGCTTAAAAAGGGACCTTGTAGATGTTCAGTAAAGCTGATTTTTGACATGGTAGCAATTCTATGTGTGTAGCGAATACTCAAGTTGGAATTTTTGTAAAACAAGTTGTGGATTATTTTTATTGATTTAATTAGTAAAACTGCTCAACTAAAATTACCGGAACAGAGCAGAATTTACTTAACGGATTACTGGACTCAGAAATGGACCTTAGGAACATGCAAATGGCCTAATTTTCGGTAGAATGTTAGTTTCACATGTTTATGACATGTGTGAGTTGGAATTTTGGAAAAAGAAATCGTGGTTTTGCCACAATTGAATTTTTAGTAAAATAGGTCAGTCCAGTTTCAGCACATGACCTGTTTTAGAAAATTAATTAAATGAGCTCTTTAAGGGTATTGGATTGATCTGGAAATTTTATGACAATCACCTAAGACATAAAGGAGTAAGATCATGCAAAATTAATCAAGTTGGTCTTAATGTTTTGGTGGGTAAATATGGACATGAAGTGGGTGTATTAAAACTGGAAATTGGGCTGAACAGGGGATTAATTATAAAATGCCCAATTTGATGGATTTGGATCTATATACACAGTTTGAGCTCATGAATATTAATTCTTAGGGAGATTATTATATTTTCCAGGTTATGGTCTAAATAATTAAGGTTTTAGGGTCTCAAAAGATAAGGTAATGCGGTGATTATACCGCAGAATTCAGCATGTACACTCGATAATGATTGGATGACTTAAGGACTTTATTAGTCTTAGGAAGTTACGAAATTTTACGACAAGTACATAAGACCCCACCAAACGCATGTATGACAAAAGATTATGGAAATGGACCCGATTGGTTAGCTTGACCGCTCCATGAACATGAAGTAAAAATCTGGAAATATTTAGTTTCCAAGATCATGCTTATTCACACGTTATAAGAAATGTTTACGACTATTCACGTCATTGTAGAAATATGAGGGTTTGAGTGATTTCAAAATAAAGAAATTTGAATATATATATATATATATATTAACGTGGATATATATATATACACACAAGTGTACATGTATGCATGATAACTTGCCCTATTTAGCTTATATATTATGTTGCCGTACTAACGAGCCATGAAGCTATAAAGCTTACATCATATGGCGAACATTTGTTGAGTTTATACTATTTTCAGGTGCCACAATTAATGAACTAAAGTAGTTCATTAAGTGAAGTACTTAGTTTAATAAACTAAGTAGTTCATTAAAGGAAGATGCATTTGGAAAAGACATGAAGGCAACATAGCTATGGAAGGAAAGTTCTCTCCTCCTCCCCACATCATTTCACACGCCATATATACATAATATATATATATTTTCAGTTTTTTTTAAAAAAGGCACATACACATTTATTCCAACGTACTATCGACACGTTATATATCTTACGAACGTACGTTTACGTCACACCACTATACTTAACTCATATTTATGAGTATATTCAGATCTTATATCATATGATATAAGATATGGTGATGACAAATTAAATACGACACGATAAAAGGTTCTAAACCGAAATTTGTCGTATCGGGCGATACCGAAACTTCGCCAACGTGTCACGTACTTGCCATAAATAAATGGCCAGCCCATATACATCAAAATTTATCAAAAATTTCGTGCCATACACTGTACATTGAGACAAAAATACTTTCCATGTTGGCACACACAAATCACCCCACATTTAGGCCAAAATGTGAAGATTCCAATTTTATTTTTGTCACATGTTTATGGTACCACTTTAAATCAGCCAAGTGCTGAAAATTAAAGTATATATTATATATATTATGTATAACATAATATATATAGCATGTGCAAAAGTTGGAATTTAAATTAGAGAAAAATCGGGTAATCGATAAATATCGAAAATTCGGTTTTCTACGCACTTGACATGGAACGTTTTTCTTGAACATGATGTGGCACGTATCTAGACACTTTTTACATATAATATACATCTTAAAGTGTTCTAGAAAATTAAATTAAGGGCTGATTGGAATATTACATGTGTGTAATATTAAATGTGCACTATTTTTCAAAGTTAGCAAAAATAAATTTCAGCACATGCATATACACACTTAAACGTCACCCTAGCTGAGATGAAGCACATGTGGAGCCTTGTTGGCATGTTGATTGGTCAAGAATCAATCATACAATGTTGATTAATCAAAGAGAGAAGCTACAAAAGGTAAGTTTTCAACATACACCTCTCTTATGTCACATGCTGAAAATTTCAGCATGTCACACTAGCTATGGCCGTTTTCTTCATCATGAAGGAAGATAAAATGTCAATCTTTTATTAAGGAATAAATTAAATGTGATATGGAAATGTTTTGAATAGTTTATAGAATAAAGGAAGTGATATTTTTGAATATCACACATGCTGAAAAATTCAGCATGTGTGTAGTGGTTATGGCCGAAATATAGGCCTCATGGTTGTCAAGTTTTATTCTATACATGATGAGAATATTGTATACTTAATGTTGATTGAATTCTTAAATTAAAACAATGCAAAATAGGCAACATTTTGAAGAAAGAGTGGATGTTACACATGCTGAAATTTCAGCATGTGCAAGACATGTTGTGGCCGAATGGTATCTCTTTTTGGTGTCCAAATTCATTCTCAAACTTGTAGCAAGACTTGCCTTAAATATTGGTTGTATTTTTATGGAAGAAATTCAAAGAAAAATGGAAGAAATATTGATTTGTCACACATGGAAAATGCTGAAAATTTCAGCATTAAACAACTTGATATGGCCGATTTTTTGAGATGGAAAGGAAGAATTTTTTTGTCTCACAATTTATGTGAATATCTCAATTTATGGAATGCATTATGTGATGATTATTTGGCACATGTTTAAAGTGTTTTTTTCAGAATATCCATGTCATCAAATGATGACAACAATGAGCCAATCAAGAGGTGCCAAGTAAGCAATGACTAAATGATGGTCCAATGAAGTGATGCCAAGTAAGCAAAGTGTTGTCACTATGATGTCTCACACTCTCCAAGCAATTAAAAGGAAATTTTCAAGAGGGAGAAGAGACACAAGGGGGACGGCTGGACCTTCTATAAGGGGAAGAGAAGAACAAACAAAAACAACACCAAGAATCATATTCAAAAGTGATCAAAGTGCAAAAGCTTCCTTCTCCTACACTTTCTTTCTTTCTTCTTCTTGTAAAAAGCCTATTGTACTTTACTTCTTTCATCCTTGAATAGGATTCATAGAAACCACCATTCATTCATCATTGTACAAGATTGATCAAGGTGTGATCAATCTTCATTCTAGCGAGGTGGTGGTGTTCGTGCAAATTGTACTCACAATACAAGGTTTGTAAAGGGTTGGAGTTAAGGTGTAACTCTATCAACCCTGCGGTAAGGTGTACTGTGTGTGTGAAATTAGTGTGAACCAAGGAAGGTGTTCCTTGAAGACTGGAGTAGGTTGTTTATAACCGAACCAGTATAAAATTCTTGGTGCAATTTACTTTCTGCATTTACGTTTCAGTTTCTGCGCTGTTTACTTATATTGTTGACGTTCGCAAAAATAGTAAACGTTTTCTAAAAATTATAAAATTTTCCAGAAACATACATAAACGTTCTAGGGTTAATTTGGCACAAGTTTCAACCCTTTTGGACAAGTATAAGTCATCCAAACATCAAAAGTTCTGAGACTAGTGCAGTCTGATTTTCAGACTTGCAAAGGTTGAGACTTTGGGTGTATTTGACCTACTTCCCAGAAGAATTTTCAAAAACTGTTTTAACCCATTGCAATATAGTGTGTGAAGAGTTATTGGTCAAATTTTCAGATCATTTGGACATTCACACAATTAGAAATTAATTTTTCAAAACCATCTACCGTTTCTGGCAGTTTTGCACAATCTAAGTGCCAACGGTTTTTGAAGGGGTTAAAGGTTGAATTTTGATTTGAAATTTTTAGGGGACCCTCATAACATCTGAGGCTAAGTTCTCTCAAAATTTCATAATTTTTGGAGACCTCTAACCTAGTTTTTAAATCGTTTTAAAACTGGTACTGAAAACAGAATCTGTTTTCAGAACTTGAATTGGTTAGGTTTAAAGAAATTTTAAAAACCATATTTTCCGCACCACCTATTCAACCCCCCCTTCTAGTGGTGCCTTGCAGATCCTACAGTCATGACCTGCATTGCATATCACTACATGTATCATGCATGATCATATGCCACATGAATCTGATTTTATGGATTTTACTTATGCAAGCAAGTTTTACAAGTAACTATGTTTTTGATATGCATAAAAGTTTTTATGGTCCCATGTTTTAAAGAAAGCTCCATGATTCCTTTGCCGGCCAAGCATGCGACAAACCCGACTCCAGACCCGGGGTTAATTGGTCTGTTGACATGATATGTTCTGGACCCGTTCAAATTCGGGGTTAATTGATCTGATACATGTTCTAGACCCGTTTAGATCTGGGATAAATTGATCTGATACATTTTCTGGACCGGTCCTAAGCCCGGGGTTAATTGGTCTGTTGTTATCTTTTGGACCCGCTCATATCCGGAGTTAATTGATCTGACACTCAGTTTTGTGACACGTTATTTTATGGGACCAAAATGATGTTTTGACACGACATGACATCATGCATTGCATTTTGCATAGCTCACGAGCATGTAGACATATTGCATATTACAGTTAATGGTTAATAAGATATTATTGGTATAGCATTACCTAAAATTATGCTTAAGCTATAACATCAAGCATATTCAGGATTAAAGACCAGCTTTGAATTATTATTGGAGGTTCTTGGGGTACTACATGTTGTGATATATCATGTTTGAATGATTGCAAAATGCATATGTGATATGTGAGCATGTAGATTGTTGTGATATATTGCAAAATGCATATGTGAGCATGTATGTGTGTATAACGTTTAAAGTATATGTATGCATGAGATTGAATTTATGAGCTAGAATTTATGAGCTAAATGTGAAATTGATTGAATGAATCAAGATTGAACAAGTTTGATTAAGATCATGAGATTGAACTTGGCCAATTCAATCACATGTCTAAATCAAGATATGTTCAAACTGATCTTAGATGATATATATGCCAATACATGTTAATTATATGATCTAACCAAGCCTTGAAGTCACATGACTTACAATATAAGGCAAATTGCTCGGTTTAGTATCCTATTGCAGGTTTTGGTTCATATCTTGAGCAAATGAACTCCAAATTGAGTCATTCAAAAGCCCACATGATCCTTATTCAATTTAGAATCTAATTGGCTGAGGAAAAGCATGCTTGACACGGATAAAAACTGACTTGACACGGTGGTGAAGCTTATTGACCTTTATAAGGGTTATCTTGGTAATTTCACCATTTGGACTTCTCATTCTTATTTGGTCTTCTTCCAACGGATTTATATGATCATATGACACATTTATAAGTCATGTCACATCATGGCAAAAATGAATCTGGAGCAGCACCATGTCTAGGTTCATCCTAGGACAAAATTCCTATTTTTGTGCTAAGGGGTATTCTGGTCTTTTCACTTGCCAATGGATCTTCCAACATGTTATATATTGCTTATATGATGTTTATATGTGTTTATGTCACATATGGTACGTGCCCTATTTTTATGGAAACGGGCAGCATGGTATCTCAATTGGAATTCTTATGTTATGGTTATCACATCTATGGTTTTCTTGGAATTCTTGGTATTCTTCATATGGTTTTCTATGCTACATGTTGAAGACATAAATGACTATATATTATATGTTTACACACGGATGTTGGCGCATATATCATGTTCAAATTTTCAGATTTTGAACAAGACAAGGCAAGTTGAATTACATCCTATTTTGGTGCTGATTTTAAGTGATTATTCTTCTATATTTTGGAGCTGATTCAAACGGCTATTTTGGTTAAAATGTGGAGCAAAGATCTCTCAATACAAACGGCTATATGTATTCAAAGTTGGAGCAAAAATCTCTCAACCAAGGAAGATAGCAAACGGCTATATATGATTCAAATGGTGAAGACTTATTCTCAAACAAACTTGGCTGATTTCTAACTATATTTGAACTATTCTTCAATGCCTATCTTCAAGGGCTTTCCAACGTCATTTATTATTCAAAATGAGGAGAAAAAAATTCTGTTCAAAACACACGCATACATGGCAAGTTATTTACACATGGATATTGCTGATTGGAGCTGTCTTTTAAACATTCAAATGGAGCCATTGTCTATCTCATTCCAACGGCTATAATGGGATAAAAGTTCAGGTTGGAAGACTATTTCAAAGCATTCAAAAATTCAGATTTATCTTGAAAGTCAAATGATGAATTTTGGTAGCTAAAAAGGTGCTGAATTTTCTCCCATTCTCATCCATTCCAAACGGCTACTTTAAGGAGCCTTTAGGCTGTCCTCTTGGCTATAAATAGCTCCAAAGATGAAGAGCAAAAGTACACCAACGAAAGCAACAAAGAAAGCAAGCAAGACAATTAGCTCTTTGTCTCTATTCTTTTCTTCTTCTCTTCTCTATTGAAGAACACATTTGTAGCAAGCTTTATGATTGTATAGTTCTTCATTTCTTGTCATTTCAACACTTTTTAAACGACATATTGTAAGGGAGAAGCTGGTGTATAAAGCTTACTCCTTAGAGGTGAGCAAAAGGTGCAAAGGTGCAAAGGTGAAACATACTAGTGCTGATTTTCAGTTTTAATGCAGCCTCTTGAAGAAGTTGGTGAAAAGCTTCTTCCTTTGGCTTTGTAAGGTGACTTTGGTGTTTGGTGTTTAGTGAAATCCAAGAGAAGGTGTCTCTTGGGACTGGAGTAGGTCACATTGACCGAACCAGGATAATTCCTTGTGTTCTTTACTTATTTCCTGCACTTACTGTTTTCTGCCTGAGAATTACACTAACTTGGCACGCATAATTGAACAAGCAAACAGTCTTAGAATTGCATGAATTTTGGATATATTATACTTCAATGTGTTAGCTTTCATTAGCCGCAAGAATCACTAAATTCTAAGGAGTTTAGCCTGTTCAAATCGTCTTCACAAAATTGTTGCTACATTCTGTGAACAATTCTGACCAGTGTGCAAAACTTGTTCAGTTTGAATAGGTTATCCTGCGAATCTTAAAGTGAGCCTTATATCAAATTAAACTAGACATCATAAGGTTTAATTTGACATAAGATTCATCAAAATAGCACGGGTAGATTTTGAGATATCATCATTTGAAGTTAAGCTAACATTCTGCCTGAAACTGCCAGAATTGCACACTTTACTTTTCTTGCTTATTTGAACGTGCTAACTTGCTTGGAATTGAATGAAATTTTTATGACATATTATAAACATTCTAAACTTGATCTCTGCCAAGTTTGAGAGCTTGCACAGGTGTATAAGTGGTTCAACCAAAGCACTCAAAACAGTGAATTGTTTCTGGAAATTCCAGAATCTGAGGCTAAAGAGGCAAAGGGGTCTTCAAACAAGTTTTTGAAGGTAATTGTAGTGTAATTTCCGCTAACCCACTATTCACCCCCCCCTCTAGTGGTGCTATACAGGTCCAACAATTGGTATCAGAGAAAGGTTGAGCACCATATTCCTATTTGAGCTGAAAACAGTTTACACTCCAAGTTGCAAAGTTGCTGGAAATTTTCTGGTTGTCTTATATTCTTCATATTTGGTATCTACAACAAGGTGACACTTTCTTTCCTTCTTATAAGTGTTTTAAACGTTTTCTCACACACTAAGAAGCATGTCTAAGTCACACATGAAAATAGAATTAGAAGGCATGTCCACACAAAGACCACCTCTTTTTGATGGAGAAAACTTTAGTCATTGGAAACTTAGGATGAAATTGTTCTTAATGGCTATTGATATAGACTTGTGGTCTATCATTGAAGATGGACCTTATGTGCCTACTAAGCATGTTATAATTGATGGCTTATCACGAGAAGTTGAGAAATATAGAAAAGATTGGAGTGATGAAGATAAAAAGAAAATGAGTCTTAATGCTAAAGCAATGCAATTATTGTTGAATGGTTTAAGTAGGAGTGAATCTGCCTATGTCTCTTCATGTTTAAGTGCAAAGGATATGTGGAAATGTCTTGAAATGAAGCATGAAGGAACTAATCAAGTAAAGGAATCAAAGATTAACATGTTAATGACTACACTTGAAACATTTCATTTACTGCCTAATGAATCAATTGTTGATATGGATTTAAGGCTTACAAACTTATACAACTCACTTGAATCCCTTGGTAAAACGTTTTTGATGAAAGAAAAAGTGCAAAAAGTTTTGAGAAGTTTGCCAATTGAATGGGATGCCAAAGTTAGTGCCATTGAAGAAAGCAAAGATCTTTCTCAAATAAAACTTGATGAATTGATAGGCTCCTTAAAAGTTTATGAAAACAAGTTGAATATAAGAAAGGCTGAAACTAGTAACAAGTCTAAATCACTTGCATTTGTAACAAATGAACCCGAATCATCTAATCAAGCCGAGTATGAAAGTGATGATGAAAGTGATGAAGAAGACATAATGTTGTTAGCTAGGCGTTTAAGGAAGTTTTTCAAGAAAAGACCAACTAAAAGACAAGCAAAATCAGCTGCCCCTATCAATGTGAAATCTAACAAACAAGATGGTAAATGGTATGATAAAGAACTTAAGTGTTATGAATGTGGCAAACAAGGACACATATCATATGATTGTCCAAACAAGAACAAAAACCGTGACATGGATGACAAGACAAGGACAAAAACTAGAGTAGAACCTATGCAAAGGAGGAAGAAAGCTCTCAAGGTAAGTTCAAGCACTTGGGATGACACATCTTCATCCGAATCCGAGGAGGAACCTGAAGTTGCACAAACATGTTTGGCTTCAAAGTCTACAAATGAGGTAACATTCGATTCTGACTCTGAATGTGATTTTACTCAAGATGAATTGTTGGATGAATTAGAAAAGTTGCATGATAGATATAAGAAGCTATCCAAGGAGAAGAAAAGAATAGTTGAGGAGAAGAATAAGTTGGAGACGTCTAACTTGAATCTAACTTCTCAACTAGAAGTTCTTCAACTTGAATCATCTAACATTATTAGTTCAATGCAAAATCAGATTAAGGAACTTAAGAACAAACATGAAAATGTGCAATGTGTGCAATGTGTTGATTACAACGTTTTAAAGTCTAAATTACATGAAATACAAACTGAATTTGAATCATTAAAAGCATGCAACCTAGACTTGAACAAATCTTTAGAACAATTTAAGAATGGTTCCAACATGTTAGACACTCTTATTGCATCTCAAAAGCATGGAAATGACAAACAAGGTCTTGGATATGTTAAAGAAGCTGAATACACACCTAAGGAAACAACATTTGTATCATCTTCAACCAACATGAAATATAGGCCAAATGCATTTAGAAATGAACCTATTCTGCCCACACCACCTTCATCACAAAGATTGCAAAATGCATCAACATATAGGAAGGTAAATACACCTAGAAACCATGCTTACATGTATACAAGAATGCCTAAACAAAGTAGTATGAAATCTGCTCAAGTTATGCCTTATATGCAACAACATGCTGATGTGAAGAACATGACATACTCTCGGCCTAAATCAGTTTACAACACACGGCCTAGACACACACAACATCTTGCGTATACACGGCCTAAATTCAATGCTTATACACGGCCAAGATATAACTCATATACATGGCAACATTCAAATGCATATAGAACTTACAATGCTTATCCAACTAGACATAAATGTGCAGCCCCTTTTCCATCATATTCTATGTATCAAAATCCACTATTTGTTCATTATATGCAACATGATTTTAACATTTCAAAACCAAGAAAGGTTGTTCAAGTTTGGGTACCTAAAGGTACACTAACATGAACTTAACTTGTCTAACCTTGAAAGGACCCAAAATCAAAGGGTACCTAAGTTGTTATTTACATTTGTAGGTACATAACATCAAAGAAAGACAAGTTGCTGGTTATAACAACAAAGAAGATGAAAAGAACAAAACCAATTGGATAGTTGATAGTGGTTGCTCAAGACATATGACGGGCAACAAAAATTTGTTTAGCACACTTAAAAACGTTGCAAAAGGTGGCAAAGTTACCTTTGGAGACAACAACCAAGGCCAAATAATTGGCAAAGGCAAGGTTGGTGATCCAAACAAGTTTGAGATCAAAAACGTCCTACTTGTAAGTAACTTAACCTTTGAGCTTTTAAGTGTTTCTCAACTATGTGACAACAACTTGAATGTTCTCTTCTCCTCCACCTCTTGTAAGATAATGGATAAAAACAATCAAGTTGTGTTAAAAGGAAAACGTGAAGGAAACATATATGTGCTTAACATGGATGATATGCTAAGTAGTAACACAAAATGTCTTGTTTCACATGAATCTGATCCCAATCTTTGGCATAGACGTTTAGGACACATTGGTATATCAACCTTAGAAAAACTACACGCCAAAAGTCTTGTTAAAGGATTGCCTAAACTTAACTTGAATGATTTTCAACTATGTGAATCTTGTATCAAAGGCAAACATGTTAGAGAATCCCTTAAGCCAAAAACCGAGGTCACAACATCAAGAATACTAGAACTCTTGCATATAGACTTATTTGGTCCATGTAGAACAAGAAGCTTAGGTGGAAGTTATTATGTATGTGTAATAGTTGATGATTTCTCAAGATATACTTGGACATTGTTTCTTGCTTCAAAAGATGAAAGTGCATCATCTATAGCTAATCTAATTAGACAACTTGAAAATGAACATGAATCACATGTTATTAAGATAAGGAGTGATAGAGGTGGTGAGTTTAAAAATAGTGAATTAATCAAATTCTGTAATGAAAAGGGTATAAAACATGAATTCTCCCCACCAAGAACTCCTCAACTTAATGGTGTAGTTGAAAGAAAGAATAGGACTATTCAAGAAGTAGCAAGAACAATGATGGTAGAAAACAAAGTACCTAAATTCTTATGGGCTGAAGCAGTAAACACTTCAAGTTATATGATCAACAGACTATCAATAAGAAAGAAATTGAACAAAACACCATTTGAAATCTTAAATGGACGACTCCCAAAAGTAAACTATCTAAAAGTCTTTGGTTGTAAATGCTTTGTATTGAACACAAAAGATAACTTAGATAAGTTTGATCCTAAGTCTGATGAACATATATTTGTGGGATATTCAATGAACTCTAAAGCATATAGATGTTATAATGCACAAACAAGAAAGATAGTTGAATCTATACATGTGAAGTTCAATGAAAATGCATATCTCCAAACAAGTAATCAACATGAGATCTATGTACCAAATGATCAAATACTTCATGATGAAGATGAACTTATCCTACCACCTACAAATGATCAAATTGAAACACCAAATCAAACTCTTGAAATGCATGAAGTTCAAACTCCCCCTACACAAGAACATAATGAAGAAAATGTGCCTAACCAACCTATTGAACATCATGAACCTATTGAAGATGCACAACCAAGTAATTGGTGGCAAATAAGAGATAAACAAAAGCATCCTCAAGAACTTATCATAGGAGATGTAAATCAAGGGGTTAGAACACGTAGGCAAATAGATCCTAATGAATATGATCAATGGCATGCACTTATATCCCAAATTGAACCTAAGAATGTGAATGATGCCTTAAACGATGCATATTGGATAGATGCAATGCATGAAGAGTTAAACCAATTTGAAAGAAACAATGTGTGGGATTTAGTACCTAAACCCGAGGATAAATCAATCATTGGAACTAAATGGGTGTTTAGGAACAAAATGAATGAACAAGGAGTTGTAGTAAGAAATAAGGCAAGACTTGTAGCTCAAGGATATAATCAAGAAGAGGGTATTGATTACGATGAAACATTTGCCCCCGTAGCAAGATTAGAATCCATACGCCTCTTATTAGCTTTTGCATGTTATAATAACATCAAATTATTCCAAATGGATATTAAGAGTGCATTCTTAAATGGCTATATCCAAGAAGAAGTTTTTGTTAAACAACCACCAGGCTTTGAAGATCCAAAGAACCCTAATCATGTATATAAACTTAAGAAAGCCTTATATGGTTTGAAACAAGCCCCCCGTGCATGATATGAAAGATTTGCCAACTTTTTACTAAGTAACAACTTTCAAAGAGGAACCATAGATAGTACCTTATTCTTGAAAAAGAAAGACAAAGATTTGCTTGTAATACAAATATATGTAGATGACATAATCTTTGGTTCAACTAATCCTAACTTAGTAAAAGACTTTGAAGATTGTATGAAGTCTGAGTTTGAAATGTCTATGGTTGGTGAATTAAACTATTTCTTAGGCTTGCAAATAAGACAAACATCAAGTGGTATACATATCAATCAAGCCAAATACATAAGAGATATGATAAAGAAATTCAACTTTGAAAACTTGAAACCATCTCCAACACCAATGTGTACTTCAACAAAATTAGACAAAGATGAAAATGGTGTTGCATTTGATGAAAAACTATATAGGTCTATGATTGGTTCATTGCTATATCTAACTGCTAGTAGACCTGATATTATGTTTGCAGTATGTATGTGTGCAAGATTTCAAAGTATGCCTAAGTTGTCACACTTTAAAGCTGTAAAAAGAATATTTAGATATCTTCAACATACACCAACATTAGGCTTATGGTATGATAGACAATCCAGTCTAAGTCTACATGCATATTCAGATGCAGATTATGGTGGATGTAGAGTAGATAGAAAGAGCACTAGTGGAACATGTCAATTCCTAGGAAACTCACTAATATCTTGGTTTTCAAAGAAACAATCTAGTGTTGCACTTTCTACTACTGAAGCAGAATATATGGCTTTAAGTCTATGTTGTACTCAACTATTATGGATTAAACAACAACTTTCAGACTTTGAAATACAAGTAAATAATATCCCCATCTATTGTGATAGTACAAGTGCTATAAATTTGTCTAAAAACCCTGTACTACACTCTAAGGCAAAGCATATAGAAGTACGTTATCATTTTCTCCGTGATCATGTTAATCTTGGACATATACACATTGAACATGTTAGAACTGATCAACAAGTAGCTGACATATTCACTAAACCCCTCAATCAAGCTATCTTTGAGCATTTACGTGCAAGACTTGGATTAATTGCTCACACCTGACTACTACACCATGCACATACTTCAGTCTTTTGCATAATTTACAAAATTAAGGGGGAGAGACATATGTATATCATGTTAAGGGGGAGATAACACATTAAAAGGGAGAGATATATGTATATCATGTTAAGGGGGAGATAACACATTAAGGGGGAGCAGCTTAACTTGATTTAAAGAGAAGCTTATCCTTGATTTAGATGCTTAATATACACATATGTGGGGTAATTTTGCAAATCATCAAAAGGGGGAGATTGTTGTGATATATCATGTTTGAATGATTGCAAAATGCATATGTGATATGTGAGCATGTAGATTGTTGTGATATATTGCAAAATGCATATGTGAGCATGTATGTGTGTATAACGTTTAAAGTATATGTATGCATGAGATTGAATTTATGAGCTAGAATTTATGAGCTAAATGTGAAATTGATTGAATGAATCAAGATTGAACAAGTTTGATTAAGATCATGAGATTGAACTTGGCCAATTCAATCACATGTCTAAATCAAGATATGTTCAAACTGATCTTAGATGATATATATGCCAATACATGTTAATTATATGATCTAACCAAGCCTTGAAGTCACATGACTTACAATATAAGGCAAATTGCTCGGTTTAGTATCCTATTGCAGGTTTTGGTTCATATCTTGAGCAAATGAACTCCAAATTGAGTCATTCAAAAGCCCACATGATCCTTATTCAATTTAGAATCTAATTGGCTGAGGAAAAGCATGCTTGACACGGATAAAAACTGACTTGACACGGTGGTGAAGCTTATTGACCTTTATAAGGGTTATCTTGGTAATTTCACCATTTGGACTTCTCATTCTTATTTGGTCTTCTTCCAACGGATTTATATGATCATATGACACATTTATAAGTCATGTCACATCATGGCAAAAATGAATCTGGAGCAGCACCATGTCTAGGTTCATCCTAGGACAAAATTCCTATTTTTGTGCTAAGGGGTATTCTGGTCTTTTCACTTGCCAATGGATCTTCCAACATGTTATATATTGCTTATATGATGTTTATATGTGTTTATGTCACATATGGTACGTGCCCTATTTTTATGGAAACGGGCAGCATGGTATCTCAATTGGAATTCTTATGTTATGGTTATCACATCTATGGTTTTCTTGGAATTCTTGGTATTCTTCATATGGTTTTCTATGCTACATGTTGAAGACATAAATGACTATATATTATATGTTTACACACGGATGTTGGCGCATATATCATGTTCAAATTTTCAGATTTTGAACAAGACAAGGCAAGTTGAATTACATCCTATTTTGGTGCTGATTTTAAGTGATTATTCTTCTATATTTTGGAGCTGATTCAAACGGCTATTTTGGTTAAAATGTGGAGCAAAGATCTCTCAATACAAACGGCTATATGTATTCAAAGTTGGAGCAAAAATCTCTCAACCAAGGAAGATAGCAAACGGCTATATATGATTCAAATGGTGAAGACTTATTCTCAAACAAACTTGGCTGATTTCTAACTATATTTGAACTATTCTTCAATGCCTATCTTCAAGGGCTTTCCAACGTCATTTATTATTCAAAATGAGGAGAAAAAAATTCTGTTCAAAACACACGCATACATGGCAAGTTATTTACACATGGATATTGCTGATTGGAGCTGTCTTTTAAACATTCAAATGGAGCCATTGTCTATCTCATTCCAACGGCTATAATGGGATAAAAGTTCAGGTTGGAAGACTATTTCAAAGCATTCAAAAATTCAGATTTATCTTGAAAGTCAAATGATGAATTTTGGTAGCTAAAAAGGTGCTGAATTTTCTCCCATTCTCATCCATTCCAAACGGCTACTTTAAGGAGCCTTTAGGCTGTCCTCTTGGCTATAAATAGCTCCAAAGATGAAGAGCAAAAGTACACCAACGAAAGCAACAAAGAAAGCAAGCAAGACAATTAGCTCTTTGTCTCTATTCTTTTCTTCTTCTCTTCTCTATTGAAGAACACATTTGTAGCAAGCTTTATGATTGTATAGTTCTTCATTTCTTGTCATTTCAACACTTTTTAAACGACATATTGTAAGGGAGAAGCTGGTGTATAAAGCTTACTCCTTAGAGGTGAGCAAAAGGTGCAAAGGTGCAAAGGTGAAACATACTAGTGCTGATTTTCAGTTTTGGTGCAGCCTCTTGAAGAAGTTGGTGAAAAGCTTCTTCCTTTGGCTTTGTAAGGTGACTTTGGTGTTTGGTGTTTAGTGAAATCCAAGAGAAGGTGTCTCTTGGGACTGGAGTAGGTCACATTGACCGAACCAGGATAATTCCTTGTGTTCTTTACTTATTTCCTGCACTTACTGTTTTCTGCCTGAGAATTACACTAACTTGGCACGCATAATTGAACAAGCAAACAGTCTTAGAATTGCATGAATTTTGGATATATTATACTTCAATGTGTTAGCTTTCATTAGCCGCAAGAATCACTAAATTCTAAGGAGTTTAGCCTGTTCAAATCGTCTTCACAAAATTGTTGCTACATTCTGTGAACAATTCTGACCAGTGTGCAAAACTTGTTCAGTTTGAATAGGTTATCCTGCGAATCTTAAAGTGAGCCTTATATCAAATTAAACTAGACATCATAAGGTTTAATTTGACATAAGATTCATCAAAATAGCACGGGTAGATTTTGAGATATCATCATTTGAAGTTAAGCTAACATTCTGCCTGAAACTGCCAGAATTGCACACTTTACTTTTCTTGCTTATTTGAACGTGCTAACTTGCTTGGAATTGAATGAAATTTTTATGACATATTATAAACATTCTAAACTTGATCTCTGCCAAGTTTGAGAGCTTGCACAGGTGTATAAGTGGTTCAACCAAAGCACTCAAAACAGTGAATTGTTTCTGGAAATTCCAGAATCTGAGGCTAAAGAGGCAAAGGGGTCTTCAAACAAGTTTTTGAAGGTAATTGTAGTGTAATTTCCGCTAACCCACTATTCACCCCCCCCTCTAGTGGTGCTATACAGGTCCAACACTACATTCATGTTATAATTCTTTAATTATTTCATGGTGGTTTATTGTATTCTTGCTGGGTGATTTATATCACTCACACTTTTATTTTTCTCCAGAGCCAGCTAATGCTAAGATTGAGTGGATCGAGGATGAGCCGAGGGTACCATATCCGTAGGCGAGGAAATCTGAAGGAAGCAAAGCTTAAGGACTTTTGTGCAAACAAGATGTTGTATTATGAACAATGTTTGAACTCTTGAATTTCAGTTATGTCATTTCGTGGGACTGCTACTTTTGGGAACTTAGTATTTTCGTAGTGCATGTTTATTTTAAAAAGTTTTAATTCTGCCTAAATTTTACTACCATGTTAAATGTTAGCATGGGAGTCCATGACTTATGTTATGGATTTTTCCATGTTCTGCAAGACGCTTTGTACTCTCCTTGGTGAAGTACGGCGGGTGCACCGTATTCGGACAGGGTCGGGGTGCGGGGCGCTACAGGTGGTATCAGAGCCGAGGCTCTAGATTTCAGGCAGAATGTAGAACTAAGTTATGATCTTAGCAATCTAAGTTTGATCTTAGACCTAAGTCATGATCTTAGACGAGAGTCGACCTTAGATTAGGACGACCTAGACGGGAAGTTAGGGACATGACTTAATAACAAAGCCCAAATTGATGAAGGTTGTACATGTCATAGAATTTAATTCGTATTGTATGAATAACCATTGAATTGGATTATAAATTAAATTTTATCGCCAATCTAGCTATTTTAGCATTGAATAAAATCTTGATGCTCTGTAATGCAGACGGCATCACGGGCTAATGAGCAAGCATTATCACTTTCACCCCTGGGTAGCACTGGGTTTTATTACCGGCAGCTAGTAAGAGCACATATCCCAGAGTTTGGCGGAGAATCTTGCCTCGAGGAGGCAGAAAAATGGCTAGATGAAGTCGAAAGTAACTTCTTGCTGATATGAGCACCTGAGAAGGTAAAGACACCAATTGTCCGGCTGTTTTTGATCGGCAAGGCCAGCCAGTGGTGGAGAACTTGTATCCAGCCACTGCCCCGACCAGTAACTTGGGCAAGGATTCTAGATGAGTTTTGTGAATTTTTCCTCTCTCCGGGTCTAATCATGAAGAGGGTTGAGGAATTTGACACCTTAAGACAAGAACCAGGTATCACTGTCTCGGAGTACGCTTGTCGGTTCACTACATTGGGCCGCTATGTTCCCTTGATCATGGAAGACGAAAAGCATAACGCAATCAGATTCATGCGAGGTCTAGACTTTCGAATCAAGATTCGGCTAGCCAATGCATATTCTAGCACTTTTGAGGAATTACTGGAGGACTGCTATCGAGCGGAACACGATATTAAACTAATGGAAGGACAAAATAAAAGACTTAAGGAGCGTAATAAGGAACGAAGCAGGAGGTGGCAGCTGCGTCCACATAAGGATAACAAGGAAACAACCAAGAATGCTAACCTGGATGGAAGAGTGCCGGATTCAGCAATGCCTGAAACCTCAAACCGTAACAGGTATGCCTAACTGCCCATTTAACTAAGAAGCACCCACAATGTTCATTATCCAAGTATAAATGAGCATACTAAAGATCGAATTAGAGCAACCTGATAAAGAACCTCACGAAAGATTTCTACATAGCCATTAATACACGGACAAAGAAGATAATACACGGACAAAGAAGATACATTTTTGTAAACCAAGTTGTGGATTATTTTTAATTATTTAATTAGTAAAACTGCTCAACTGAAATTACTGGAACAGAGCAGAAATTAATTAACGGGTTACTGGACTCAGAAATGGACCTTAGGAACATGAAAATGGGCTAATTTTCGGTAGAATGTTAGTTTCACATGTTTATGACATGTGTGAGTTGGAATTTGGAAAAAAGAAATCATGGTTTTGCCACAATTGAATTTTTAGTAAAATGGGTCAATCCTGTTTCAGCACATGACCTGTTTCAGAAAATTAATTAAATGAGCTCTTTAAGGTTATTGGATTGATCTGGAAATTTTATGACAATCACCTAAGACATAAAGGAGTAAGATCATGAAAATTAATCAAGTTGATCTTAATGTTTTGGTGGGTAAATATGGACATGAAGTGGGTGTATCAAAACTGGAAATTGGGCTGAACAGGGGATTAATTATAAAAGGCCCAATTTGATGGATTTGGATCTATATACACAGTTTGGGCTCATGAATATTAATCCTTAGGGAGGTTATTATATTTTCCAGGTTATGGTCCAAATAATTAAGGTTTTAGGGCCTCAAAAGATAAGGTAATGTGGTTATTATACCGCAGAATTCAGCATGTACACTCGATAATGATTGGATGACTTAAGGATTTTATTCGTCTTAGGAAGTTACGAAAATTTTACGACATGTTTATAAGACCCCACCAAATGCATGTATGACAAAAGATTATGGAAATGGACCCGATTGGTTAGCTTGACCGCCCCATGAACATGAAGTAAAAATCTAGAAATACGTAGTTTCCGAGATCATGCTTATTGACACGTCATAAGAAATGTTTACGACTATTCACGTCATGACTTGCATTGCATATCACTACATGCATTATGCATGATCATATGCCACATGAATATGATTTTATGGATTTTTCTTATGCAAGCTAGTTTTACAAGTAACTATGTTTTTGGTATGCATAAAAGTTTTTATGGTCCCATGTTTTAAAGAAAGCTTCATGATTACTTTGTCGGCCAAGCATGCGACTAACCCGACTCCAGACCTAGAGTTAATTGGTCTGTTGATATGATATGTTCTGGACTCGTTCAGATCCGGAGTTAATTGATCTGATACATGTTCTGGACCCGTTCAGATCCGAAGTTAATTGATCTGATACATGTTGTGGACCCATTCAGATTCGGGGTTAATTGATCTGATACATGTTATGGACCCGTCCCAGGCCCAGGTTTAATTGGTCTGTTGATATGTTCTGGACTCGCTCAGATCCGGGGTTAATTGATTTGACACTCTATTTTATGACACGTTATTTTATGGGACCAAAATGATGTTTTGACACGACATGACATCATGCATTGCATTTTGCATAGTTCACGAGCATGTAGACTGTTGCATGTTACAGTTAATGGTTAATAAGTTATTATTGGTATAGCATTACCTAAAATTATGCTTAAGCTATAACGTCAAGCAAATTCAGGATTAAAGACCAGGTATGAATTATTATTGGAGGTTCTTGGGGTACTACATTCATGTTATAATTATTTAATTATTTCATGGTGGTTTATTGTATTCTTTCTGGGTGATTTATATCACTCACACTTTTATTTTTCCCCAGAGCCAGCTAATGCTAAGATTGAGTGGATCGAGGATGAGCCGAGGGTACCATATCCGTAGGCAAGAAAATCTGAAGGAAGCAAAGCTTAAGGACTTTTGTGCAGCCAAGATGTTGTATTATGAACAATGTTTGAACTCTTGAATTTCAGTTATGTCATTTCGTGGGACTGCTACTTTTGGGAACTTAGTATTTTCGTAGTGCATGTTTATTTTGAAAAGTTTTAATTCTGCCTAAATTTTACTACCATGTTAAATGTTAGCATGGGAGTCCATGACTTATGTTATGGATTTTCGCATGCTATGCATGACGCTTTGTACTCTCCTTGGTGAAGTACGGCAGGTGCACCATATTCGGACAGGGTCCAGGTGCCGGGCGCTACAACACCCATCATATGACTGCCCGAACAAGGACAAACAAACAAACAAAAACCGTGATAAGGATTGGACCAAAAATAGACCCGTCTCAGAATCTAAACAAAGGAATACAAGAAGAGCTCTCAAGGCCTCCACTTGGAGTGACTCATTTGATTCTGAGACTGATGAAACCGAAAAAGAAACGGCACAAGAATGCGTTGCATCAAGAGCATCAAACGAGGTACCTTCTGACTCCGACTCTGATTCTGAACCCTCTTATGATGATTTATTTAGTCAATATCTTGAATTGCACAAATTCACAAAGACTCTTGCAAAAAAAAAGGTTAATTGAAGACAAGAAGTTAGAATCTTCTAACACGAACCTTGTATCTCAATTAAATGATTCAAAAGAAGAGTCGTCTTGTACAATTAATGCATTAAAATTCAAGATTTCATCGTTAACATCCGAAAATAATGAGGGGAAAGCCAAGGTTTCAAATTTGAAATTAAGAAACGCAGATTTAGAAAGAATGGTAAAATAGTTTGATACGGGTACGTACATGCTAGATCGTCTCATTTCCTCTTAGAAGCATGAAAATGATAAAACCGGATTAGGATATGTTGAAGATAATAAAGTACAAAATAAGTCTACCAACTTTATTTTATCTTCATCTAAGAAACCGCATGCATTTAAGATAACTATACAACCTAAGAAGATGTCTAATGCACCACCCATCATATCTCATCGTACTCCTTCTTTTTCATCTAATAAAAAATATAATCATGTACCGTATAGATATGAAAGGAAACCATTGATGCACACGCGACATTCATGCAACACAAATGCATCTAGATCATGCACCATGCACACTAACACATATGCATATCAAAAACGAAAATCTTTTTATGCTCATAATGATATTCTCAGCCATAGGCCAAATAGACATGCCACTAACATTTATTATATTGCTTCTTCATCTCTTTTCTCACCTTTTGTAAGACCGAGAAAGGTCACACAAGTTTGGGTACCAACAGGTACTCTTGCAACGGGTGGAAGGACTAACTCTTAAGGACCCAAAAATAAAGGGTACCTAAATCGTTGTTACACATTGCAGGGAACACATAAATCAAAAGACACATCAATGAAGTGGTTCCTTGACAGTGGTCGCTCGAGGCACATGACATGTGACCCGAGCTTGTTTTCAAAATTGAAGAAGGTTACAAAAGGTGGATTAGTAATCTTTGGAGACAACAACAAAGGAAGAATCATCGGAAAGGAACAATTGGAAACCCGAGCACTCTTCAAATCTCCAACATCTTTCTAGTAAGTAATCGATCCTACAACTTGCTTAGCATCTTTCAATTTCTTGATAATGGTTTGATGTGTGCTTCACTCATCCATATTGCAATATTATAAATACAAATGGAGAAACGGTATTAAAAAGAAAAAGAGAATGAGCATTTTTACACTATCTATGGATGACATGTTAGACGCTAAAGTAAAATGTTTTATGTCAAATGAAGCTAATGTGAATTTATGGCATGGATGTTTAGGACACATTGGCATCTCAACTCTGGAGAAAATCAATGAAAGAAGTACCATGATTGCCTAAACTTGATTTTGACAACTTTAAGTTGTGTGAATCTTGTATTAACGGCAAACAAACATGTGAATCACTTAAGTCTAGAAATTAAATTAGCACAACTAGAGTCTTAGAATTATTACACATTGGCTTGTTTGGTCATAGTCGTACTAGAAGTCTTGGTGGGCGACATTATGCATGTGTCATTGTTGACGATTTTTCGCGCTATAAATGGACATTATATCTTGCAAATAAAGATGATAGTACCATTGGGATTGCTAAATTAATAAAACAACTTGAAAATGAATATGGTTTAAATATGAAAAAGATTAGGAGCGATAGAGGCGATGAATGTAGAAATAAAGACATGATTGCATTTTGTGAAGAAAAAGGTATTAAACACGAGTTTTCGACGCCTAGAATACCACAATTAAATGGAGTAGTAGAAAGAAAGAATAGGACATTAAAATAAATTGCAAGAACCATGCTATGTGAAAATAAGTTGCCTAGATTTTTTTGGGCTAAAGCCGTAAATTTTGCATGCTATATAGTTAACCGATTATCGATTAGAAAGAAAATAAACAAAACCCCTTATGAAATTTTAAATGGCCGCATGCCTAAGATGTAGCGCCCGCACCGGCTCGCTCGTTTACGGTGCGCCTGCCGTACTTCAGTACGGACTACCAAGCATCGGTTTATATCATATCGACATCTATAACAAAATATATGGACTTTTCCGCTTACACATCATCAAGTAAGCAAAATAGAGGTAGAATAAAAACTTAAAATAATACATGCCGAATAATCATAAAACATCGTCTACATCCGTCCACAAATAAAAAGAGATGTCCAAATTAAAATCCCGAGACAAGTTCGTAACATATCAGTCATCTTGATAAAGTCCTGAGGTATATCTACTCTCACACGCCTATGGATAGGGAACCCTAGGCTCATCCTCGATCCAATCAACCCTATTCCTTGCAAGCTCTGGGAGGAAAAATAATAGGGTGAGTGACAACGTCACCAGCAAGTAAACCATAAATAATCATGAATTAAATGGAAAGTACATACAAGAACCAAAACCCCAAAAAGTTTGGATTTGTAACATACCTTACTTTCACTTCATCATTCGTAAGGACATAGGATCATAACTTAAGAGATAAGGAATCCTATTAGATCCTAACTTAGGAGATATCAAAACATATCATCATAGCCTAAGTGATAGTACATGAATTAATAAACTAGCCATACAAAATGTCGTATGTATGCGTATGCATATGCGATGCGTCATGATAAAAATGAGGACAAGTTCTTTCATTCTTTCTTTCAAAACATCATCGTAAATAAAACGAGAGGAGTGAGTATTCAGATCTATTATATCCAGACCTGAGGCAATCATAACATTCTCTTCAGATCTATTATGTACGAATCTGAAAACGGTCATACCATCAATCATCGTCATCAGGTCTATTCTCTCCGGGCCTGTACGGTCATAAATCATCATTATTAGGTCTGTTCTCTCCGGGCCTGAACGGTCATAATCATCATAACCAGGTCTATTCTTTCCGGTCCTGTACGGTCATAATCATCAACAGATCAATTAACCCAGGATCTGGATGGGGTATGCTGGCCAGAATTAAATGGTACCAATAGGAGTCCTTCTTTTCAAAACTGAAATCTTTTCTTAAAAAAATCGTTTTCATAATTTCTTTGTCATGAGCTCAGTTTCATAAATCATGTGAATGATGATGATGCAATGCATGACGTGCAAAATAAAACTCATGGCTAGATGCATCGCATGATACACGTATAGTCTTATTTCATAATCAAATCATTAAATTACCAAAACAGGGTACTGCTGGATTCAGCAGTGCCGTACCCAGCTTTTACCTTGCTTTCAAGCCCAAAAAGCTTATTTATTTTAGCCCAATATGTGGAAAACATAATGGACATACCAAGAAGTAATATTCATAAGCCCAATAACAGATATGAGTCCAAATTCATAATAATAAGGCCTCACAACTCTTGCCATAATTCTGTCCTGTTTTCCAGTTTTTTACCGTTAATTTCAACTCAGTTGTTAACCCTTAAAATGGTGGTACTAAGTGGATTTAATTATATGGATATGTTCATCTATGTCTGAAGGGTTTACCATAAAAATTCCAGAGCAATCCAATGTGTTTAAGGTGGTCATCTAATTATTTTTCTAAAGATAGGTACATGCAGAATCTGGAATGACCAGCCTTCACTAAAATTTTATTGTAAATAAACCACAAGTCTTTTTTCCAGAATTTCAACTCACAGATTTAATAAACACGTAAATCACCAAAAATTAGCTCATTTTCACATTCCTAAGGACCATTTTCGGGCTTTACAAAACGTCACTTTAATCTCTCCTGTTCAAGTGATTTTTCCCTTTTGTCACTTTTCTTGCTAAAAGTGTACCAACTAAACTTATTCCTCTAAAATGACTTACTAGCCATCAAATGCACTTTCTAACTTAGACATTACAGGTTCTAATAAATTATATAGGCTACATACAAATCACTTTAAAACAGTTTGAAACCTATACACAGTACACATTGATATTGCACATTTTGTACATAATAAAGTCTACTTTTGGTACAACTAAATTTATGTGCTTCCTAACACCCAAACAGCCCGTCTCCTACACATAAGAAGGGCCTATATTTCATTTTCATAATGAACATAACACATCTAAGCAATAAAACATTCAAACATACAACTACCATATATCTTTCACCTCTCAAAACATATTCTTTCACATGAAATATTATTCAACCCTATCTCCTTCCTCCACCGTCCCCTTTACATGGTGAGAAAGAGAAATTTTTACCCCATTTATCTTAGATATGCAACATGTTCATATTTAAAGGAGGCAAAGAACTCATCGTGTGGGGAATTTCACGCATGCAAGTTACCTTTCTTAAGGAACACTAAACTTTCATGCTTCAAGCTTAATGTTTTCCATCTAAGATTAAATCTTAATAATAGCTAGACATTCAAGCATATACTTTCACACACAATTCAAGAGCATTTATATTGTACTTGCCTTTTTGGATCTTAGATCTTGCTTGAAGCTTGTTGAAACAAGGTGATGCTTCCTTCAACCCCTTCCTAATATACACGGTTTTAGGGGTAGAAATATTTGTTAGCCACTATTTAAACACACGATACAACTTAGTTTGAGGCTATATGGTCTTACCAAATTGAATCTTGAATGGAGCTTGAGATGAATCCAACCCACCAAGAAGCTAATCTGTCTTAGTACTTTGAAAATCTTCACCTAGTGACCTCTTGGAGGTCACGGTTTTCACAAGAAAAGAGGGTATCTTGTGAGCTATGTGAGGCATAGATTTCACTTAAGGAGTTTAAGATATACTCACCTAGAACAAACTTGCACATGAATGATTCTTGGATCTCCTTGGCTCAAGTTGGCCGTGTGCTTTGAGGGAAAGGAGAGGGAAAGACTATTGCTATTTGCTTGGTAATTTCTTGGATAGTTAGTAGGTTAAAGATGGATTAAGAGGCTCTTTATTAAAATAAGAAGAAAGAAGCCTCTTGGTTAAGGGAGGGGGCCAACGCATGCTAGGAGGGAATGTGGAACAAGGTTGCATGAAAAGTAAAAAAAAAAGCAACCTTGCGTCTTGCACTTAGCATCTTTTGTCCCCCATGCTTGCCCTTTTTCCTTAATTATCCCCTTTCTTGATTTTCTTAATAAAATATAATTAGGAAATATCATGAGTTTTTTAGAACTCATGGGGGGCCGAATGTAGTGGGGTTGGGAGGGGTTTATTTGTGTTATTTTTCAGATTTTCTTAATTCATGTTGATTTAATTACCCCACTACTTGAAAACCCTAATTGCTTTTTGGGCTTGTTTTTAAGAAGGCCCTTAGGATTAGTCTCCTTTTAATTGGAAGGACATTCCAAGCCCCTTTAAGGCCTTAGGGCCGAAACCTCTTATGGTATTGGGGTGAGTTGGCCACTTCACATAGTCCATAATTCATGCTTGAATTATTATACAATATTTGCTTTAACAAAGCAAATACATAAAACTAAGATCACAAGACACAAGATAAAATTCAAAGACAAAGAATGTAGACGTGCATGTTGATACACGTTCAAGTTGAAGGTTCAATGAAATGAACCCAAGGTGTCTTAGGTTCATCTTGAACATGCTTGTACAAGAAGGTGGCAACTTGATGACAAAGTTCTCTTGCCCTCCTTCTTGTCATAGGATTTTTGACCTCTTGGTGGGACCCTTGATCCTCATCGGACCCTTGATCCTCATCAATCCCCTCCTCCTCAAAAGGATTCGTCCTCGAATCAAAAATGTCATCGTGGAAAGGGGTGAGGTCAACAACATTAAAAGTATGCGAAATTGAACCATACCTTTCTGGAAGCTCAAGGATGTATGCATTGTCACCTATGCGTTTCAAAACTTTGAAAGGTCCATCTCCTCGAGGTAACAGTTTTGACTTTCTTTCATTGGGAAATCTTTCTTTGCGCAAATGTAACCACACTAAATCTCCAGGTTTAAACACGACTCGTTTTCGATGTTTGTTAGCTCGTCTTTCATAAGCTTTGTTTTTCTTTTCAAGTTGTGTTTTAACTTGTTCATGCAGTTTCTTTATCTTTTCCGCTTTTTGTTTACCATCAAGACTAGAACGTTCATGCACGGGAATAGGAATCAAATCAATGGGAGATAAGGGATTAAAGCCATACATGATTTCAAATGGACTATGCAAAGTACCGTGATGGACACTCCTATTATATGCAAATTCGATATATGGTAAACAATCTTCCCAATGTTTAATGTGTTTTTGCAAAATGGCACGCAAAAGTTGAGAAAGAGTACGATTAACGACTTCAATTTGTCCATCCGTTTGTGGGTGTGCGGTGGTTGAAAATAATAACTGTGTACCAAGTTTATCCCACAAAACACGCCAAAAATGACTCAAGAATTTCGTATCTCTATCACTTACAATTGTACGTGGCATGCCATGCAATCTCACAATTTCTTTGAAGAATAAATCAGCAACATGTGTGGCATCGTCAACTTTCCTACATGCAATGAAATGTGCCATTTTTGAAAATCGATCAACCACAACATAAATGCTATCGTGTCCTCCCCGAGACCTAGGAAGTCCTAAAACAAAGTCCATGGAAATGTCAATCCAAGGGGCATCAGGGACGGGTAGGGGCGTGTAAAGGCCATGTGGTTGGGATTTGGATAGGCCCAATGACCGAATTTACCAAGTCTTGGAGGGCTAAATGGTCATTTCACGTGCTCCACAACATCCGTTTGTATGATTATATCACACCCATCTCAAAGGAATTCTAGATACAGACTCACTAAGGTAACCCATTAAATTGCAACTTGGCAAACTTTTTTATTACGTCGCATCATATTGGTTCTAGTATAGTGCGATTTTTGCGGGGTACAACAGGTGTCATAGTTTTCAACATTCATAGCACTTTATATCTTTATTGTTATTTTTATTTTTATTTCTCTTAGTTGAAACAACGTTAAGTTTATTCTTTAATTACTTTCTCATAAATTTTCTCAAACCTTTAGCCAATAATGTTAGATCTTTGTTGTCCGATTCTGTGTCACTATCATCTGCGTGATCGGAAGAAGTAGAGACGTATTCATTTGATTTAAATGCAATATTCTTATCTTGTTTTGACGTTGATTCCAATTTGCTTAGTGTGGGTTTGTTTTCGTATACCTTTAATGATCCGATTAATGCCTCCATCTTTATCGATTTTGTTTTCTCACTTTCTTCAATCGACGTGACTTTGGGATCCCATTCAGATGGAAGGATTCTTAGTACCTTTTGTACCTTTTCTTGTGAAGAAAATTCGTTTTCCAGAGACTTAAGGAAGTTGTAAATGTTAGTCAAGCGTAAATCCGTACCAACAATAGACTCATTCGGTAATAACTTGAAGGATTCAAGAGTAGACATAAGCATGTTTATTTTGGACTCTTTAACTTGACTAGTACCCTTCATGTTTCATTTCAAGGATTCTCCACATTTCTTGGGAACTAGAACAATTGGACACATAGCTTGATTCATTTTTACTTAAACCATTTAGAAGAAGTTGCATGGCTCTAGCATTCATACTTAATTTCTTTTTGTCATCACTAGTGTATTCTTGTTTCGTTTTTACAACTTCTAAAGTGACACCGTCAGCCGTGGATAACTTTGAAGGAAGAAAAGGACCGTCTTCTATGATGGACCATAAGTCTATATCAATAGCCATAAGGAAAAGTTTCATTCTAAGTTTCCATTGTATAAAAGACTCACCGTTGAAAAGAGGAAGCCTTTGGCTCGACATACCTTCTTGCTCGGTCATGTGACTAGTGGATGCCATCTCACAAAGATCATTGAATCTTCTTGTAGTGAGTGTGCCTGCGCTCTGATACCACTTTTAGGACCGGTATAGCACCACTAGAAGAGGGGTTGAATATGAGTGCGGAAAATTCGGTTTTTAAAACTTTTTAAACAAAATAACTTGTTTTTGAAAACAGTTTCTATTTTCAGATAATCATTTGAATTATCTAGATGACTTGGTTGTACAACTCAAAAAAGTATACAATTTGGTGAAGATATGCTCTCACATGATATGATTGTCTCACAAAAATTTCAGATTAGAACTCCAAGCATAACCCCTTGAAAACACGTTTTTGTACAGATTACCTTAATCTGCCAGAAAATGTACTCCGAAATAAAAACTTTATTCCTATTAATTCTCAACACTAAATGACCTGAAAATTTTATGGTATGATCCTTAAGATGTTTACTTTAATGGGTTAAAAAATTGTTTCGAAATTACCTTAGTAAGTATGTCAACCACGTTGATGTTCTCAACCTTTGCAAATCTGAGAATCAGATTGCACTAGGCTCAGAACTATTAACGTTTGACTGATTTATACTTATCCAAATATGATGAAACTTGTCCCCAATGAAAGCTATGACGTGTGGCTATGTGTCTGAAAAATTTTGTGATTTTTGAAAAACGTTTGCTATTTTTCCCGTGAGTATGAATACGATGTAGTAAACTGAAAACTGAAAGAAGAAGTGCCGAAAATAAATAACATCGAGTTTTTTATACTGGTTCGGTTAAAACAACCTACTCTAGTCTCGTCGACACCTTCCTCGGTATTCACTGAGCACAAATGACGCCCTGACATAAGGGTGAATGGAGTTAAACACCAACTCCACCCTTTTACGATCAAACAAACAAACACAACATGAACACCACCATTGATCGAATGAAGGCTTGACCACACCTTGATCAACCTTTTTCATGAGATGAACGTTTGTGAGTGGTTTACACAAAGCCTATATAGTATATGGAAGATATATATGATAGTCTTTAGGCTAAGAGCAATAGAAAAGAATGGGAGAAGAAGAGAGTAGTCTTGCTTTGAACTTGTAAGAATATGAAGTTTGCTTAGCCTTGCTTGAATCATCTTGCCCCCTTTTTATAGGTGTGTGGCCGCCCGATGGCTGAGCTTTCCCTTTCAAAATTTGTCTTGAATACCTTGGAAGATTGTCTTGTATAAATGATGACACACCCTTGCTTACTTGGCACAATACGATTGGACAAATGACTTGTCTTCGCCTAGTTGTCACTTCTTGATAGGCCATCTTTAATCTACCTAGGCACTCCTTAAATGAGCTGAAATTTTCCCTTAAAAATCTGAAACACATGCTTAAAATCATGTTGGTTAGTTTCCAATTAATCATGATATGATCCCTCTTAAATTGTGGAATAAAATTGAAGACAATAAATGGTACAAGGCCAACAGAAAAACTTGTGCTGGGATTTCAGCATGTGTTGTATTTTGAATTGTTTCATTGTGTGTTGTCCTCTGCAATGTCACCAATCACGTGTGACTTATCCTCCATCGATTAAAGTGACAAACAAGCTCCGCCTAAGCTCCAACAAGGCTGAAATAGGCGTGTGATCTCAGCTGCACATGTGTTGAATTCTCTTTTGGTAAACTTTGTCACATAATGATGCACAATCTTCATACATATGGTAAATTGCAATTAGCCCTAAATTGAATTTTTTAGAACACTCTAATATGTCTTGAATGTGTAAAAAGTGTCTAGATACATGTTGCACTAAGACTAAAAACGTTCCAAGCATGTAGAGGTGTAAAGAGCCAAATTTTCGACTTTCGTCGATACGCAATTTTTCTCTGATTAAAATCAAACTTCTTAGACTTGTAATATATATTATGTCACACATAATATACATAAAATAAGGTCTATATTCAGCTCCAATGTCTGACGAAAAACACCATGTGCCTTTAATAAAAATGAATTTGAATTCTCCACAAGTTTAGGCGAAATTGTGGGTGATTGATGTGTGTAAACATGGTATGACTTTGGGTCTGAATTTGTCTTGTCCATCACGAAGTGTTTGAGTATTTTTGATCTACATAGGCTGACCATCTTTGTATGGTAAGTACGTGACATATTGGTGAAGTTTCTGTAGTCACCCGATACGACAATTTTTGGCATATGTCCTTGTGACATGTCGTTATAATTTTGATGGCACTATGACTTATAATATATAATATGAAACCTGTATATACTCATAAATATGAGGTGTATATAGGGGTGTGACGTCGATGTACGTTTATAATATATATGACGTGTCGTTGGAACGTCAGAATATAAGTGTATAGTTTGTCGTATAAAATTATGGATATATAATATGTATATGTATATGGCGTGTACATAAGAGTGTGGAGAGGGAACTTTCCTTTCCAAATTTGTTGCTAAATAGCTCTCTCCAAATATATCCCAAATATGTCTTCATTTAATGAACTGGTTAGTTCATCTCCTTAAGCACATCACTTAATGAACTAGTTTAGTTCATTAATTATGGCACATGAAAATAGTATAAAGACATCAAATGTTTTCCATATGATGTGAGCCTTAATGCTTCTGTAGAGAAAAAGGGGTTTGAGTGATTTCAAAATATATGATTTAAATGTGCGTAAAAACGTGCATGACATAAATGTGCATGATATGTTGCATATAACTTGCCTTATACAGTTTATATATAATGTTGCTGTACTAACGAGCCATGAAGCTTTAAAGCTTACATCAAATGACAAATATTTGTTGTGTTTATACTATTTTCAGGTGCCACCATTAATGAACTAAACTAGTTCATTAAGTGAAGTACTTAGTTAGTTAAACTAAGTAGTTCACTAAAGGAAGCAACATTTGGACAAGGCAACAAGACTAAGAAAGGAAAGTCTCCTCCTCCTCATTTACCACTCAATACACACTCATATATATATATATATACAAAAATATATATTTTCAGATTTTTTTAAAGGCACATACACATGTATTCCAACGTAATACCGACACGTTATATATTTTATGTACGTACGTTAACGTCACACCACCATACTTAACTCATATTTATGAGTATATTCAGGTCTTATATCATATGATATAAGTCATGGTGATGACAAACTAAATACGACACGTTAAAAGGTTCTAAACCAAAAATTGTCTTATCGGGCGAATACCGAAACTTCGCCAACGTGTCACGTACTTGCCATAAATAGATGGCCATCCCCTACACCTCAAAAATCATTATAATTTTCGTGACTATGATGTTATTTCCAGCCATAAAATCATTCCATGTTGGCACACACAAATCACCCCACATTAAGGCCAAATTGTGGAGATTCCAATTTCAATTTTATCACATGTAAATGGCGCCGCTTTAATCATCCTTATAAGATGAATATTAAATTTTATGTTATGTATATTATGTGTAACATAATATATATAACATGTGCAAAAAGTTGGAATTTAATTAGAGAAAAATCGGGTAATCGATAAACATCGATTACGTACACAACACATGGAACATTTTTGGCACATCATATGACACGTATCTAGACACTTTTTACATATTTCATACATCTTAAAGTGTTCTAGAAAATTAAATTAAGGTCTGATTGGAATATGTCATGTGTGTATTATTTAATGTGCACTATTTTACAAAGTTTGCAAAAATAAAATTCAGCACATGCATATACATGCTATACATGCCTATACAGCTGAGATGGAGCACGTGTGGAGCCTTGTTGGCATATTGATTGGTCAAGAATCAATCATACAATGTTGGTGATTTAAAGAAATAAGCTACAAAAGATAATGTTTCAAGTTTTATCTCATTTGAAACACATACTGAAAATTTCAGCATGTAGAAGATAGGCTGGCCGATTTTTATCATTCATGAGGGGATATTTTGTGTCTTCAAACATGTGATCAATTAGAAGAAGAATTGGAAGTAATTTGAATAAGATATGAATTCATAAAGTGTGATATCTTGAATATCACACATGCTGAAAAAATTTCAGTATGTGTGTTTATGAATCTTGTCCGAAATGTTGGCCACACTAGTGTCCAATTTCATTTTCAAAATTGATAAGAAGATTGTCTGCTAATTGGTGATTTATTTTAAAAGAAAAACTAATGAAAATTTGGAAATAATTTGAATTATACACCATGTATCACATGCTGAAATTTCAGCATGTCAAGTATTCTTCATGGCCGATTTTTTGCTTAATTTGGTGGAGAAATTATCGTGCTTGATTTGGGTGATAATCTTATGAGTTATGGCAACAATTTTATGTTGCTTTTGGCGCATGTTTTCAGTGGAATTCTCAGATTTTCCAAGTCATCAAATGATGACAATATTCAATCTATCAATGAGTGCCCAGTAAGCAAAAGTTAAATGATCATCCAATGAGAAGGTGCCAAGTAAGCAAAAGCATGTCACAATGATGCCACATATTATCCCAAGGACTTAGAAGACAATTTTCAAGAGGAGAAGGACTCCTAGGGGGGACGGCCATATGCTTAAAAAGGAAATGAAGAAGAGCAAAACAAAAACAAGCACAAGCATTACATTCTTGAAGATCAAAAACGCCCTAGCTCTCTTCTTTTACACTTTCTTTTTTTTTCTTCCTAAAAGCCTATTGCAATTACATTCATATTATTAAATAGGCTTATCTTAGACCACCACACATTCTCTATCTTTGTAAAAGATTGATCAAGGTGTGATCAATCTTCAATCTTGCAAGGTGGTTGTGTTCGTGCGTAACTGTATTCATCATACAAGGTTTGTAAAGGGTTGGAGTTGGTGTATAACTCCATCAACCCTGTGGTAAGGTGTATTTGTGTTGTGTGACTAGTGTGAACCGAGGAAGGTGTTCCTCGAAGACTGGAATAGGTTGTTTATAACCGAACCAGTATAAAATTCTCGGTGTGATTTACTTTCAGCACTTATATTCTGTTTCAGCACTGTTTATCCTTTTTGATTATGTTCGTAAAAGTAGTAAACGTTTTTCAAAAATTACGGAAATTTCCATAATCATAGCCGCACGTCTTAGGTTTAATTTGGCATAAGTTTCAACCCTTTTGGATAAGTATAAGTCAATCAAGCATCCAAAGTACTGAGACCAGTGCAGTCTGATTTTCAGGCTTGCAAAGGTTGAGACTTTGAGTGTATTTGAATAACTTCCCGAAAGAATTTTTCAAAAATGTTTCAACCCATTTAAATATAACATATAAGGGGTTAGTGGTTAAAATTTCAGAGCAATTGGAGTTAAGTAAAAATAGGAATAAATTTTTCAAAACAGTCTACCGTTTCTGGCAGATTCGCGCAATCTGATCACTAACGATTTTTGAAGGGGTTAAAGGTTGAATTTAAATCTGAAATTTTTAGGAGACATTCATAACATCTGAGGATAAGTTCTCTCAAAATTTAAGAATTTTTGAAGACCTACAACCTAGTTTTAAAAACATTCTAAAACTGGTTCTGAAAACAGAATCTGTTTTCAGAAGTTGAGTTTTTGGTTTTAAACAATTTTAAAAACCACACTTTCCGCACCAACTATTCAACCCCCCCCCCCTTCTAGTGGTGCCTTGCAGATCCTACAATTGGTATCAGAGTGCAGGAACACTCACAACAAAAGGATCCAACGATCTACGTGAGATGGCATTTACTAGCTATAACACCGTGCAAGAAGGAATGTCAACCATAAGGCCTCCTCTCTTTGACGGTGAGTCTTTTGTTCAATGGAAGGTAAGAATGAAACTTTTCTTTATGCCAATTGATATTGATCTTTCATCAATTATAGAAGATGGTCCATTTTTCCATCTAAGTTATCCACAGTAGATGGAGTCACACTAGAAGTCGTTAAGTCTAGACAAGAGTATACAAGTGAGGATAAAAAGAGACAAAGCATGAACGCTAGGTCTATGCAATTACTTTTAAATGGATTAAGTAAGAGTGAGTCTAGTTATGTTTCAAATTGTTCTAGTGCACAAGAAATGTGGAGAATACTCGAAATGAAACATGAAGGCACTAGTCAAGTAAAAGAGTCAAAGATAAACATGCTGATGTCCACAAATTGAGTCGTTTAAACTATTGCCTAATGAATCTATTGTTGATATGGATCTTCGTTTGACTAACATATACAATTCTCTTGAGTCTCTTGGTAAAGCTTTTACCAGGCAGGAAAAAGTACAGAAAGTCTTGTGAAGCCTTCCATCAGAATGGGACCCTAAAGTAACCGCAATAGAAGAAAGCAAAGAAACGAACTCAATAAAGATGGAAGAGTTAATTGGATCATTTAAGGTTTATGAGAATAAACTCACCATACGGAAATCGGAATCATCTAAACAAGGTAAAACTATTGCTTTTAAATCAAATGAATACGTCTCTACTTCTTCCGATCACGTAGATGATAGTGATTCTGAATCGGATAACGATGACCTAATTCTATTGGCTAAAGGTTTAAGAAATTTTATGAGAAGGTCATTTAGAAACAAAAATAAGGGCACTTCGACTAAAAGAAATAAGACCAAGACAAATGATAAGGATGTTAAATGTTATGAATGCGGCAAACATGGACATTTATCATATGACTGCCCTAATAGGGAAAAGCAAACAAATAAATACCCTGACAAGGAACGGAACAAGAATAGACTCATCTCAGAACCCAAGCAAGGGAAACGTGCTCTCAAAGCCTCCACTTGGAGTGACATATCAGACTCTGAGACTGATGATATGGAAGAACACAAGGCACATGTATGCTTTACATCTAAAGCATCAAATGAGGTATCTTCTGACCCTGATTCCGATTCTGAATGTTCTTATGATTATTTATTTAGTCAATATTTAGAATTTCATGAAATTTCAAAGAATCTTACAAAAGAAAAGAAGCGATTAATTGAAGACAAGAAATTGTTAGAATCTTCTAACAAAGATCTTGTGTCTCAATTAAACAATTCAAAAGAAGAGTCGTCATGCATTATAAATTCATTAAAATATGAAATTTCATCATTGACATCCGAGAACACTGAATTGAAATCCGAGATTTCAAATTTGAAATCAAAGAATGCGGATGTAGAGAAAAAGGTGAAACAATTTGACACGGGAACAAACATGCTAGATCACATCATTTCTTCACAAAAAAATGATAGTGACAAAACCGGACTAGGATACGTTGAGAAATGTAAGTCACTAAATAAACCACCAAATTCATTCCATCTAAGAAAATAGATGCATCAAAGACATATGTGTCATCTAAGAAGACGCATAGACCTTTTCCTATGACATCTTATCGTGCTTCTTCTTCACATCATGCAAAATATAATTATGTGCCATATTACAAAAATGCATACGCGACACTCATATCACAAAAATGCATCTAGATCACGTCCCGTGCATGCAAACCGAAATGCATATCAAAAACAGAAACCATACTATATGCATGATGGGATTCTTGGCCAAAGGCCAAACTCATTTGCCCCTAACATATATTATGTTGCGTTCTCATTACCTTTCTCACCTTTTGGAAGACCTAGAAAGGTCACCTAAATTTGGGTACCAAAAGGGACATTTTCAAAGGGTTGAATAAATAACCCTTACGAACACACGTTATATGAAATGCATGATTTTTTTCTTCATCTTTACAGGCATATTTTGATTGACTTTCCAAAATAAAGGGGGAGAGAAAGCATGATTTAAGGGGGAGAGAGATACTGATTGCATAAATCAAGGGGGAGCGGTTTTGAAATTTAAAATTCAAATTTTGAATTTATGCATGATTGAAGAGGGAGCGGTAGGATTTAAATCATGAGTATAGGTTATTTTAAAAATCATCAAATGGGGGAGATTGTAGAGAAAAAGGGGTTTGAGTGATTTCAAAATATATGATTTAAATGTGCATAAAAACGTGCATGACATAAACGTGCATGATATATTGCATATAACTTGCCTTATACAGTTTATATATAATGTTGCCGTACTAACGAGCCATGAAGCTTTAAAGCTTACATCAAATGGCAAACATTTGTTGTGTTTATACTATTTTCAGGTGCCACCATTAATGAACTAAACTAGTTCATTAAGTGAAGTACTTAGTTAATTAAACTAAGTAGTTCACTAAAGGAAGCAACATTTGGACAAGGCACAAAGGCAAGAAGACTAAGAAAGGAAAGTCTCCTCCTCCTCATTTACCACTCAATACACACGCATATATATATATATATATATATATATATATATATACACAATAATATATATTTTCAGATTTTTTTAAAGGCACATACACATGTATTCCAACGTACTACCGACACGTTATATATTTTACGTACGTACATTAACGTCACACCACCAAACTTAACTCATAGTTATGAGTATATTCAGGTCTTATATCATATGATATAAGTCATGGTGATGACGAATTAAATACGACACATTAAAAGGTTCTAAACCAAAAATTGTCGTATCGGACGAATACCGAAACTTTGCCAACGTGTCACGTACTTTCCATAAATAGATGGCCAGCCCCTACACCTCAAAAATCATTATAATTTTCGTGCCTATTATGTTATTTCCAGCCATGAAATCATTCCATGTTGGCACACACAAATCACCCCACATTAAGGACAAATTCTGGAGATTCCAATTTCAATTTTGTCACATGTAAATGGCGCCACGTTAATCAGCCTTATAAGATGAATATTAAAGTTTATATTATGTATATTATGTGTAACATAATATATATAACATGTGCAAAAATTTGGAATTTAATTAGAGAAAAATCGGGTAATCGATAAACATCGAAAATTCAGTTTTCTACGTACACAACACATGGAACATTTTTGGCACATCATATGACACGTATCTAGACATGTTTTACATATGTCATACATCTTAAAGTGTTCTAGAAAATTAAATTAAGGGCTGATTGGAATATGCTATGTGTGTATTATTAAATGTGCACTATTTTACAAAGTTTGCAAAAATAAAATTCAGCACATGCATATACATGTTATACACACCTATACAGCTGAGATGGAGCATGTGTGGAGCCTTGTTGGCATATTGATTGGTCAAGAATCAATCATACAATGTTGGTGATTTAAAGAAATAAGCTACGAAAGGTAATGTTTCAAATTTTATCTTATTTGAAACACATGCTGAAAATTTATGCATGTGGAAGATAGGCTGGCCGATTTTTATCATTCATGAGGGGATATTTTGTGTCTTGAAACATGTGATCAATTAGAAGAAGACTTGGAAGTAATTTGAATAAGATATGAATTCATAAAGTGTGATATCTTGAATACCACACATGCTGAAAAAATTTCAGCATGTGTGTGTATGCATCTTGGGCGAAATGTTGGCCATATTAGTGTCCGATTTCATTTCCAAAATTGATAAGAAGATTGTCTACTAATTGGTGATTTATTTTAAAAGAAAAATAAATGAAAATTTGGAAATAATTTGAATTATATCACCATGTATCACATGCTGAAATTTCAGGATGTCAAGTATTCTTTATGGCCGATTTTTTGTATAATTTGGTGGAGAAATTATCTTGCTTGATTTGAGTGATAATCTTATGAGTTATGACAACTATTTTATATTGATTTCGGCACATGTTTTTAGTGGAATTCTCAGATTTTCCAAGTCATCAAATGATGAGAACATTTAACCTATCAATGAGTGCCAAGTAAGCAAAAGTTAAATGATCATCCAATGAGGAGGTGCCAAGTAAGCAAGAGCATGTCACAATGATGCCACATATTATCCTAAGGACTTAGAAGACAATTTTCAAGAGGATAAGGACTCCTATGGGGGACGGCCATATGCTTAAAAAGGAAATGAAGAAGAGCAAAACAAAGACAATGACAAGCATTACATTCTTGAAGATCAAAAACGCCCTAGCTCTCTTCTTTTACACTTTCTTTCTTTCTTCTTCCTAAAAGCCTGTTGTACTTACATTCATATTCTTGAATAGGCTTATATTAGACCACCACACATTCTCTATCTTTGTAAAAGATTGATCAAGGTGTGATCAATCTTCAATCTTGCAAGGTGGTGGTGTTCGTGCGTAACTGTATTCAACATACAAGGTTTGTAAAGGGTTGGAGTTGGTGTGTAACTCCATCAACCCTGTGGTAAGGTGTATTTGTGTTGTGTGACTAGTGTGAACCAAGGAAGGTGTTCCTCGAAGACTGGAGTAGGTTTTTTATAACCGAACCAGTATAAAATTATCGGTCTCATTTACTTTCAGCACTTATATTCTGTTTCAGCACTGTTTATCCTTTTTGATTACGTTCGTAAAAATAGTAAACGTTTTTTAAAAATTATGAAAATTTCCAGAATCATAGCCACACGTCTTAGGGTTTATTTGGCACAAGTTTCAACCCTTTTGGATAAGTATAAGTCAATCAAATATCCAAAGTACTAAGACTAGTGCAGTCTGATTTTCAGGTTTGCAAAGGTTGAGACTTTGAGTGTATTTGACTAACTTTCCGAAATAATTTTTCAAAAATATTTTGACCCATTTAAATATAACATATAAGGGGTTAGTGGTTAAAATTTCAGAGCAATTGGAGTTAAGTACAAATAGGAATAAATTTTTCAAAACAGTCTACCGTTTCTGGCAGATTCGCGCAATCTGACCACTAACGATTTTTGAAGGGGTTAGAGGTTGAATTTAAATCTGAAATTTTTAGGAGACACCCATAACATCTGAGGCTAGGTTCTTTCAAAATTTCAGAATTTTGGAAGACCTACAATCTAGTTTTAAAAACGTTTTAAAACTGGTCCTGGAAACAGAATCTGTTTTCAGAAGTTGAGTTTTTGGTTTTAAACAATTTTAAAAACCACACTTTCTGCACCAACTATTCGACCTCCCCTTCTAGTGGTGCCTTGCAGATCCTACAGCTTCATGGATTTTTAGTACGACAACATTATATATAAACACGTAAAGCATTTTTATCACGTGCATATTTCAAGTAATACTTATTTCATGTGGCGCCCCGCACCCTGGCCCCGCCGGAGTCGGTGCACCCGCCGTACTTCACTATGGAGAGTACAAGGCGTCGTCTCATACGTATCATGATCCATGGTATAATGCATGGATTTTCGCGTTTACACGCAGATAAGTATGCGAAACCGTGGCAGATAACTAAAAACATCCACTAGATCATTCTTTGTTTTACAACCCAAATCAAAGTATCGAAAATAGATGTTTCCCATCACAACTACATAATCTGTCATCAGTCATAATCGTCAAGTCACGTCCCCTAATCTGCCCATCTTTCGCCGCTCTCATGGGTAGGGGCTCTAGGTCCATCCTCAATCCATTCTACCCTGTTCCCTGCAGCCTCTGGGAGGAAAAATAGGGGGGTGAGTGACAAAGTCACCAGCAAGTACACCATAAACAATCATGCATTAAATGGAAAGTACATACAAGAACCGAACCCCAAAATTCGGTTTAGAACATACCTGACCTGCCATTAAACACCCGTAAGAAGTCAACACAAGGTATATCCAAGGTCATAGCTTAACAAAGATTAAAACTTAACAGAGACCATAGCTTATGAAAGGATCATGGCATACGAAAGGTCATTACTCAATAAAGATCATAACCTAGGAGCTACCAAATCATTACAACTTGACCTAAATGTCATGAATAAGATCATAGCTTACGTTTCAACAGTAGTGAAGTCATAACATAGGTAACAAGAAATAGGAGGATCATAACCTATGTAACATTACCTCTAGCATTTGGCTAGCGTCTCATCCCTTCAATCAATAACCGATAAGGCAATAAAGTCATAACTTAGGCACGAAGAAAGTAATAATACAACCTAGTGCAAATAGACTCAACATCAAGCTCATGACCATATGCAATGCGTATGAACGTGCAAAAGTAGCGCATAATGCCCTCCATCCAATACCCGTTAATGATCAACACTTAAGGAGGTCACACTTAGGTTCTAAAAGGTCATGACAACTTAGTCTAAGTATCATGTGTCACTACACAATGACTCCATACGTGACATGCATGCATATGCACATGTGATGCATCATGATAAAAATGAGAATATGATTTTTCATGCTTTTCTTTCAAATCATCATCGTCATAAAACAATAGAGTGTTCAGATCTATCTTCCCGGATCTGAGGCGGTAACTTCTCCCCTTCGAATCTATTACTCCCGGATTCGGAACGGTAACGTCATCATTCTTTCAGATCGCTTAACCCGGATCTGCTCAGGTTCATACTTCTTTCAGATCGCTTAACCTGGATCTGCTCAGGTTTATTCTTCTTTCAGATCACTTAACCCGGATCTGCTCAGGTTCATACTTCTTTCAGATCACTTAACCCGGATCTGCTCAGGTTCATACTGGCCAGTTCATACTCACACACGGTACCGGTGGGGAAGCGTTCTTTTAAAAACACAAAAATCATCTTTTTGGAAAACACTTTTCATCTTTCTTTCACGTAAAATCCATGCCATAAATCATGCAAGTGACGATGATGCAATGTATGACATGCATTGTGCGACTCGTGAACAAATGCATCATAATCATGCATGCACGGACTTGTCTTTTAAACTGGAAAAACTGTCCAGCAACCATATTCTGTTCATGCAGCCTCGTGCTTATCAATTCATGCTCATATTCATAAACACATGCCATACATATGCATAATGAAGGCTTAGACAGATGCTATAAAAATTTCGTAACATTCCGAAATGTCTAAGGACCTCAAAACATCATACTATCCTCAAAGGTACTGCTGAAATCAGCAGGGCAGCACCGTCTTATCACAGTTCCGTGGGTCATAAAATCTTATTCATTTTGATCCATCACCTAGAAGACACATCTAACACACCAAGGAACAATATTCATAAGGCTAAACATCACATTTAAGCTTAAATGAGCAAGATCAAAGCCTTACAACTTATGACAATAAACTGTCCTGTTTTCCAGTTTTGTACACTAACTTCAACTCAGTTGTTAACCATCAAAATGGTAGTTTCATACTGGTTTCCTTACATGAACGTGTACATCTATGCCTTAGGTGATTACCATAAAAATTCCAAGGCAATCCAATAAATTTAAGGGGGTTATCTAGTTACTTTCCCAAAATGGGTACATGCAGAAACTGGAAGGACCAATTAAATCACGACTTGAATTGTGACCAAACCACAACTCCTTTTACTAAAAGTCCAACTCACAGATCTAATACACACATCAAACTATCACCATGTCAAAAATCAGCTCATTTTCACATTCCTAAGGTTCATTTTCAAGCCACATAACTTACTACTCAAAACTGTCCTGTTCCAGCAACTCTGTTTGAGCAGTTTTACCACAAAATTCATTAATAATAATCCACAACTCCTTTTATCCAAATTCCAACTCTCAAATTTCATATTCACATAAGGCTATCATCATACCAAAAATTAGACTATTTGACCACTCCTAAGATTCATGTTCAGGTCGTTCAACATAACACATAAATCTGTCTAGTTCCAGTACTTCTGTTTGACCACTTCTTACTAAAAACTTCATTAAGGACAAACCACAACTCCTTTTACTGAAATTCTAACTCACACATTTCATATGCATATGAGGCTAACATCAAACAAAAATTAGCCAATCTGAATACTCCTAAGGTTCAAATTCAGGTCATACAAAACGTCACTCTGTTCTGCCCAGTTCCAGTAGTTTCTTCTTGGGCCGTTTTACCAAAAGATTTATTAAGAATAAACCATGACTCTTTTTACTGCAATTTCAACTCTCACTTATACTACACACACAGGGATAGTGTCATGTAAAAATTTAGCTTATTTGAACACCTTTAAGGTTCGTTCTCAAGTCACACAATCAGCAACACAAATCTGCCAGTTCCAGTAGTTTCAGCACTTCTTCACCTTTTTATTGTTCAAGCATTCTTCAACTAAGATTCATAACTTAAAAATGTCTAGACATTCAAGCATGCACTTCACAAACAAGGCAAGATTGGCTAGAGTATACTTGCCTTCTTGAACCTTAGAGATTTTCCTTAGCTTGAACCTTGGTTGATATGGTGTGAAGTCTTCCTCCAACTTCATCATGTAGTGCACGTTTTTGAGAGAAAGAAAGGATGAATCATTAGCTACCTTCTTAATGAAGAAATAACTACATTGAGGTTATGATTCTCTTACCAAAATGAAGCTTGGAAATGGATTCAAACCATCAAGATGTTAGCTTCTCCTTAGTAGCTTGAAGAATCTTCTCCTCGTGACCTCATGAAAGTCACGTTTTTGTGCAAGGAGAAAGGGGTACTAGGTGAGTTTCATCCTTTGAAATATAGAACTCACTTAGAAGTTGAACATTCAACTTACCAAGATGAGTTCTTGGAGGTTAAAGATGAAGATGATCTTACACTCCTAGCTTCTTCATGGCCGAATTTGATCATGAGGATAGAGGAGTTGCCTAAGTGTTCAATGAGTCCTCCATGGCTTGTGTAGGTGAGTTCTTGAGGGTGTTCAAGACTTAGATGATGGAGCTTCTTAGTATGAATTTAGATAAAACTCCATGGATGAAGTTAAGCTCCTTCATGACTTGAAGAAGTCTTCATGGAGAAGACAAGGGGAGGGGGGCGTGCCTTAGGGAGGGGAAGGGAGACATGGAGGATTTCCAAGAATGCCTAGAAAGAGGAAGTTTCTTGTGTCTTGCAATGGGGCTGCCCTTTTGTCCCCCACGCTTGCAATCTTCTTTTTTTTTGTTTTATTTTATTCCAAGACAACTTGTCTTGTCTTTCCTTTTGTTTATTTTATTTTATTTCTTAAATAAGAGTTTGTTGTTTTAGTTCAACTATAGTTACTTTATGCCAACTATAATTACTTTATGCCAACTATAGTTACTTTATGCCAACTATAGTTACTTTATGTCAACTATAGTTACTTTATGGCCAACCTTGGTTACTTTATGGCCAACCTTGGTTACTTTATCCAACTAGAGTTACCTTTGTAGTAAATATTAAGTAACCATGGTAATTTTTCTTGGTCAACTAGGGGGGCCGATTTCTAGGCTTGGTTGACCCCTTTACCATGCTTAATTTTTCTTGTTCCAAGACAACCTATTTTATTGTAGTCTTACTAATTACATAATTGTGATAATAAGGAAAATTCTAGACTCCTCCAAGGCCCTTATGGCCGAATTTTACATAATGTTGGAAGGGTAGTTTGTCATTTCACTTGTGTCATGCGACACACTTACATAATTGTATTAAATTTCCTATAATATTTACTTTAAGGAAATTCTATCGGAGAATGTCAAATCGATGTAGTTACATTTAAATAATGTAACCGGTTGACTATTTCTTAGTGACTCATCTTCATAAGAGTCGGCGGTATAGACGAATTCCCGTGGGGTATAACATTATTCCCTCCTTAAACCGCTTTATACGATTCTCAGTATATACCGATTTTCGCGGGGTACAACATTTCATGCATTTCGTAAACATATGACATTTAAATCATGTATTTTCGAATCACTCAAACCCCGATTTCTCAGCAAAAAGTGGGTAGAATTTGTCCGCTTATAATTCTCCCAACTTGTATAAGAAAATCACTTAATAGTGGAAGGAGAACATAAAATATTCTTCCACTTGTGCAAGATAAGGGGCGGTTAAGTGGGCTAGTGGGATAAGGATGGACAATTGTGACCCACAATATTTCCTACGTCCCAATTTAGCCTTTATATTTCTTTAAAAAAAAATTTGTGTACTACATGTATTACCATTTAATTACATTACATAAATTGCTTTGTTATTTAAGGTTTTCATTTATTTGTCTTGGTGCTTAGCAAAAATTTATCTATATCGCTCAGCGCGACACAACACTCATGCCCTAATTCCACCGTAACTTTCTTTGTTCTCGTTTACTAACGGTGCGGGGTTCGGATCGTAACATTCTTCTCTCCTTACAAAAAGATTCGTCCTCTAAATTTTGGTGTTGAGCTGTAACCTGCTACTTTGTGCAGTGGTACTAAATCCATCCCTATCACACGTCACGAATTTCATACATAACCTGGTGAACTAAATTTGTTTGCGGACATGTTTTTCTAAATCATAACTTATGTGGCCCTACTGGAAAATTGGGTTACTTGGTTACCTGGTCAATCATTCTGTTTTTGGTGAATCCTAACATTAAATATCAGAACATTCTAGATTCCACGCTTCCGCTGCACTACTCTGATCACTCATTTTCTTTATTTGTTTATTCCAATATAAATTCTAACTTAATTAAATGCCATTTGCATAACAGTTCTTTAGTGTCCATGCTTCCCTTGCTTTGATTCAAGCTGTTTCATTCGTGTCGCTCGCTCTCAACATTTGTGCTTGTATTAATTGTACTTATCTGTAATGTAATAATTTCCCATGCCATTTTCTCACCGAATTAGAGTACACTCATCACTACTCGCCAATTCTATTGTTGGTACTAATATCTGTGACCTATCTCAACCATACTATTATTAGTATCTTATTTGGGTTATCACTCCCGACCCGATATGATACTGATTCCATGGTTCCATCAGTGATACACCATTCTCTAGGAATTCTTGTCTTGCCACTAAGTCGTATCTTAGCGGTTACAATTTGTACTTAGCCAATATACAAAATTAACACACTAATGACAAAGACCGCGATAAAATTTGCCTAAGTAGGCGTACTTGCCACGAGATTTGGTGCATCCTCAGCCACGGCGTACGTCATAACATGGGATCGGGCATTAGCCCGTGGACGTCCTCTTTTTTGCTACTCACCTCCCTGGGGCTCAACTCTCTGCTTCGAAACAGTCTCTCATCATGTGTCTGATCTTACCACAACGAAAACATGCACCAGTGTTCATCTGGCACTCATTCGTGTACTATCATTGGCAAGTGCGACATATCAGAATAGCACGTGCGGTAGGGGTGGCCGCTAGAACTATCGCTAAGGCGATGGCTGACGCTAGCCCTGTTGCTGGAACTGTGGCTATGGCCGATGCTGGAATTGGGGTCGTCCACCTGGCCTCCTCTAAAATTTGGTCTACTGAACAGACTGATCATCAATAATATCCTGAGGCCACTTACATATGGCCTCCTCATCTCTCCAAGCAATGTCCTCCGCTACTCTAAAGCAGGCATCTAGCAGCTGACAAAAATTTTCTAGATTTTCTTTGACAATCCAGGTCCTGATTCTCGTATTAAGGCTGCACTTAAACTTGATCATCTTGAGCCTCTCATCCACCATCACAGATGGAACATATTAGCCAAATGCAGTAAACAAATTAGCATACTCTGAAACGGTAACGCCGGCCTGCTGTCTTAGAGCCTCGAATTCCCCGATCTTCCAAATAGTCACCATGTAAGAATCTGGACCATGAAATCGGCCTGGATAGTGGCTGGATAATGGTCTTCCACCACTGATTGGCCTTCCCAAAAACAGTCAGATAATTCTGTGTCTTAATCTCATTTGGCACCTATAACAGCTCAAAGCAGTTCTTTACTTGATCAAGTCACTTCTCGGCCCCGTCTGGAATAGGTCCCCCTTGAAATTGGGTACTCGGGACCTTTTCAGTTACCCAAAATAGAATCGTGTGCCTACCTGCTGATGCGATTGTGGGGGTGGTGGTACAGGTGCAGCTTGCCCATTCCCGACTGCTGACCCAGCTGTATCCTAACATCGAAAAAGCCTATGGTATATCTCCGAGGCCCTGTGCCTATGGAGGTGGAACAGCCTTGGGTGATGGTGGCACCAGCTCTGCAGCTTACGGTACGTGAGGCAGGGGAGGCAACTACGCCAGTTTATCAGCTCGTGCTCTACTCCGTGATCGCGATGCCATCCTATTGGAACAGTCATTTTCACATAATTAGTTATAGATAAATAAACATTTTGAATTATCGATCTATGCATATTCTAAAAGGATTAGTCTAAGTGTTTTATTTGGCACTAAGTAAGGCAAGGTTATGCTAATCAGTACTACTAAACCATTCTATTGGATCCATTCTAAAGCTGGCACACTTAGTCTAAATCATAACTTAAATTCTAAGATCATAGCCTAATTACATGTCGTTGTTTATTGTACGTTGCCGCTGTGGATCTAGAGCCTCCGCTCTAATACCACCTGTAGTGCACCGCTCGGGACTAGGGTCTCGACACGGTGCACCCACCGTACTCTGCTACAAGAAGTACATGGCATCGATAAAATCTATGTGCACATCGATATAAACATGTATCGAATAGCGGAAGCATCATAAAATAGCCAGAATACATAATGTACATGCAACATACATCGTAATAAATATGAGTACATCTAATATCATTAGTACATAGGGGAAAGGAATACATGTCGGGAATAACATAAGTACAAGTCTGAACCAGCTGGGTCCACTACCTGCTCACGGGTATCCTACCCTCGGCTCATCCTCTCTGAAGTCCAGCTCAGGCTCTCGGGGATCTACAAGATGGTAAAATAAGGAGTGAACGATAACGAATCATCCAGCAAGTATCTCAGCCTTGTTTCGTCATGTGGATCATGCATGAAGAACGGGGTAATATGGCAAATACCATAAAATAGTGAACATATACGTCTCCGTTTATGAATGTAGTTACAAGCAAAGCGGTTAATTCAAAACAACAACTAATCATCTAAAGTACAAAAATAAAATCACGGAATAACTGACATTGTTTCCATATTCCTTCATTAGTTTAATCATTTCATATGTTTAACCCTTGTCTTCTATTAAAACCCTTCGAATATATTTGTGTTGAGAATCATTTCCTATAGGTTCACCTTAAGAGTACCTGTGGCGCCCCGCACCCTGGCCCCGCCGAAGTCGGTGCACCCGCCGTACTTCACTAAGGAGAGTACTAGGCGTCATCCATACATGTCGTGATCCATGATAGAAATGCATGGATTTTCGTGCTTACGCGGAAATAAGTAAGCGAAACCATGGCAGAATTTAAACTTTAAATTAAAAACATCATCACAACCATTCCAAGTTTACAACCCACATCAAATGTATCAGAAAGTGACAAAGCCGATTGTTTTTCCATCTCAATTACATAACTCAGTCATCCCTTAGAGCTGGCAAGTCCGGTCTCCTAAATCTGGCCATCCTTCACTGCACTTACGTGTAGGGAACCCTAGGTTCGTCATCGATCCACTCTACTTTGTCTCCTGCCACCTCTGGAAGGAAAAATAGGGTGAGTGACAATGTCACCAGCAAGTATACCATAAACAATCACGCATTAAATGGAAAGTACATACAAGAACCGAACCCCCAAAATTCAGTTTAGAACATACCTGACCTTCCATTAAACACCCGTAAGAAGTCAACACAAGGTATATCCAAGATCATAGCTTAACAGAGATTGAAACTTAACAGAGATCATATCTTATGAAAGGGATCATCACTCAATAAAGATCATGACATAGAAATGGTCATCACTCAATCAAGATCATAACCTAGAAGCTACCAGTCCATAACAACTTAGCCTAAATGCCACGAATAAGATCATAACTTAGGTAACGGGAGATATGAGAATCATAACCTATGTAACATTAACTCTAGAATTTGGCTAGCATCTCATCCCTTCAATCAATAGCCGTTAAGGAAATAAAATCATAACTTAGTCACGAAGTAAGTAATAACATAGCCTAGTGCAAACATACTCAATTTCATGCTCATGACCATATGCAATGCGTATGAGTGTGCAAAAGTAGCGCATAATGCCCTCCATCCCATGCCGTTGTGATCAACACTTAATGCATCAAGATCATAACTTAAGCAAGATCGTTACTTAAAGAGCATAACAATAAAAGACTGTACCTCGCATCAATTCATAACATAACATGAGTCATCACTTAGGGAAGTCGTACTTAGGGTCTACGAGGTCATCACAACTTAGTCTAAGTATCATGTGTCACTACACAACGACTTAATGAATGTAACATGCATGCATATGTACGTGTGATGCATCATGATAAAAATGAGAATATGATCTTTTCATGCTCTTCTTTCAAATCATCATCGTCATAAAACAATAGAGAGTTCAGATCCATCTTTCCGGATCTGAGGCGGTAACTTCTCCCCTTCGAATCCATTATTCCCAGATTCGGAACGGTAACGTCATCATACTAACCGGGCCTATTATTTTCCGGGCCTGCACGGTCATCATCATCATCAGGCCTATTATTTTCCGGGCCTGCATGGTCATCATCATCATCATCATCATCATCATCAGGCCTATTATTTTCTGGGCCTACACGGTCATACTGTCAGATCGCTTAACCCGGATCTGAGCGGGTTCATACTGGCCAAGTTCATACTCACACACGGTACCGGTGGGGAATCATTCTTTGCAAAACAAAATCATCTTTTGAAAATGCTTTTCATCTTTCTTTCACATAAAAATCCTGCTGTAAATCATGTACGTGACGATGATGCAATGTATGACATGCATTATGCGACTCGTGAACAAATGCATCATAATCATGCATGCACGGACTTGTCTTTTAAACTGGAAAAACTGTCCAGCAATCACATTCTGTTCATACAGCCTCGTGCTCATCAATTCGTGCTCATATTCATAAACCCATGCCATAAATATGCATAATGAAGGCTTAGACACATGCTATTAAAATTTCGTAACATTCCGAAATGTCTAACTACCTCAAAACATCATACTATCATCAAAGGTACTGCTGAAATCAGCAGGGCAGTACCGCCTTACCTCAGTTTTGTGGGTCATAAAACCTTATTCATTTTGATCCATCACCTAGAAAACATATCTAACACACCAAGGAACAATATTCATAAGGCTAAACATCACATTTAAGCTTAAATGAGCAAGATCTAAGCCTTACAACTTATGACAATAAAATGTCCTGTTTTCCAGTTTTGTACAGTAACTTCAACTCAGTTGTTAACCATCAAAATGGTGGTTTTAGGCTGATTTCTTTACATGAACATGCACATATATGCCCTAAGTAATTACCATAAAATTTCCAAGGCAATTCAATAAGTTTAAAGGGGTCATCTAATTACTTTCCCAAATTGGGTACATGCAGAGACTGGATTGACCAGTTGTATCACGAAATATATTGTGACCAAACCACAACTCCTTTTACCAAAATTCCAACTGACAGATGTCATAAACACATCAAACTATCATCCTACCAAAATCAGCTCATTTGCATATTCCTAAGGTGCATTTTCAAGCCACACAACTTACTACTCAAAACTGTCCTGTTCCATTAACTCTGTCTGAGCAGTTTCACCAACAATTTCTTTAATAATAATTCACAACTCCTTTCATCAAAATTCCACCTCTCACATTTCATATACACATAAGGCTATCCCCATACCAAAAATTAGCCAATTTGAACACTCCTAAGATTCATGTTCAGATCGTTCAACATAACACATAAATCTGTCCAGTTCCAGTACTTCTGTTTGACCACTTCTTACTAAAAACTTCATTAAGGACAAGCCACAACTCCTTTTATTGAAATTCCAACTCACACATTTCATATACATATGATGCTAACATAAAATCGAAAATTTCCTAATTTGAGTACTCCTAAGATTCCTTTTCAGGTCATGCAAAACGTCACACTGTTCTGCCCAGTTCCAGTAACTTCTTCTTGAGCAGTTTTACCAAAAGATTTATTAACAATAAACCATAACTCTTTTTACTGCAATTCCAACTTTCACTTGTACTACACACACAGAACTAGTGTCATGTCAAATTTAGCTTAATTGAACACCTTTAAGGTTCGTTCTCAAGTCACACAATCAGCCACACGAATCTGCCAGCTCCAGTAGTTTCAGCACTTCTTCACCTTTTTATTGTTCAAGCATTCTTCAACCAACTTCATTCATTAAGATGACTTACTATACATCAATTACACGTTTAAACATAGTTATTTCAAGTCTCATAACTCATTTTAGGCTACACGTAACTCATACCAACAATCTTGCCATCTACGCTTAGAACATGTCACTTTTCATACCAACACTTCTCTTTACATCAACTAAGTTCATGTCTTGTTCTTAGAATCTTCAACTAAGATTCATAACTTAAAAATGGCTAGTCATTCAAGCATGCACTTCACAAATAAGGCAAGATTGGCTAGAGTATACTTGCCTCTTTGAACCTTAGAGCTTTTTATTAGCTTGAGCCTTGCTTGCAATGGATTGAAGTTTCCCCCAACTTCATCATTCCACACGTTTTTGGAAAGAAGAAAAGGATGAACATTAGCTACTATCTTAAATGAAGAATGGAGCTAGATTGAGGTTAGATTCATCTTACCAAAATGAAGCTTGAATGGAGCTTGAGATGGATTCTAACCACCAAGATGTTAGCTTCTCCTAAGTAGCTTGAAGGAACTTCGCCTAGTGACCATTTTGGAGGTCACGTTTTTTGGCATGAATAAGGGAGGTACCATGTGAGTTTCGTCCTTTGAAATATAGAACATACTTAGAAGGTTTAACATTCAACTTACCTAGATGGGTACTTCAAGGCTTGAAGATGAAGATGATCTCACACTCCTAGCTTCATCATGGCCGAAAGTTTGATGATGATGGAGTAGTATTCTAAGTGTTCTAAAATTGCTTGGGGAAGATTTTCTTCCCCTTTGCTTAAGGAAAACCGTGGGTTATGTTGGGAGGGGAGGGGATTCTCCAAGCTAATTAACCTTGGTTTCTTTTCACTAACCAAGGTTTCTTTAAGGCAACTATAGTTACTTTTTGTCAACTATAGTTACTTTATGCCAACTATAGTTACTTTATGCCAACTATAGTTACTTTATGGCTAACCTAGGTTACTTTATCCAACTAGAGTTATTTCCTTAACCTTGTAGTAAATATTAAGTAACCATGGTAATTTTTCTTGATCAACCATGGGGGGTGGGCGATTTTGACTCTTGGGAGGGGACTTTACCATGCTTAATTTTCTTTTCTTATATGTGGATAATTGCCTCCTAATTAATTGATAATTTCCCCTTTTTCTTATTTTGAAACAAAATTAGGAAAATTCTCAATTCTCCTTGGGCTAGGGCCGAATTTTCTCCAAGAATTGGGGAAAAATTGCCCACTACCTACCACTCCTTAATTTTCATTTGGGCTTATTTTAGGGAGGCCCTTAAGATTAAACTCTCTTATAATTTGGGAAAAACCCCTTTAAGGCCCCTTTATATGCCTTGTGACCAAATTTTCTTGAGCCTTTGGGAATGAATTGGCCACTTCATGTAGTCCCTAAGTCACGCTTGAATTGATTATATCGTTTGCTTATCATCCTAAAATAAAAGAATCACTAAGGAAACTTAGTGAAAGACACTTGAAGGATACCACTTATTAATTCGCTTATATGAGTCTTCAAGTACTATATGACTTTTCGTCGGGGTACAACAGTACCCATGGCCTAAATAGGTATACAATGGCTGGCCTAGAGAATATGCATATGCACAAGCAGATTGTATCGTGAATCTTCTTATAAACATTTCAAAACAAACCATATTCATAACTTTTAGGACTATGGAAAATACATGGCTATAACACTTTTTATGTACAAACGGTGTGCACGATAGGCCGATTGATTCCCATATAATCATATGTGTCGACTTGGTGGGTAACTGTATGCCCATGACACCAACCTCTCCTAGTTTCCAGTGTTATGACGGCCTCTGGTAACTGTGACATACTGTATGCCACTGACATCTCCTAAATGATGTCAGTCTGGCCTTCAATCATATAACATATATGCTGTGGAAACAGCGAATCGTATCATCGTATAACTATATGCTGTGAATAGCAATTCTTATCATCGTATCATAAGCGGTGTCAGCAGAATCAATCGTCTCGTTGCATAGTTTGTTTAAAATCATTTAAAACGTATCATGTGATCAAATATCTCCGTAAAAGCATATTGTCTAATATGATCTCTTCATAAGGTATTGCGTGGTGAAAACATTTCGCAAATATATATTGTATGATAGAACGGATCGTTTTGAAAAACTTTGTTTCGTTCATGTATGCAAGTATGCTCGGTTGTGGGGCTGATTTTAGCCTCTCATCCTTTCAGTTCCTAAGGTCAGTAGTTGGCTTACATTTTATATCATAACGTGTGTGAAATTCTCATTTTGCCCTTACTTAAACCTTACGGTTTTCAATCCTTAAAACAGCCCACTTTTTGGGGCTTTAACTACTAAATCCTTGTCCTAAATTGTCCATTTCTTATTTTGTTTTGTAGCCATTCCAAACATCCTATTTTCCCAAATGTTTGAAATTTAGAAATCACCTTTTTGTCTTTTTTAAGAGTTTTCGGCCAAAGTGTCCAAAATGGCACTGCGCTTGGCTTGTAAGCTTTTTATCACTTCTTGCTTTTCCTTATTTGTTACTTCCTTTAATTACTCCCACATAGTAAACAATATACATACTTTTCTCATATATGGTATCCAATCGAATAGTCAACATCATCATTAGCAAATTCCTTGGCCATTTGGCTGAATACATGTTGGCATATACACACACAATAGAATGCCATTTCTTTAAATTACAAATGTAGCACATCCACTTAATTAGCCATACATAAATTGTATAATACACATATTTTTATACACATGCCATCAAGAAATATTCAAATCATCATCACGGCACTAAGCTAGTCCTTTCGGCTGAGAATACCTCTACACACATACATGTGATTTTCAAATTGTTCATTGAGACATTCATCCTAAAATGGTTACAACTGTTGAGAAATCATGGTTTGAATGATTTACAAGTGCATGATTTATATGTTACATGATTACATGATCTAAATGTTATGAGATTTCAAAATGCATATGCCTATATCTATCACTGTTGTACTAACAAGCCATGAAGCATTAAGGCTTAAATCATATGGCAAACATTGTTGTATTCATTCTCAGGTGATATACACGGCATACATACAACTCTTGGATATGGTATATATATATATTTCTTGGATATCTCGACACACGTCATATATATCTCTTGGATATACACTCTAAACTTATATCTTATGGATACTCATGGCATATATATTTCTTGGAGTCTCACGGCATATACATATATCTCATGGATATACATACGACATATATTCTATCTCAGACGACAAGCTACATTATTCGATCTCGACATTTCGTCAACATGTCATCAACATATGTCAACGACAAGAGAGTCATATATACATCATATACACATCCATGATACTCTCAAGTCATATACTTCATGTCATCAAACTTCCAAAATTACATCGACATGACAAAAGGGGAAAATTGAAATGTATCATATCATATGACTACCGAGCCATCTCCGACACATCATATACTTATCATACAAAGATGGCCAGCCAATATACATTTCCAACACTCAAAACTTTCGTGCACTACATGGAGAGATCAATACCAAAGTCACAAAACAAATACATATATCAATTCTCCATCATCTTCCTTATTTCTCTGAAAATCAAACTCAAAATTGATATACCTCTTGGCCGAACATCTTATACACATTGGAGCTGAGATTATACATATTTATATGTATATTTCATGTTACATTACACATTTTATATGTTGAAGAGGTTTGAGACAAAATGGAGAAAAACCGAGCAATCAACGGAAGTTGAAATTTGAAGTTACTACATCATCGTACATGCAACATTTATTTGCTACATGATACCACATGTATTTATTCATGTATTATACATGAATTACACAGCCAATGACATATCTTGAAAGGTTCTAGAAGGCAAGGTAAAATGGTTAAAGAAATTTACCATGTTCATGAAGAATTCTACATTGTTACCATGCAAAATTCAGATTTGAATTCAGCACATTGGCTGACCAGATGGGGCAGCTGGGACAGCATGTTGGGAGCCTTGGAGGAGTTCATAATATAATATAATTGATGAAGAAAGACCAAGCAATGATGGAAGACAAAGATCCACAAATTAAGGAGTCAAAGACAAGACCAAACAAAGCTGAAAATTCTGTTTTTGAATCTGAAATTTCAGATTGGTGGCTGAAGTTTTGGGGGGAATTAATGACCTAAAGCATTCAAATTTATTCAAAGGCATTACAAGACAATTCAAATCAGATTTGGGAGGCTCCTCTCAACCCTCTTAGGCGCCCCAACCATCTATAAAAGGCCAAGAGATGATCAACACAAAACAAGAACAACAAGTGCAAAATTCTGTTTAGTGTTTGCAAGACTTCACTTCATTTTCCATATTCATCTCTTGTATATACCCAAAGCCTATCATAATTACATGTCATATTCAGTATAGGCTTCATACACATCACCCAAATAAGATTCATTGGTGTACAAGGTTGATCAAGGTGTGATCAAACCTTCATTTGGTGAGGTGGTGCTGATTGGTGATTCTTTGGTGTTGTTCTTTGTGTAGAACATTGTAAAAGGGTTTGGATTGAAGGAGTTGGTGTATAACTCTATCCACCCTTATTCTAAGGTGACTTTGGTGACTAGTGAAAACCAAGGAAGGTGTCCTTGAAGACTGGAGTAGGTCACGTTGGCCGAACCAGTATAAAATTCTTGGTGTTCTTACTTTCAGCATTTTTACTCTCAGTTTCTGTTTTTGCATCATCTTTATGATCTCGGTAAAAATAGCAAATAATTCTCAAAAATCATAAACATTTGCAGAAACATAGCCTTGTGTCTTAGGATTCATTTCCCACTGATTTTATCAAATTTGGATAAGTATAAGTCATCCAAACATTCATAGTTCTGAGACTAGTGCAAATCTGTTTTTCAGATTGGCAGAGGTTGAGAACATCAACTTGGTTGACATACTTCCCAAAGGAATTTTTCAAAACTGTTTTAACTGAGTATAATAAACATCCTAAGGGTCATCTCATAAAAGTTTCAGGTCATTTGGAGTTGTCACCCAATAGGAATAAGTTTTTCATTTTAAGGTACATGTTCTGTCCAAACTGACACAGTCAGATCACGTACCACATTTGAGTGACTTAACCTTTGAGTTTTAATCTGAAATTTGTATGAAACCTTCATAACACCTGAGAGTACATTGTGTCAAAATTTCACTATTTTTGGAGTTCTACAACCCAGTCAACCAAGTGTTTAAAAACGGATCCTGAAAGCAGTCTCTGTTTTCAGAAGTGAGTAATTGGTCCTTAAAATTTTTATAAACCAATTTTTTTCCGCACTCACTATTCAACCCCCCTTATAGTGGTGCTATACAGGTCCAACAATTGGTATCAGAGAGAGGTACACTCACAACAAGAAGATATAACAATCTTTGTGAGATGGCATCAACTAGTCACAAAACCGAGCAAGAAGGTATGTCTAGCCAAAGGCCTCCACTCTTTGATGGTGAGTCTTTTAATCATTGGAAACTTAGTATGAAATTGTTTCTTATGGCTATTGATATTGATTTATGGTCTATAATAGAAGATGGTCCTTTTGTTCCACCTAAGATAACCGCGGTTGATGGTGTTGATATAGAAGTTACAAAGTCTAAACTAGAGTATACAAGTGATGATAAGAAGAAGCTAAGTATGAATGCTAAAGCTATGCAACTTCTTCTAAATGGTTTGAGCAAAAGTGAATCTAGTTATGTATCTAATTGTTCTAATGCACAAGATATGTGGAAGAGTTTAGAAATGAAGCATGAAGGAACAAGTCAAGTAAAAGAGTCCAAAATCAATATGCTTATGTCTACTCTTGAATCCTTCAAATTGTTGCCAAATGAATCCATTGTTGATATGGATTTGAGATTAACTAACATTTACAATTCTCTTGAGTCTCTTGGCAAAGCTTTCACTTCACAGGAAAAGGTACAAAAGGTATTGAGAAGTCTTCCATCCGAATGGGATCCGAAAGTTACCGCAATAGAAGAAAGCAAAGAAACCAAGTCAATAAAAATGGAGGAATTGATTGGATCATTGAAGGTATATGAAAACAAACTTACTATGAGGAAATCCGAATCAACTTCCAAACAAAGTAAGACAATAGCTTTCAATTCAAATGAATACGTCTCTACTTCTTCTAATTGCGTAAATGATAGTGACACGGATTCAGATGATGAAAATCCAATTCTATTGGCTAAAGGATTAAGAAAATTTATGAAGAAGTCATTTAGAAACAAACATAAATCCACTTCATCTAAGTCAAACAGAAATAAGAACAATGTTAAAGACATGAAATGTTATGACTGTGGAAAATCTGGACATATTTCCTATAACTGTCCAAACAAGGACAAAACAATGAACAAAAACCATGACAAGGAACGGACACATACTAGACTCGTCTCAGAACCGAAACAAAGGAATACAAGAAGGGCCTTCAAAGCTTCTACATGGAGTGATTCATCTGACTCAGAAAATGAAGAAGCTGAGGATGAAACGGCTCAAGTTTGCTTTGCATCAAAGGCGTCAAATGAGGTAAATTCCGATTCCGATTCTGATAATGAAGCTTCATATGATGATTTGTTTAGTGAATATCTTGAATTGCATAAATTTTCAAAAGCTCTTGCTAAAGAGAAGAAACGCTTAGTTGAAGACAAGAAATTGTTAGAATCCTCTAACACAAATCTTGTGTCTCAATTAAACGATTCAAAAGAAGAGTCGTCACGTATAATTAGTACATTGAGGTCTGAAATTATTTCTTTAACATCCAAAAATGTTGAAATGAAATCCGAGATCGTAGACTTGAGATCAAGAAACATAGAATTAGAGAATATTGTAAAGAAATTTGATAAAGGAACTTGCATGCTAGATCATCTTATCTCTTCTCAAAAGCATGACAATGACAAAACCGGATTAGGGTATAGTAAAGATACTCATGTACAAAGTAAATCTACAAACTTTGTTGCATCATCATTCAAACAACTTGTGTTCAAAACAATTGAGAAGCCTAAGAAGGTAACAATACAAACTAGCAAGACATTAATGGCATCTCATCGCACTACCGATAGTTCATCACATGAAAAATACAAGCATGTTCCATATAGATATCAAAGGAAGTCATCAAAACATATGCAACATTCAAACGCATCTAGATCACACACATTGCCAACAAACCGAAACACTTATCACAAATCAACTCACATTGGCACATTCGGCCACTATAGGCAAAATAGAGATGAAAACAACATGTACTATATCTTATCATTTTTTGGAAGACCAAGAAAGATTACCCAAGTTTGGATACCAAAAGGTATTCTTACAAAGGTCTAAATTACTAACCTGA
>AP025045.1:34866675-34923124 GCA_036186865.1 Eustoma russellianum
GTGTTATGTTTTTGTAGGTAGCAAAAGATATAGGAAATAAGTGGTTTCTTGATAGTGGGTGTTCAAGACATATGACGGGTGATCCAACTCTATTTTCCAAATTAAAGAAAGTTGAAAAAGGAGGATCCGTAACCTTTGGAGATAACAATGAAGGTCGAATCATTGGAAAAGGAACAATCGGAAATCCAAGTACTCTTCAAATCTCCAACGTGTTCCTAGTAAGTAATCTATCATACAACTTACTTAGCATTTCACAATTTCTTGATAATGGTTATGATGTGTGTTTCTCTCATCCATATTGCAATATTGTTAATAAAAATGGAGAAACCGTACTAAAAGGAAAAAGAGAAGGAAATATTTTTACACTATCCATAAATGATATGCTAGATGCTAGAGTAAAATGTTTTATGACAAATGAACCAAATGTAAACTTATGGCATAGACGGTTAGGACATATTGGCATATCAACTCTTGAAAAACTTCAACGAAAGAATCTAGTACGAGGATTGCCTAAACTTGATACAGATAACTTTAAGTTATGTGAATCTTGTATTAGAGGCAAACAAACACGTGAATCACTTAAGTCTAAGAATGAGATCAGCACATTTACTATCTTAGAACTATTACACATTGATTTGTTTGGTCCTAGTCGTACTAAAAGCCTTGGAGGGAGACACTATGCCTGTGTCATAGTTGATGATTTTTCTCGCTATACATGGACTTTATTTCTTGCAAATAAAGATGATAGTGCTATTGAGATTGCCAAATTAATAAACAACTTGAAAATGAATATGGCATAAATGTGAAGAAAATTAGAAGCGATAGAGGAGGTGAATTTAAAAATAAAGATATGATTGCATTTTGTGAAGAAAAGGGTATTAAACATGAATTTTCACCACCTAGAACACCTCAATTAAACGGCGTAGTAGAAAGAAAGAATAGGACACTACAAGAAATTGCAAGAACAATGTTATGTGAAAATAAACTACCTAAATTCTTGTGGGCAGAAGCTGTAAATTGTGCATGCTATATAGTCAAACCGTTTATCAATTAGAAAGAAAATAAACAAAAACCCCTTATGAGATTTTAAATAATCGAATGCCTAAGATTGACTATTTTCGTGTGTTTGGATGTAAATGCTTTGTACTTAACACAAAAGACAATCTAGATAAATTTGAGTCTAAATCCATTGAATGCATCTTTGTTGGATATTCTATAATTCTAAGGCATATAGATGTTATGATCCTATCACTAGGCAAATCTTAGAATCTATTCATGTGAAATTCAATGAATTCGGTGAACATGAAACAACTAAAGATTATGATGGTGATTTTGAACTCGAATCTGTGATTGATGATATAGAAGAAAATATAGTACATGATGAACACAACACACTAGAAACGCATGATCACTTAGAAATGCATGAGAACTTAGAAAATAATCAAACAAGATTTCATAAGAATCATCCACATGAACTTGTCATAGGTGATATATCACAAGGTGTACGACCACGTAGAAGAATAAATCAAGATGAAATAAATCAATTCCATGCTATGATTTCGGAAATAGAACCCAAGAACGTGTTTGATGCTTTAAATGATTCTTCTTGGATTGATGCTATGCATGATGAACTTAATCAATTTACAAGAAATGATGTTTGGGATTTAGTACCCCAACCACAAGATAAAACAATAATAGGTACAAAATGGGTGTTTAGAAACAAAATGAATGAAGATGGTAAGGTGGTTAGAAACAAAGCTAGGCTTGTAGCTCAAGGATATAATCAAGAAGAAGGCATAGACTATGATGAAACATTTGCACCTGTAGCACGATTAGAAGCTATACGATTACTACTTGCTATTGCTTGCATAAAGAATTTTAAACTTTACCAAATGGACGTAAAAAGTGCATTCTTAAATGGTTTTATACAAGAAGAAGTCTATGTAAAACAACCACCTGGCTTTGAGGATATGATATACCCTAATCATGTATACAAGTTAAAGAAAGCGTTATATGGCTTAAAACAAGCTCCTAGAGCTTGGTACGATCGTTTTGCCACTTTTCTCTTAGAAAATGGATTTAAAAGAGGAACCATCGACAGTACACTATTCTTAAAACATGAAAAATCAGATTTACTTATTCTTCAAATTTATGTTGATGATATCATCTTTGGATCTACTTGTGATAAATTAGTTGAAGAATTTGAATATTGTATGAAATCCGAATTTGAAATGTCAATGGTAGGTGAACTAAATTATTTCCTTGGCTTGCAAATTAAACAAACTAATAAAGGAATACACATAAGTCAATCAAAATATGTGAATGACATGATTAAAAAGTTTAACTTTGAGAATTTAAAGCCATCTACAACCCCCATGAGTATAGCAACTAAGCTTGATAAAGATGAAACTGGAAAAGATTTTGACAACGGATTATATAGATCTATGATTGGCTCTTTGCTTTATCTTACTGCAAGTAGACCTGATATCATGTTTAGTGTGTGTATGTGTGCTTGTTTTCAAAGTAACCCGAAAGTCTCACATTATAATGCTGTAAAACGAATATTCGGTACATTAAGCACACTCCCACATTAGGTATTTGGTATGATGAAAAATCTGAATTCAATCTACATGCTTATACTGATGCTGATTATGGGGGGTGTAAGATAGATAGAAAAAGTACAAGTGGTACATGTCAATTTATTGGAAACTCACTAATATCATGGTGTTCAAAGAAACAAGCTAGTGTAGCATTATCCACTACAGAGGCAGAATACATGGCGTTAAGTCTTTGTTGTACACAGTTATTATGGCTAAAACAACAAATTTCAGATTTTGGAATAACTGTAAATAAAATTCCCATATATTGTGACAGTACAAGTGCTATCAACTTATCTAAGAACCCTGTTTTACACTCTAAGGCAAAACACATAGATGTAAGATATCATTTTCTTCGTGATCATGTAGGTAATGGTAATATTATAATAGATCATGTTCGTACTGAAGAACAAATAGCTGATATCTTTACAAAAGCCCTTAATCAAGCCACATATGAAAATTTACGATCTAAATTAGGCATGATTTCCATTGATATGCTATAAATTATCGTTTTGCTCCAAATGTATCTTTTGATGTGATTTACAAAATCAAGGGGGAGAAAAATGCATGATTGCTTGCATGATTTCAGGGGGAGAAAAAGCATGATTTTAAGGTCAAAGAGAGAGTGAGAAATTGCTAATTCAAATGTATGATATAAAGGGAGAGATTGATTTAAGGGGGAGTATTTACATTTTGAAAAACATGTTATGAATGCATAATTGTAGGGGGAGTGATTATGCCACATCTAAATCATGAATAAAGGTTATTTTGCAAATCATCAAAAGGGGGAGATTGTTGAGAAATCATGGTTTGAATGATTTACAAGTGCATGATTTATATGTTACATGATTACATGATCTAAATGTTATGAGATTTCAAAATGCATATGCCTATATCTATCACTGTTGTACTAACAAGCCATGAAGCATTAAGGCTTAAATCATATGGCAAACATTGTTGTATTCATTCTCAGGTGATATACACGGCATACATACAACTCTTGGATATGGTATATATATATTTCTTGGATATCTCGACACACGTCATATATATCTCTTGGATATACACTCTAAACATATATCTTATGGATGCTCATGGCATATATATTTCTTGGAGTCTCACGGCATATACATATATCTCATGGATATACATACGACATATATTCTATCTCAGACGACAAGCTACATTATTCGATCTCGACATTTCGTCAACATGTCATCAACATATGTCAACGACAAGAGAGTCATATATACATCATATACACATCCATGATACTCTCAAGTCATATACTTCATGTCATCAAACTTCCAAAATTACATCGACATGACAAAGTGCAAAAACCGAAATGTATCATATCATATGACTACCGAGCCATCTCCGACACATCATATACTTATCATACAAAGATGGCCAGCCAATATACATTTCCAACACTCAAAAATTTCGTGCACTACATGGAGAGATCAATACCAAAGTCACAAAACAAATACATATATCAATTCTCCATCATCTTCCTTATTTCTCTGAAAATCAAACTCAAAATTGATATACCTCTTGGCCGAACATCTTATACACATTGGAGCTGAGATTATACATATTTATATGTATATTTCATGTTACATTACACATTTTATATGTTGAAGAGGTTTGAGACAAAACGGAGAAAACCGAGCAATCAACGGAAGTTAAAATTTGAAGATACTACATCATCGTACATGGAACATTTATTTGCTACATGATACCACATGTATTTATTCATGTATTATACATGAATTACACAGCCAAAGACATATCTTGAAAGGTTCTAGAAGGCAAGGTAAAATGGTAAAAGAAATTTACCGTGTTCATGAAGAATTCTACATTGTTACCATGCAAAATTCAGATTTGAATTCAGCACATTGGCTGACCAGATGGGGCAGCTGGGACAGCATGTTGGGAGCCTTGGAGGAGTTCATAATATAATATAATTGATGAAGAAAGACCAAGCAATGATGGAAGACAAAGATCCACAAATTAAGGAGTCAAAGACAAGACCAAACAAAACTGAAAATTCTGTTTTTGAATCTGAAATTTCAGATTGGTGGCTGAAGTTTTGGGGGGAATTAATGACCTAAAGCATTCAAATTTATTCAAAGGCATTACAAGACAATTCAAATCAGATTTGGGAGGCTCCTCTCAACCCTCTTAGGTGCCCCAACCATCTATAAAAGGCCAAGAGATGATCAACACAAAACAAGAACAACAAGTGCAAAATTCTGTTTAGTGTTTGCAAGACTTCACTTCATTTTCCATATTCATCTCTTGTATATACCCAAAGACTATCATAATTACATGTCATATTCAGTATAGGCTTCATACACATCACCCAAATAAGATTCATTGGTGTACAAGGTTGATCAAGGTGTGATCAAACCTTCATTTGGTGAGGTGGTGCTGATTGGTGATTCTTTGGTGTTGTTCTTTGTGTAGAACATTGTAAAAGGGTTTGGATTGAAGGAGTTGGTGTATAACTCTATCCACCCTTATTCTAAGGTGACTTTGGTGACTAGTGAAAACCAAGGAAGGTGTCCTTGAAGACTGGAGTAGGTCACGTTGGCCGAACCAGTATAAAATTCTTGGTGTTCTTACTTTCAGCATTTTTACTCTCAGTTTCTGTTTTTGCATCATCTTTATGATCTCGGTAAAAATAGCAAATAATTCTCAAAAATCATAAACATTTGCAGAAACATAGCCTTGTGTCTTAGGATTCATTTCTCACTGATTTTATCAAATTTGGATAAGTATAAGTCATCCAAACGTTCATAGTTCTGAGACTAGTGCAAATCTGTTTTTCAGATTGGCAGAGGTTGAGAACATCAAATTGGTTGACATACTTCCCAAAGGAATTTTTCAAAACTGTTTTAACTGAGTATAATAAACATCCTAAGGGTCATCTCATAAAAGTTTCAGGTCATTTGGAGTTGTCACCAAATAGGAATAAGTTTTTCATTTTAAGGTACAGGTTCTATCCAAACTGACACAGTCAGATCACGTACCACATTTGAGTGACTTAACCTTTGAGTTTTAATCTGAAATTTTTATGAAACCTTCATAACACCTGAGAGTACATTGTGTCAAAATTGCACTATTTTTGGAGGTCTACAACCCAGTCAACCAAGTGTTTAAAAACGGATCCTGAAAGCAGTCTCTGTTTTCAGAAGTGAGTAATTGGTCCTTAAAATTTTTATAAACCAATTTTTTTTCCGCACTCACTATTCAACCCCCCTTCTAGTGGTGCTATACAGGTCCAACAACAACTATCTTGTTCTTTAAGCTATCATGAATATCTACCATGATGATGCACTAATCTTGTGATCTTATCATATATAGACTAAAGCATGGTGATTTCCACTACAATAATGATCATAAGATTCATGATTATGGTGATGATCATGATCCAAGTCACATGCAATGTTGTACCCCACAAAAATGGTACTGTATTTGAGACTAGTATGAAGTGGCGTATTGGAACATTATTTCTGCCAAGTACATTTCATTAAGTTTTATTAACACATCTTTAATATTGTAGGAAATAGTATACTACTCCAAGTATGTATTATGAAGCATGTGAATTGACAATTTTACCCTCCCAAGTTTCTTAGAATTTTCGGCCACAAGGGTCTTGTAAACTCTAAGGTATTTAAATCCTTAAAAGATAACTAACTCTTAATAGCCTCTTAAAAGGTAAGGCTAAAAGCTTACACATGGAATTCAGTGTTCCACTAAATGTGACGGAAAAGGTTTCCCTCCTTTTTCCTTTAAGGCTGTAGGATATCATATTATTGGGCATACATGAGATCACTTTTAATTTAAATGATCCAACTAATCACTTTAATTGTCTCTCAAAGAAATTCTAAAAAGGTCTCATACAAGTAGTGAATTATGCGGATGATCCAAGATTAAAGAATTCTTTCCTTTTTTCTTTAGAGACCGTTGGAGGCAAGTAATGGGAGATTAATGGGATCACCTTTATAATTTTTTTCTTTTACGTTAAAGCAATTAAAGAGTAAAAGAGCTACTAATTAGTAAATAAAAGCCCCACCCTAAGACCCCAACCGCCATATTAACCCATGGATAATCTATGGTAACTCCTTAAACAACCCTAGTTACTTTTCTAACACATCCTGAAAAGTAACTTAAGGAATAAATGGGATAAAGAATTTAAGGATAAAATGAGCTTAGGGCTAACCCCCTTAACCGCCGGTTACCTCTTGGTTAAGCCAAAAAGACTTCATCAATAACCTTAGTTACTTTTTCCTAAAACTACCCCAAAAAGTAACTCATGGTTAGGCATTAAGTGAACTTCATTATGGTGTCCATGCAAATGAAAGGTTTTCCCTCCTCCTTCTTTAAGGAAACGCCATCCTCCTTTTCTTTTACACAATGAAGCTTTCTTTTTGTTTACTAGAAGCTTCTTTATCCATCTCCAAGATTCAACACCCTCAATAGCTCAATAATCAAGCCATTCAAGAACACTTAGACAACTCCTCCATCATCATCTTAGCACATGCTTGGAAAGGGCTCGGAGATTCAAAATCATTTTCATCTTCAAGCTTCAAAGATTCATCTAGGTAAGTTGCATGCCAAGCTTCTTAATTGAATTTCTTAATTCAAAGGATGAAGCTTACATTCCTACTCTTCTTCTTGCTAAAACCATGACCCACCTTGGTCACTAGGTGCAACTCCTTCAAGCTACTAAGTGGTGCTAACACTTTGGTGGTTTGAACTCCACTTAAGCCTCATTTTGGTAAGAACATCTAGCATCAATCTATCTCTATTCCTTATTTAAAATTATAGCTAATGTTCCTCCTTTCTCTCCCTCAAAAACATATACAACATGGAGTAGTGGAGGAAAACTTCAATCCACATCATCTAAGGCTCAATCTAGGGGACGGTTTCTGGCTTAAAACAGACAATTATACATTAGACTTTCATGATTTATTTAATCAGTTAATGTCTTGGATGTTTAGTCATAGTAAGGTATGATTTTTAGATGACATGGTAAGCATGAAGTAGCAAAGTTGTGAACTTTGATGAATATTAGTGTGAATGGTTACTCTTTGGCTCATGTTACTTGATGGGTATGTTAAGACACCTATTTTTAGCATGAATTTGGGCTGCCATGGTAACATAACGAGGAAGGGTATGAACATTGTATGTTGTTTGTTCCAAGATGCTGGAAATAGCCCAAAATGACAAGTTAAGTGGACTGTTTTTGAGTCTCTTGAAAACCAGCCTAGGTGACGTTTGAAGGTGTTAATGGGTGTTAAAATATGGTATTTTGTTCCACAAGAATGTTGGTCTAAGCACTCTGGATGAACTATGTTGAGAATAGTGTTAAATCATGAGTTATGGATTAGTATGATGGGTGTGTATGTTTCGTCCTTCATAGGGTTTTAAGGAAATGGATGGTATTTATTTTTCCTTATTTAGGAGCATGTTTAGGACCTACTTTCATAATGGTTTATGGCTGGAAAATCTGGATGTCAGGTGTTAAGTGAAGCCTATGTGATTTAAGTTGTGCTATAGAGGTTAAAAGCGAAACTAGCCACGTCGTTGGTATTTGTGAGTTTGCTTGGTTTCGTCACCATATATATTTATAACAATGACCTTATAATCTGAGAATGAATATTTTTGGCTATGTGACATGGTGGCTAATAAGTAGGATTGAAGGATGAAGGGTTAAATAATACATGTGACAAAAGACAAGGAGTGGTTTGAGGGAAAATTTCCAGAACAGGACTGTTTTGAGTGTCGCAATGATTGGCCTTGAAATGAACCTTGTGATTGCGCAAATAACCTCAAATTTTGTGTAATGATGGGCCATTATGTATATTAAGAGTGTGTGGTGGTAAATAGATAAAAAGACTAGTTTTACAATATTAAAGAAGCCTCAAGATGAACCTGTGCAAAACAGAATTCTGGGCGCATATGTTCTGGAAAAATAATTTTTTAACCACATGAAAGATCTTGGATTGCCTTGAAATTTTTATGGGAGTCATTTAAAACATTGGGTCGGATGTAGATGTAAAGAAATTAGCTAAAAGTGTTTAATTAAGGTGTTAACAACTGAAGACAAATCGGATGAATGTTGCTGAAAATTCTGGACAGAATGTTGGGTCATAATAGTTGGGCTAATCTCTAATGGTTTAGGCGTAATGAAGTTGTTTGAGCTTAAGAAATTATTTTCTAGTATGTTAACTTTATTTTCCAGGTTGTATGTGTGAACTTTGATGATTTAAGAGCCATGAAAACGAAGGTGAACAGGTACTGCACAGCCGAAAGTTAGGCTGTGCCATGTCTTGTTGGAACCCAAATTTGAACCCCTTATGTTTATTGGATTTTTACGAAATTTTAAGGGTTGATAGTTAGGACCATAATGTGCATGCTATGTAAGAAGGTCCAGGAAATAAGTCATATTGGTTACATTTTAAGCAAAGGAAAGTAAGTACGAACTGTTTGAAAATTTTCAGCCCATGGGATTATGCATATGTCAAGCCCTAAGTAAAATTTTAAGACGATTCATGCCATGAGTCTCGTTGCATTTCATCCTATGTATCATGCATGATCATGTGCATCATGAATCTGACTTTTTAAGTTTTTCCGTATGCAAACAAGTTCTTTCAAGCAAGCAAGTATTTTTATGCACGTAAGTTATTTATGGTCCCATGATTTTCAAAAGAAATGCTCTATGACTTCCTTGCCGGCTAAGCATGCTCATAACCCGAGCCAGACCTAGGGTTAATAGGTCTGATGACATGATATGTTTTGGACCCGTTCCGGACCCGAGGTTAATTGGTCTGATGATATGTTCTGGACCCGACCCGACCCAGGCCCGGGGTTAATCGGCCTGATGACACGTTCTGGACCCGTCCCAGACCCGGGGTTAATTGGTCTGACAACATGTTCTGGACCTGCACAGATCCGAAGTTAATCGATCTGACACTCTGTTTTCTTTATGCTTACTTTATGGGACCAAATGATGATTTTGCCACGACATGACATCATGCATTGCATCTTGCATATTTCATGTGCACTTTGCATGTCAGGAAGGTTAAGTTAGGAAGGGATATGATATTGTCAGAATGGTATTACTTAAATTATGATTAGGATATATTTTCAGCGGATTGAGGGTTAAAGGCCAGGTATGAATTAACGGTTGAGGTTCTTGGGGTTTTTCCATTCATGTTATGATTCTTTATTTATTTCATGACAGTTTATTGTATGCGTGCTGGGTGATTTTTATAACTCATACCTTTATTTTTCTCCAGAGCCCGAGAATGCCAATGTTGAATGGAGTGATGATGAACCAAGAGTGCTGTAACCGTAGTCAAGAAGCCGAGAGAAGACGATGCTTAAGGACGGTTGTGCTGGTACTATGGATTTGTTAGTGTATGTGCCCTAGGCCATGATTTGGATATTTATGTTATGCATTTATTATTAATAAAAGAGGTTTTATTATCATTATTGTTGGTTAGTATGTTACACAATTTTGATATATGTCCCTGATTCATTATTGTTATAGAGATAAAATAATTTATAATCAGCATGAGTATTGATTTGATAATCACGAGATGATTATGTGTATGGTGATACAAATCAGTCTCATAGAACAGTGTATTGGATAGACCCATCATGAGATTACAACATGGATAAGCGTCATAAGTAAATCTCATGATTGGCATGTTTTAATCCTTTGATTTGAGATTGTCATAGTTCCCAACATAAGGACATTATATTTTGACATGATCAAACGTTATCCGTAACTGGATAATAATAAAGGTCATGATTGAATGTGATAGAAATTATGTAGAGGATATTGAACAAACAAGATAGAATTTGTCCCTCTCTTTTGAGAGAGATATCTTTGGGCCCCTCGATTAGTGAGACTGTGAAATGCATGGCTGTGCTCAAATGAATTGATAGTGTGATCAATATCATTTGTTTTATCAGTCTACTTAAAGATCGAGTAATCATATGTTTGAACAATATAAGTATGGCGCTGACCATGACTTATGTTCAAACTAGATATCGTGTGACAAAGGAATTATTGCATGTGCCATTATTAGGCTAATTGGATTGTACTCGTATTAATTGGGTAGTCGTAATGCCTTGCTAGAGGCCAATTACGACTTGTTGGTTTAATAGAGATTTAATCAACTACCAATTAATATTGGCCTATCGGGTCACACACAAGAATGTGTATGGCTGAGATTAATAATATTAATAATATTAATATGAGATATTAATTATTATTATTATTATTATCGCTTTTAATATTAATAATATTAATATTGGATATTAATTATTATTATTATGATTTTCGTTTTTTGTGATTATATATATATAAGCATTATCGGATAATAACGAGAGAATCCGTATCTGATATGGATTTTGAATATCTTGATAGAATCCATATTTGATATGGATTTTGATTGGCATCAACTAATCCGATTCGGACTCGGATTTTGATGTCCATATATGTGTATATATATCTGTGTATCTCGTCTAGAGAACACATACGAAAACCAACAGAAAACGAAACCCTAGAATCGTTTTGTGAAAAACGGAGTTCTTCAGCCGCGCCGTTTGAAGAGCTAGCACTCCGGGCGGAAGCGTTCATGTGGATACCGATAGAGGGTGTTCGTGATTTCGCACCTCTTCCATCTGCAGATTTCAAATCTACGGATGTAATTTTTGATTTCTTTTGTCGAATTAAAACAAACAACATGGATCCTTGGTAGGAAATCGGAGATCAAGTTTTGTTTTTCCGCTGTGCGTTTTGTAGTTATCTCGTTTGATTTCCTAAAGTGGTATCAGAGCCACTTGTTGTCTCATTTAAATCGACTATATCATGCTTATGTGTTTACTGTTTTTTGTATGGCATGATATGTATAAAACAGTAATTCGGATTTCGTATGATGAGAGAAGAATGGTGTTTTTCAATTCGTTTTCATGAGATGATTTGTATACAGCGGTAATCGTTTGTCATGTGATGATCAAAACCGATTTTGTTTATATTAGATATAATCACACGATATGTGTAAAACCTTATTCGAATCTCATCTGGTGATAGCGGATTGATGTTTTCAATTCGTTTTCATCAGATTTTATAATTCGAGATTGTCATATGTGATATAAAGTTTTCGTTTTTCATGAGATGATCAAAAATGATTATGTTTATATCGATATGAACAACCGATTGATGGTTCTGTTTTCGTGTTTCGAAAGACAAATTATCAATTCGATGATGATTCTGATTTCTGGTTTCGGATGAAGATTATCAATTTGATTGATATTCTGTTTTAAGGTTTGCGAATGACAGCAATCGATTCGATCGATGCTTCTATAAGGGTTTACACGTAATCAAAACAGTAAGATTGTTAATATGATTGACGCGTCTGTGTTAGGGTTTCGAAAAGAAAATTCTCAATGCGATTGATACTTTCTGTTTGGCTTCGAGGGGCGCTGCCCCTCGACCCCGCATAAGGGCTCTGCCCCTCGAGACCCTGCCCGCTAACCGGCTGGCGGGACCGCTGCATACGTACGCCCTATAGTGCGTTACCGTGACATTAAGAATGTCAATATATATTTATTTGTTATAATATGTTTGTGTAAAATATATTATAATTGTTGATGTCTTTGCATGGTGCATAACATGGCCTCAGGACCTATGTGATTGACTTAGTCATATTTCTGTTTTTGGTTATTATGGCCTGCGTGCCGCTGTAGTTTTTGTTGTATTTAATTATACAAATAGTTAGGTTTTTCTTTATTATTGTAATAAATGAAGAATCAAACTACAAAAGTGGTGATGGCGACACATACCAAGGACGAGTGGATTCCATGGAGATGGAGGCACGAGCTCAAGAGTAGAAAATATGTATCATTGCAAATGTTGTAATAGGAAGTCTTTCACATAGGGTTTCCTTTATGATCTTCATTTGGTCTCATGAAGATAATATTTGGTTTGGCCATGCTATGTCACGTTTACATATTTATCATTTTGTATGAGATGTGTGGATGATATATTATATATGCATATAGGATGCTACGATATAATGATATGCAATGCAAGACATAAACTAAGTTGAACCCCCATTAATAATTTAAGTCTTGATGCCATCCATGTCTTAAACACCTATTAAACTGGGATTGTATTAAAGTAGGTATTGCCAAAGCAATGTGCTTTAAACATTCCTAGCTACGTAGGATGAGTCATAGTGCTACTCATATGTTTAAAATTGGTTAGACTTAATTGGTCTATCAAAATGGTTTTGGGCCCAAGGCATTAGATGGAATCTAACATACAATGATATATGATGTCATTATTCCATAAATTCTAAGAGTTACATGAGATGTAATTGGTAAAGAAGTTACCTACCTAAATAACTTAATTTTAAGCGTCATGCCAAAGCTGAGTTTAGAATTAAGTCAAATATGGATCTTAGCTCACTAAAATATTTCTTTTGAGGGTTATGTTTTAGTGGGAGTTTTATAAATTTTAACCTCATTATTAATAAAGTGTTACTTTGCATGTCTTGTAGATCATAAATGGCTGCTAATAACAATTCCACCTTATCGCTGCGATCATTCCTTGAGAAGGAAAAATTAAAAGAATGTGGGACTAATTTTGTTGATTGGTTTCGAAACTTGAGAATCGTTCTCAAGCAAGAAAAGAAGTCCTATGTGCTCGATGACCCTGTCCCTAAACCCCCTCCTGCTGATGCTTCTGTTGCTATTAAGAACAAGTATAAGAAGCATGTGGAAGATTCTAATGACATAGGATGTCTAATGTTGGCAACTATGTGTCCAGGACTTTAGAAAGACCTGGAACACTTAGAGGCTTATGAGATGAGTGTGCATCTCAAACAAGCATTCAAACAACAGGCCAGGCAGGATAGGTTTGACACCGCTGTTGCACTTTTTGACTGTAAGATGTCTGAAGGTGAATCTGTTAGCGCTCATGTTTTAAAGATGAAAGGCTATATAGATCACCTTGCAAGACTTGGATATCCCCTGAGTTTGGAACTCGCCACGGATTTGATCCTACACTCTTTGCCTAGCAGTTTTTCTCAGTTCGTTATGAACTACAATATGAATAATATGGAAAAGTCCATTCCTGAGCTACACAGTATGCTCAAAACTGCTGAGGGGAATATCAAAAGGCCTACCCAAGTATTGAGTGTCAATATCAAGCCTATGAAAAAGAAAGGTAAAGGCAAGGGTAAGTCTAAAGGTGCGAAGGGTGCAAAAGGGTCCAAGGGTCAAGCTAAACCGAAACCTGGTCCCAAGGCAAAAGTTCCTAAGGAAGGAACTTGTTTCCATTGCAACAGGCCTCGGCATTGGAAAAGAAATTGTGACGTTTATTTGGAAGAGTTGAAGAAACTGAAGGGTAGTACGACTACATTCTTCAGATATTTATGTTATAGAAATTAATTTATCTACTTCTTCTTCCTGGATATTAGATACTGGATGTGGATCCCATATTTGTACAAATATGCAGGGGCACAAAAGGAGTAGGATGCTTAAGAAGGGCAAGGTGGACCTACGTGTTGAAAAGACAACATATGAGATATGGACTGGTAAGAGACCCAGTTTGTCTTTTCTTAAGATTTGGGGTTGTAAAGCTTATGTGAAAAAATTAGTGTCAGATAAGCTAGCTCCAAAGTCTATTAAATGTATTTTTGTGGGGTATCCTAAGGAAACTAAGGGGTACTATTTCTATATTCCCTCAGAGAACAAAGTGTTTGTTGCTCGAAATGGAGTCTTTTTGGAAAAGGAGTTTCTATCTAAGAGAACTAGTGGGAGTATAGTACAACTTGAGGAAACTCAAGTTCCACAAGATATCATTGAATCGTCTTTAGAGACAATTTCAGAACCACAAACAGTTGTGGAGCCTGAAAATGTAACATAAGTCCAACGCAAATCTGATAGGATACATCGTCAACCAGAGAGATATGGATTTCTTGTGACTGATGATAGTGAAGTTATGCTCATAGATCAAGATGAGCCTACTACCTATCAGGAAGCTGTGTCAGGTATAGATTCAGATAAATGGCTTGGAGCCATGAATTCTGAGATGCAATCCATGTTTGATAACCAAGTTTGGTCTTTAATTGATCCTCCAGAAGGTATTAAGACTATTGGTTGCAAATGGATTTTCAAGAAGAAAACTGACATGGATGGAAATGTGCAAACCTACAAAGCAAGACTTGTTGCTAAAGTTATCAAACAAACTCATGGTATAGACTATGATGAAACCTTTTCACCAGTTGCTATGCTTAAGTCTATTAGAATTCTTCTTGCCATTGCAGCATACTATGATTATGAGATATGGCAAATGGATGTCAAAACTGCTTTCCTTAATGGAAATTTACTTGAGGATGTGTACATGACACAACCTCAGGGCTTTGTAAATCATGAGAATTCAAAGAAGGTTTGCAAGCTTCAAAGGTCCACCTATGGATTGAAGCAAGCATCTCGAAGCTGGAATCTTTGTTTTGATGAAACAGTTAAGAACTTTGGTTTCATCAAGAATGAAGATGAACATTGTGTTTACAAGATGGTTAGTGGGAGTGCAGTAGTGTTTCTGGTCTTATATGTGGATGACATATTGCTTTTTGGGAATGATATCCCCACCTTGCAAAACGTTAAGGCTTGGTTAGGGAATTCATTCTCAATGAAAGACTTGGGTGAGGTTATCTATATCCTTGGTATCAAGATCTATAGAGATAGATCTAAAAGGATAATAGGCTTGAGTCAAAGTACATACATAGATAAAATGTTGAAGAGGTTCAACATGCAAGAGTCTAAGAAAGGATTCCTGCCTATGTCTCATGGCATTAATCTTAGGAAGAATCAATGTCCTCAGACATCTGAAGAGCAAGATCGAATGAATAAAATTCCTTATGCTTCTGCTATAGGATCAATCATGTATGCCATGTTATGTACTAGACCAGATGTCTCATATCCATTGAGCACAACAAGTAGATATCAAGCTGACCCTGGTGAAGGTCAGTGGACAGCTGTCAAGAATATTCTTAAGTACCTCAGAAGGACTAAAGATGTATTCTTGGTTTATGGAGGTTTGGATGACGAGTTAGTTGTAAATGGTAACATAGATGCTAGTTTCCAAACCGACATAGATGTTTTTAGATTGCAGTCTGGTTTTGTATTCACAATGAATGGTGGAGCTGTTAGTTGGAAGAGTTCAAGACAAAGCACTGTGGCTGATTCTACAACAGAGGCTAAGTATATAGCAGCATCAGATGCAGCTAAAGAAGCAGTTTGGTTGAAGAAGTTCATCACTGAGCTAGGAGTAGTACCTAGCATTGCAAATCCTGTGGACATTTATTGTGACAACAATGGTGCTATAGCACAAGCAAAAGAGCCTAGGTCTCATCAGAGATCTAAACATATACTCAGGCGGTACCATCTCATTCGAGACATCATCGATAGAGGAGATGTCAACATATGCAATGTTGACACAAACGATAACATAGCGGATCTATTGACTAAGCCTCTCTCATGGGTCAATCATGATCAGCACACTAGATCTATGGGTCTCAGATATTTGTAGGCCTAGTGCAAGTGGGAGATTATTAGTGTATGTGCCCTAGGCCATGATTTGGATATTTATGTTATACATTTATTATTAATAAAAGAGGTTTTATAATCATTATTGTTGGTTAGTATGTTACACAATTTTGATATATGTCCCTGATTCATTAATGTTATAGAGATAAAATAATTTATAATCAGTATGAGTATTGATTTGATAATCATGAGATGATTATGTTTATGGTGATACGAATCAATCTCATAGATACTTGTTAGAGAACAGTGTATTGGATAGACCCATCATGAGATTACTACATGGATTAGCGTCATAAGTAAATCTCATGATAGTCATGTTTTAATCCTTTGACTTGAGATTGTCATAGTTTCCAACATAAGGACTATTATATTTTGACATGATCAAACGTTATCCGTAACTGGATAATAATAAAGGTCATGATTGAATGTGATAGAAATTATGTAGAGGATATTGAACAATCAATATAGAATTAGTGAGACTGTGAAATGCATGGCCGTGCTCAAATGAATTGATAGTGTGATCAATATCATTTGTTTTATCAGTCTACTTAGAGATCGAGTAATCATATGTTTGAACACTATAAGTATGACGCTGACCATGACTTATGTTCAAACTAGATATCGTGTGACAAAACGATTAATGCATGTGCTATTATTAGGCTAATTGGATTGTACTCGTATTAATTGGGTAGTCGTAATGCCTTGCTAGAGGCTAATTACGACTTGTTGGTTTAATAGAGATTGAATCAACTACCAATTAATATGGGCCTATCGGGTCATACACAAGAATGCGTATGGCTGAGATTAATAATATTAATAATATTAATATGAGATATTAATTATTATTATTATTATCACTTTTAATATTAATAATATTAATATTGGATATTAATTATTATTATTATGATTTTCGTTTTTTGTGATTATATATATATGCATTATTGGATAATAACGAGAGAATCCGTATCTGATATGGATTTTGAATATCTTGATAGAATCCATATTTGATATGGATTTTGATTGGCATCAACTAATCCAATTAGGACTCGGATTTTGATGTCCATATATGTGTATATATATCTGTGTTTCTCATATAGAGAAGACAGACGAAAACCAACAGAAAACGAAACCCTAGAATTGTTTTTGTGAAAAACCGAGTTCTTCAGCCACGCCGTTTGAAAAGCTAGCACTCCGGGCGGAAGCGTTTGTGTGGATACCGACAGAGGGTGTTCGTGATTTCGCACCTCTTCCATCTGCAGATTTCGAATCTACGGAGGTAATTTTTGATTTCTTTTGTCGAATTAAAACGAACAACATGGATCGTTGGTAGGAAATCGGAGATTAAGTTTTGTTTTTCTGCTGCGCGTTTTGCAGTGATCTCGTTTGATTTCCTAACAGGATTATGTCTGGACTTTTGGGATTTCGGTTTTATCCTGTTTTGTGAGGCTGATGTTTTGGGACTTATCATTTTCGGTAAGCATGTTTATTTCGAAGTTAAATGTTAACATGGGAGTCCCTGACTTAAGTTATTGATTTTCGCATGTTATGCATGATGCTTTGTACTCTCCGTAGTGAAGTACGGCGGGTGCACTGCATTCGGACGTGGTCCAATGCGGGACGCTATAGGTGGTATCAGAGCCCAGGCTCTAGATTCGGGCAAAATATAGAATTAAGTTATGATTTTAGAAATCTAAGATCGACCTTAGACCTAAGTTATGATCTTTGAAAGTAGTCGACCTTAGACTAAGATGACTTAGACTGGACATTAGGGCCTTGACCTAATAACAAAGCCCTAGTCGATGAAATTTATGTGTCATAGAATTTAATTCGTATCATATCTTTTTAAATTCTATTGGATTACGAATTAAATTATGTCACTTAACTCGATATTTCAACCTTGAATAAAATTTCGACGCTCTGTAGTGTAGATGGCATCGCGGTCCGGTAAACAGACATTATCCCTGTCACCCTCAGGAAGCAGTGGGTTTTACTATCGGCAGCTATTTAGAGCACAAGTTCCGAGATTTGGCGGAGAGTCTAGTTTGGAGGAGGCAGAAAAATGGCTAAATGAAGTCAAAAGTAACTTTTTGTTGATACAAGTGCCTGATGAGCTCATGTCACGCATTATCCGGCCGTTTCAGATTGGTAAGGCCAGCCAGTGGTGGAGGATTTGTATCCAGCCACTGCCTCGGCCGGTAACTTGGGCGAAGTTTTTAGAAGAGCTTTGTGATTGTTTCCTCTCTCCGGATTTAATCACGAAGAGGGTTGAGGAATTTGACACTCTGAGACAAGAGTCAGGCACCACTGTTTCAGAATACGCCTGTCGGTTCACTACATTAGGTCGGTATGTTCCTTCAATCATGGAAGATGAAAAGCATAATTCGACTGGTCAATGCATATTCAAGGACTTTTAAAGAATTACTGGAGGATTGTTACATAACAGAACGTGATGGTACCCTGATAAAACGCCAAAGTGGAAAACATAACAAGCATATTAAGGAACGAAGAAAGAGATGGGGGGCATACCCACGTAGGGTTGATGAAAAGATAATCAAGCGACACCAGTCTAAACTAGAGAGTGCATGATCCAGAAATTCCTGAATCCCCAAACGCATAAATAGGTACGCCTAATTGCACGATTTAAACATGAAGTACTTATGTTCTATCTTTCCTATTAACCAAGTATAAATAGTAATACCAAAGATCAAACTGGAGCAATGAGATACGAAACCTTAGGAGAGATTTCTATATAACAATACGGTGGGCAAAGAAGACGATTAGAGTAGCACAACTAAAGCATGAAAGCAAGAATATGTTACCATATTGTTTTATAGGTTCTCAACAGTCAGATAAATACCCTGATAGATAGAGCTCAACAAGATTACAATAAAGAATAAGTACCCGCTGCTAGGATCGATGATCTATTTGACCAGCTTCGGGTAAACAAATAACAAGTTGTATATGGTTCGGAAGTCATGTAATTTTCTTAGCTACCCTGCATGTTGGTATTTCTTAGGGATGAAATCATAGAAATGTTGTAAGATGGTGAGATATGTGGTTGGAGCGCTACGGGGCTGTTTGGGGTGTTACGGCTAAACTCATCAGGCTCGTGACCTGCCAATTGAGGGGCGAAATAAGGAATCCCATAAGATATGATGTTTATGGTACGGTTGGGTTTAGGTCGAGAATTTATAAGTTGAAAAAATCTAACACAGTCTAGCAGTGTTTCTACGACTTAGCAGGTTCTCGCATAGCATGATATTTCAAATATTTTATGAACAAACAAACAAGGATACCTTTAATCTTTTCATGTTTAAAAAAAATAAAACAAGGACTTTATGAGGAACGAGAAACATTTGAAATGTCATAAGCTTCAAAGAAGGAATCATAAATTCCCGTTTCATTCTACAAAATGTTGCGAAAGTAAAATCATTACGTAAAGAGCATATAAACGAGATGGATGGGTTGGGTGAATGCCTGGTGAAAGACTTGGGCACACCGGCCTATGAGAGTACATTCTTCAGATTGATGTATGTGTCATCGTATATGTACTTTATGGGGATTATACCGGATTTCACTGGAAACGGTTTCATACGTAAGACGGCTGTCACATGTTTACAGAAAATATGCTTACAGGAAAGAGCTTATGATTTACATTCTGGAGTTAATGATCTCTACCATGTTTGCATACCTTATGAAAAGAAAATTTTAACATTGCATGATAATGTTTTATGCATTATTACTAACCCTGGAATGAATCCGGTTGTCGATGCACAGTAACAAGATTGAAGGTGCTTAAGATATGAGATGGGTTATGGTAACGCCTTTAGAAAAATTAAAAATAAGTTCTGATATGACCTCTAAGATAAGTTGAACGAAGCAGTTCTAAGGGGATTAGATAGACACTTTATTCTATCTTATGTACCACTGGGTAAGAACGGAGCATCAAAGAGCCGCAAGATTGTTGCAACCCTTTAAGTTCCAAGTGGAAATGGGATCACGTCACTATGGGTTTTATGACTAACCTGCCAAGGACAAAGAATGGACATGATGATATTTGGGTCATAGCTGATTGTCTGATGAAATCCGCCCATTTCATGGCCCCTTACGAAGCATTGTATGGGAGAAAATGTCGATCTCCACTTTATTGGGACGAAATTGGAGACAAGACTTTTATAGGACCCGACATAGTGGAGCAAACACGTGCAAAGCGATAGTTGACAAGCAAAGGTTAAAAGTGGCCCAAGATAGGAGCAAAGTTTAGGGCCGACAAAAAGCGACGACCATTGGAGTTTTTGGCAAATAAGAAAGTGATTCTTAAAAGTTTTGCCATCAAAAAGAGTAAAAAGATTTGACGTAAAAGGTAAACCAAGTTCAAAATTATAAAACCTTATGAGAATCTTAAAAGGATTAGATAAGTTGCTTACCAGCTAGCACTACCGCCATCACTGCCTCAGTTGCACAATGTATTTCACGCATCCCAGATTTGCCGGTACGTACATGAGCCCAGACATATCATTGAAGAGCAGCCCTTGAAAGTTGAAGCCGACGTGACATATGAAGAAGAGCTGGAGAAGATCGTTGACCGCAATGAAAAGGCACTACAGAAACGATCTATCCCTATGGTAAAGGTGCTATGGAAACACCACTTGATTGATGAAGCCAATTAGGAGACTGAAGAAAACATGAAAAGCTTATACCCACATTTGTTTTAGTGCTCTTAAGCTTTGAGGACGAAACTTGTAATAAGGGGGGAAGGATGTTGTACCCCACAAAAATTGTACTGTATTTCAGACTAGCATGAAGTGGAGTATTGGAACGTTATTTCTGCCAAGTACATTTTATTATGTTTTATTAAAACTTCTTTAATATTGTAGGAAATAGTATACTACTCAAAGTATGTATTATGAAGCATGTGAATTGACAATTTTACCCTCCCAAGATTCTCAGAATTTTCGGCCACAAAGGTCTTGGAAACTCTAAGGTAGTTAAATCCTTAAAAGATAACTAACTCTTAATAGCCACTTAAAAGGTAAGACTAAAAGCTTACACATGGAATTGAGTGTTCCACAAAATGTGACTCAAGAGTCTAAGGAAAAAGTTTCCCTCCTTGTTCGTTTAAGGCCGCAGGGTATTCATATTATAGGGCATACATGAGATCACTTTTAATTTAAATGATCCAACTAATCACTTTAATTGTCTCTCAAAGAAATTCTAAAAAGGTCTCATAAAAGTAGTAAATTATGAGGATTATCCAAGATTGAAGAATTCTTCCCCTTTTTTTAGAGACCGTTGGAGGCAAGCAATGGGAAATTAATGGGATCACCTTTACCATTTTTTCTTTTACCTTAAAGCAACTAAAGAGTAAAAGAGCTACTAAGTAGTAAATAAAAGCCCCACCCTAAAACCCCAACCGCCGAATTAACTAATGGATAATCCATGGTAACTCCTTAAACAACCCTAGTTACTTTTCAAACACATCCTAAAAAGTATCTTAAGGAATAAATGGGACAAAGCAATTAAGGAGTAAATGAGCTTAGGGCTAACCACCTTAACCGCCAGTTACCTCTTGGTTAAGCCAAGAAGACTTCATCAATAACCTTAGTTACTTTTTCCTAAACCTACCCCAAAAAGTAACTCATGGTTAGGCATTAAGTGAACTTCATTATGGTGTCCATGCAAATGAAAGGTTTTCCCTCCTCCTTCTTTAAGGAACCGCTGGCCTCCTTTTCGTTTACACCATGGAGCATTATTTTTATTAACTAGAAGCTTCTTTATCCATCTCCAAGATTCAACACCCTCAAGAGCTCACTAATCAAGCCATTCAAGAACACTTAGACAACTCCTCGATCATCATCTTAGCACACGGTTAAAAAGGGCTAGGACATTCAAAATCATTTTCATCTTTAAGCTTCAAAGATTCATCTAGGTAAGTTGCATGCCAAGCTTCTTAAGTGAATTTCTTAATTCGAAGGATGAAGCTTACATTCCTACTCTTCTTCTTGCTAAAATTGTGACCCACCTTGGTCACTAGGTGCAACTCCTTCGAGCTACTAAGTGGTGCTAACACTTTGCTGGTTTGAACTCCACTCAAGCCTCATTTTGGTAAGCAAATCTAGCATCAATCTAGCTCTATTCGTTATTTAAAATGATAGCTAATGTTCCTCCTTTTTCTCCCTCAAAAACGTATACAACATGGAGTAGTGGAGGTAAACTTCAATCCACTTCACCCAAGGCTCCAGCTAGGGGACGATTTCTATCTTAAAAGAGGCAAGTATGCATTAGACTTTCATGATTTATTTAAGGAGTTAATGACTTGAATGCTTAGTCATAGTAAGGTATGATTTTTAGATGACATGGTAAGCATGAAGTAGCAAAGTTGTGAACTTTGATAAATATTAGCGTGAATGGTTACTCTTTGGCTCATGTTACTTGATGGATATGTTAACACCCCTATTTTTAACATGAAATGTGTTACATAATTTGTATATTTGGGCTGCCATGGTAACATAACGAGGAATGGTATGAATCTTGTATGTTGTATGTTCCAAGATGCTTGAAATAGCCCAAAATGACAAGTTAAGTGGATTGTTTTTGAGTCTCTTGAAAACCAGCCTAGGTGTCGTTTGAAGGTGTTAATCGGTGCTAAAATATGGTATTATGTTCCACAAGAATTCTGGTTTAAGCACTCCGGATGAACTATGTTGAGAATAGTGTTAAATCATGAGTTGTGGATTAGTATAATGGGTGTGTATGTTTCGGCCTTCATAGGGTTTTTAGGAAATGGATGGTATTTATTTTAACTATTAGGATCATGTTTAGGACCTAATTTCATAATGGTTTATGGCGGAAAAATTTGGATGTCAAGTGTTAAGTGAAGCCTATGTGATTTAAGTTGTGCTATAGAGGTTAAAAGCGAGACTAGCCACTGCGTTGGTATTTGTGGGTTTGCTTGGTTTCATCACCATATATATTTATAACAATGACCTTATAATCTGAGAATGAATATTTTTGGCCATGTGACATGGTGGCTAATAAGTAGGATTAAAGGATGAAGGGGTAAATAATATGTGTGACAAAAGACAAGGAGTGGTTTGAGAGAAAATTTCAAAAACAGGACTGTTTTGAGTGTCGCAATGTTTGGCCTTGAAATGAACTTTGTGATTGTGCAAATAACCTCAAATTCGGTGTAATGATAGGCCATTATGTATATTAAGTGTGTGTGGTGGTAAATAGATAAAAAGACTAGTTTTACGATATTAAAGAAGTCTCAAGATGAACCTGTGCAAAACAGAATTCTGGGCGCATAGGTTAATATTGTTTAACCACTTAAAGATCTTGGATTGCCAAGGAAAGTAAGTACGAACTGCTTGAAAATTTTCAGCCCATGGGATTATGCCTATGTCATGCCCTAAGTAAAATTTTGAGATGATTCATGACATGACTCTCATTGCATTTCATCCCATGTATCACGCATGATCATGTGCATCACGAATCTGACTTTCTATGTTTTTCCGTATGCAAGCAAGTTCTTTCAAGCAAGCAAGTTTTTTTATGCACGTAAGTTTTTTGTGGTCCCATGATTTTCAAAATAAATGCTCTATGACTTCCTTGCCGGCTAAGCATGCTTATAACCCGAGCCAGACCCAGAGTTAATAGGTCTGATGACATGATATGTTCTGGACCCGTTCCGGACTCGGGGTTAATTCGTCTGATGATATGTTCTGGACCCGACCAAGGCCTAGTGTTAATTGGCCTGATGACACGTTCTGGACCCGTCCCAGACTCGGGGTTAATTGGTCTGACAACATGTTCTGGACCCGCACAGATCCGGGGTTAATCGATCTGACACTCTGTTTTTTCATTGCACAGATCCAGGGTTAATAATTGTTTAACCCCAGATCTGAGTGGGTCCAGAACATATCGTTAGACTAATTAACCCCGGGTCTGGGACGGGTCCAGAACATGTAATCAGGATAATTAACCCGGAGCCTGGGTCGGGTCCAGAACATATCATCAGAGCAATTTACCCCGGGTCTGGGACGGGTCCAGAACATATCATGTCATCAGACCTATTAACCCCGGGTCTGGCTCAGGTCATGAGCATGCTTAGCCAGCAAGGAAATCATAGAGCATCTCTTTTGAAAATCATAGGACCATAAATAAACTTGCATAAAGAAAACTTGCTTGCTTGAAAGGAACTTGCTTGCATAAGGAAGCTTAAAGAAAATCAGATTCATAATTCACATGGTCATGCATGATACAAGGGATAAAATGCAATGAGAGTCATGGCATAGATCATCTTAAAAATCCCTTAGGACATGACATAGGCACAATCTCATAGGCTGAAAAATTTTCCAGCAGATTGCACTCATTTTCCTTGCCTCAAAATGCAACCAAAACAACTTATTTCCTGAAACCTTTTTTACACGGACATGCACATTAGGATCTTTGCTATCAAGCATAAAAATTTCGTGACAATCCAATAAGAATAAGGGGTTTAAATTCGGGTTCCACCAAAACATGGCACAAAAGAACTGTCTGCTGTGTAGTACCTACTCCATTCCATTTTCAAGGTCCTTAAATCATCAATCATTGACATATACCTCCTGAAAAACAAAGCTAACATATTGGGAAACAATGTTCTTAAGCCCAAACATCACCTAAATGCCCAAACAATTAAGGACAAGTCCAAACATTATAACCCAACATTCTGTCCAGATTTCCAGAAACGTTCATCCGTCTTTACTTCAGTTGTTAACCCCTCAGATGTATGCTTTTAGCCAATTTCTTTATATAGACGTCTGACCCAATGCTTTAAGTGACTCCCATAAAAATTTCGAGGTAATCCGAGACATTTAATGTGGTTAAACAATCATTTTCCCAGAACATATATGCCCAGAATTCTGTTTTGCACAAGCTCACCTTAAGATTCATTTAAGGTTATAAAACTAATCTTTTTATCGATCTACCACCACACATACTTAATATACATGATGGCCTACCAGCACACGAAATTTGAGGTCATTTGTACAATCACATGGTTCATTTCAAGGCCAAATATTATGACACTCAAAACAGTTTTGTTTCTGAGAAATTTTCTTAAATCACCCCTTATCTCTTTTCACATGCATCATTTACCCCTTCATCCTTTAATCCAACTTATTAACCACATAATCACATAGACAAAGAATTTATTCTTAGATTATAAGGTCACTATTATAGATACACACAGGGACAAAACCAAGCGACCCCACAAATACCAATACCATGACTAGTTTCATTTCTAACATTTATATCACAACTTAGAACACATAGACTTCAGTTAGCACTTGGTATCCAAATTTTTCCAGCCATAAATTATTATGAGAATAGGTCCTAAACATGCTCTTAAATAAGAAAAATAAACACCATCCATTTCCTTTGGAACCCTCTTAATGCCGAACTTGCATACATAATCATACTCATCCACAACTCATGATATAACACTATTCTGAACATTGCTCATCGAGGGTGATTAGACCAACAGTCTCACGGACTATAGTACCTTATTTTAACACACATTACTATCTTCAAATGTTCTCTAAGGCTGATTTTCAAAGGATCCCAAAACAGTCCACTTAACTTGACATTTTGGCTATTTTAAGCATCATAGAGCACATAACATACAAGATTCATACCATTCTTTGTTATGTTACCATGGCAGCCAAAATATAAGAATTATGAAACATACTACATGCTAAAAAACAGGGGCTTAACATATCCATCAAGTAACACAATCCAAAGGAGAAACTTCCATACTAATAATTCATCGAGGTTCATAAAGTTTACTATTTCGTGCTTATCGTATCATCTAAAAATCATACCTTATTATAACTTAACATTCAAGTCTTGAACTCCTTAAATAAATCATGAAAGTCTAGAGTATACTTGCCTCTTGTTGAGTCCAAAATTCTTCTTAGCTTAGAGTGGACAAAATAGCTTGAAATCTCCTCCTACTTCACCATGGTGTACACGGGTTTGAGGTCAAAGATTGGGGTTAGCATTAGCCACAAATCCAAAGGTAAATGAACTATATCCATGATTGACTTTCTTTCCAAAATAGCTTATTGTTGCAACCTAGCCACCACACTATCACCACTACTTGAGAGCTTGAAGATACCACCTCCTTTTATTTCCTAAGGCTCACGGTTTATGGGGTTAAGGGGAACATCCGAATTTAAGCTTCATGGGGAGTTAGAATGGACATATAAAGGTCTAGAATCCTAACCAATATGAAACTTGTGTTGGAATTGTTCACTTGAAGGACACCTCCGCCAAGGATCTTGAACATTCCTCACCTAGAGGTACATACAATGCCACGGTTTTTGGGGAGGAATGAGGGACAAGGTGAGCTTCGCAAATTGATAATTTAGGATTAAAGGAGATGTTAAGAGACTTTCTTATCTAGCTTGAAGCTTGAGATTTGAGTGAGATGTTCTTGAGAGAACCAATGGCGTACCTCAATGAACACATTCGGCCAAGAGGCTTCTTGGGTGTTTAAATCTCTTGAAGTATTTGGATATTGTCTTGAGAGGTGTTAAGTGGATGGAATGGATGTTTCTTGTTATGAAGTTGAAGGAGAATCAATGGAGTCTCCAATGGAGTACTCGGCCGATCTTAAGGGGAGGAACGGGGAGACTCTTCAATTGTCCTTGAAACATAATTATAGTAGGAGGATAAATGAGTGTTGGCTACTTAATGGATTTTAAGCTTTTGAGAGTTAATTAATGAAAAACCCTTTTTAGTTGGTTAGTGGGGTTATTAAGGGAAGATGGTTCTAGATCCCTTAGGTATGTGCCGATTTTATTTTATTTATTTTGAAAGGTTTGGAGGGTATAAATGGTATTTTACCATGAGGTATTATCTATTCTTATAATTTAGATATTTACTTATAGGATGTCATTTATCTTAAGGGGACCTATAAAAAGAAAGAAAATAATTGGAATACAAAATTGCACTTGGGAAATAGGATTTTATTAAGCCACTTCATATAAGTCGGGGAGGTACATAATAGTTTCACGATGGGTACAACATCCTCCCCCCCTTAACATAAGTTTCGTCCTCGAAACTTAAGAGAACTAGCCAAAAGATGTGGGTATTGATTCCTTATGCCTTCCATAGTCTCCCAAGTGGCTTCATCTCCAGAATGGTGTTTCCACTGAGCTTTCACCATAGGTATGGATCTCTTCCTCGACTTTTTCTCTTTCCAATCAATGATTTTTAAGGGCTCCTCTACATAAGATGTATCCTCTTCAATCTTCAGCCGCTGATCTTCAAGAATGTGGCTTGGATCATAAACATACCGACGAATTTGGGAGATGTGGAATACATCATTCAACTGGGACAGTGATGGGGGCAACGCCAATCGATACGCAACTTCAACAACTCTAATCAGAATTTCATATGGTCCAATGAATCTTGGGCTCAACTTCCCTTTTATGCCAAATCTCTTAACTCCCTTCAATGGAGAGACCTTTAAGAAAACTTTTTCTCCTTCTTGAAATTCTAAGGGTCTACGTCTTTCATCATCCCAAATCTTACTCCTATCTTGTGCCGCCTTTAATCTTTGCTTGACAATCTTTACCTTTTCGCGAGTCTTCTCTACAAGGTCTGGTCCCACATATATCTTGTCTCCAATTTCATCCCAATAGAGCGGGGACCGACATTTCCGCCCATACAAAGCTTCATATGGTGACATCCCAATAGATCTGTGGAAACTGTTATTGTAGGAAAACTCAACCAGTTTAAGACTCTTATCCCAGCTTCCTCCAAAATCAAGAATGCAAGCACGAAGCATGTCTTCAAGCGTTTGGATCGTCCTTTCCGATTGACCATCAGTTTGAGGATTGAAAGCAGAACTCATCCTAATCTTAGTGCCTATTGCCTTTTGAAAGGCTGTCCAAAATCTAGAGGTAAAAAGAGGGTCACGATCACAAACAATGCTTATGGGCACACCATGCAAGCATACAATCTGATCAATATACATAGAAGCTAACTTCTCCATAGATGCTTTAATCGACATGTCCATGAAATGAGCGAACTTGGTCAGACGGTCCACAACAACCCATATAGCATCATTTTCATACTTTGTTCTCGGTAGATCAGTCACGAAGTCCATGGTGACATGATCCCACTTCCATTCAGGAACTTCTAGAGGTTGTAATAACCCGGCGGGTCTTTGGTGCTCAGCTTTTATCCTTTGACAAACAAGGCATCACTCCACAAATTCAGCTATTTGGTTCTACATGCCGTGCCACCAAAACTTTTGCTTGAGGTCCTGATACATCTTGTTAGCTCCTGGGTGAATAGATAAGCGCGAGTTATGAGCTTCCATCAAGACTTCATCCCTAATCTTATTAACATCAGGTACACATAATCGTCCTCTAAACCATAAACTGCCATCACTGCGAACTTCGAAATCATTCAATGGCTTATCCTTCATCCTACCCTTGATCTTCCTTAATGCTTCATCATTTCCTTGAGCTTCCTTGATCCTGTCAATCAATGAAGGGATGAGAACCAATTTGGCGAGAACTTCATCCATGGAATCAACTTCTTCAAGGCCAAATTCTTCCATGTCCTGCTAAAGAGGTTGTCGATGTGGGTGACTTGTCTTCCGACTCAACGCATCAGCAACTTTATTAGCCTTCCCAGGGTGATATTGAATTGAGAGGTCATAATCTTTAATCAACTCAAGCCATCTACACTGTCGCATATTTAGTTCCGTCTGGGTGAAGAGATACTTTAGGCTTTTGTGATCTGTAAAGATCTCACCATACAAGTAATGCCTCCATATCTTTAAAGCAAATAGCACTGCTGCAAGCTCAATATCATGAATGGGGCAGTTTTGTTCAAATGGCTTAAACCGTCGGGATGCATAGGCTATTACTCTATCCTTCTGCATAAGAACACATCCAAGACCGTTCTTTGAGGCATCACTATACACAACATATTTTTCGCCAGGAATGGACTGAGCCAAAACAGTGGCGGATGTCAACTTTGTTTTTAACTCTGAAAAGCTCCTTTCACGGTCAGCGTTCCACTCAAACATTGTTTTCTTCTGTGTCAATCTGCTGACAGGAACATCTATCCTTGAGAATCCTTCAACAAACTTTCGATAATATCCTGCCAGACCAAGGAAACTTCTCACTTTTGTAACATTAGTTGGTCTAGGCCACTCCGTAATGGCCTCAATTTTCTTGGGATCCACAAAAATCCCATCTTCGGATATGACATGGCCAAGAAATGATGCACTATGCAGCCAGAACTCGCATTTGCTAAATTTTGCATACAAGCGTCTTTCCCTTAAAATATTCAAAATCGTCCTCAAATGGGCTGCATGGGTTTCTTCATCCGATGAATAGATGAGGATGTCATCTATGAAGACCACTACGAACTTGTCTAACTTATCCTGAAAGACACGATTCATAAGGTCCATAAAAGCGGCAAGAGCATTGGTCCAACCGAATGGCATGACAAGGAATTCGTAGTGTCCATAGCGTGTTCTGAAAACAATCTTAGGAATATCTTCAGCCTTAATCTTCAATTGGAAATACCCAGATCGCAGGTCTGTCTTACTAAAAACCCAAAATCCCCTAAGCTGATCGAATAGATCGTCGATCCGGGGCAGTGGGTACATATTCTTTATGGTGATTTTGTTAAGTTCCCGGTAATCGATGCATAAACGCATGCCTCCATCTTTCTTCTTTACAAATAGCACAGGGGCACCCCAAGGCGAAGCGTTGGGCGAATAAGCTTTTTCCCTAATAACTCATGCAACTGCTCCTTCAGTTCTTTTAGCTCCGTAGGTGCCATTCGATAAGGTGCTTTTGATATGGGTTGTGCTCCTGAAACAAGATTTATTTCGAAAGAAATTTCGCGGTCGGGAGGCAACCTGGGTAATTCATCTGGGAAGACATCAAGGTATTCGTTAACAACAGGAACTTGAGCAAGGGTGGACTCGCTTGCTCAGCACTTAGAATATAAACTAAGAATCCTTCATGGTCTTTCTTCAATGCTCGGCTGGCACGAGCCGCATTAACATAGATATTCTTGGATGGTTTCTTCAACTTGGCTCCTCCTTGGAATGATACTTCATCTCAAGCTGGGTCCTTGATTATAACATGCCTACTCCGGCAATCAATATGGGCATGGTTCTTTGAGAGCCAATCCATCCCAAGAATTATATCAAAATCACTCATGTATATGGGGATTAAATCAGCTTCAAACCGCTTATCATCAAACTCAAGCGCGCAATTTCTAAAGATATGATGAGTGACAAGCACCTGATCGCCAGCTGCTTGTACTCTATAGGGTGATTCTTACCGGACTGGGTTATGATCAATATTCTTAGCAAACTTTCTGGAGATAAATGAGTGTCTAGCGCCACTGTCGAACAATACATTCGCGGGTATGCTACATACTAAGATAGCTCCTGAATCATGCATATTCAACTAAGTAACAACATAGGCATGCGTAAGCAAAACATATTTAAGGCATAAACTTTAAATCATACCAGTCACTACGTCTGTTGTCTCTTCAACATCTGCATCCGTCATGACGTGCACCCTTGCATTTGCATGCGGTCGCTGGTTCCTTGGCTGCTGTGGCTGCTGCTGGGCTCCTTTGTCTGGGAAATCTCTAACCAGATGGCCATCCTTGCCACATCCAAACACTGTCCAGTCTTCCATCTACACTCACCCACATGTATCTTCTGGCACTGAGGGCACACTGGTATAGCTGGCTGCTGGGGTGGAGCTTGGTTCCTTTGCTGATTAACTTGATGCTGTTGGCGGCGCTGCAGCTAGTGCTGATTCTGACCCTGTGGTCTCCCTTGACAAAAAGATCCTCTGAAATTCTTCTTGGCTACCTTCCTGAACTTCTCATTTCTAGTCACTTGCCTTTCCCTTTTCTGTCCCACATTGTCTCGACGGATGATATCTCTCTCGATCCTATAACAGGCATCCAAAAGAGCTCCAAAGTTTACAGGATTTGCATTTACCAACCATGTTCTGATCCTTGGGTTCAACCCTCTTTCAGATTTGAATATTTTTGTCTCTTCATCATTCATAGTGGATGGTTGAAATCTTCCCAATGCAATGAACTTATTAGCATAATCTGCAACAGTCATACCGGACTCTTGCTTCAATGACTGAAACTCATGCCTCTTCTACAACTTCATCGACGGAGGAATGCAGAACTTATGGAATTCTTGTAAGAATCTTTCCCAGGCATTTGGTCTTGGCAGGGGGTGCAGGTTAGTCTTCCACCATTGATTCGCTTCACTTAACAGAAAGGACCTCACGGCTTGAATTTTCATCTCATCAGGGGCTTGGATTAATTCAAAACGATTCTTGACCTCATCCAACCACTTCTCAGCTATGTCCGGATCTGGCTTTCCCTCGAGTGGTGGTACATTAGCCCTTTTCAGCTTCTCGAAATAATACTGAGCATCTCTCACTGGCTCACGTGGCTGTGGCGGAGCATTATGATGGATTAGGCCTTGACCTATCTGTGCGACCATCTGGCAAAAGGCCTGAAAGGCGTTAACATCAGGAATCACCTGAGGAATAGGTGCTTGCGGTGGTGGAGGTGGAATATTCTGAACAGGAGGATTTTGATCCTGTGGTGGTGGCAGAGGGACTTGAGCAGGTGGAAGAGGAACAGGGCATTATGGCTGAGGAGGGACTGGCTCCTGTGCATTTGGTCAAGCCCTAGGAGGTCTACCATGAGGTCGAGCCATCTGCATTACGGAGTGTAAAAATTTATACAAATGTTGGGTTAAAACTAGATTAATTTGGCAAAATATCATATTTCACAAAGAAACTTCAAATAAGGAGGAGGAAAGACATATATTAGTATAGAGATCTGAATTTTATGGGTCAGGATTAATCATTGGATTAAACCCTTAATCCGATTTACGTTGTCCAAATCTAAGGTCATTACTCACCTAGAGTCATGAATTAGATCTAAGATCAAACTTAGATTTCTAAGATCATAACTTAGTTCTACGTTCTGCCTAAAATCTAGAGTCTGGGCTCTGATACCACCTGTAGCGCCCCACACCAGACCTTGTTCGAATGCGGTGCACCCGCCGTACCTCACTATAGAAAGTACAAGGCGTCATGCATAACATGTAAAAATCCATAACTAAGTCATGGACTACAATGTTGACATTTAACAGAGTAGCAAAATTTAGGCAGAATTAAAACTTTGAAATAAACATGCTTGCCGAAAATATTAGGTCCAAAACATCGGTCCAACAAAATGGGGTAAAACCGAAGTCCCTAAAGTCGCAAACATAGTCCATAGTACAAATATCATGTTGACACAAAAGTCCTTAAGCATCATCTTCTCTCGGCTTCTTGATTACGGGTATGGAACTCTTGGTTCATCATTGATCCACTCAACATTGGCTGACTCGGGCTCTGGAGAGAAAATAAATGGATGAGTGATAAAATCACATAGCAAGCATACAATAAACAATCATGAAATAAATAAAGAATCACAACATGTCTGCAAAACCCCAAGAACCTCAAACATTACTTCATACCTGGCCTTTAATCCTTGATACGTAGAAGATATAACCTAATCATAACTTAAGTAATACCATTCTGCCATTATCATATCACTTCCTAACTTATCCATACTAACATGCAAAGTGTACATGAAAGATGCAAGATGCAATGCATGATATCATGTCATGGCAAAATCATCATTTGGTCCCATAAAGCAAGCATAAAAAACAGAGTGTCAGATCAATCAACCCCGGATCTGAGCAGGTCTAGAACATATTGTCAGACCAATTAACCCCGGTTCTGGGACGGGTCCAAAACATGTCATCAGACCAATTAGCCCTGGGCCTGGGTCGGGTACAGAACATAATAGACTAATTAACCCCGGGTCCGGGACGGGTTCAGAACATATCATGTCATCAGACCTATTAACCCCGGGTCTGGCTCTGGTTATGAGCATGCTTAGCTGGCAAAGAAATCATAGAGCATTTCTTTTGAAAATCATGGGACCATAAATAAACTTACTTGCACAAAGAAAACTTGCTTGCTTGAAAGGAACTTGCTTGCATAAGGAAGCTTAAAGAAAATCAGATTCATAATTCACATGGTCATGCATGATACAAGGGATGAAATGCAATGAGAGTCATTGCATGAATCATCTTAAAAATCCCTTAGGACATGACATAGGCACAATCTCATAGGCTGAAAAATTTTCCAGCAGATTGCACTCATTTTCCTTGGCTCAAAATGCAACCAAAACAACTTATTCCTTGAAACCTTTTTTACATGGTTATGCACATTAGGATCTTAGATATCAACCATAAAAATTTCGTGATAATCCAAAAAGCATAAGGGGTTCAAATTCAGGTTCCACCAAAACATGGAACAACAAAACTTTCTGCTGTGTAGTACATGCTCCATTCCATTTTCATGGCCCTTAAATCATCAATAATTCACATATAACTCCTGGAAAACAAATCTAACATACTGGGGAACAATTTTCTTAAGCCCAAACATCACTTTCATGCCCAAACAATTAAGGATAAGTCCAAACATTATAACCCAACATTCTGTCCAGATTTCCAGAAACGTTCATCCGTCTTTACTTCAGTTGTTAACCCCTCAAATGAATGCTTTTAGCCCATTTATTTGCATAGACGTCTGACCCAATTCTGTTTTGCACAAGCTCACCTTAAGGTTCATTTAAGGTTATAAAACTAATCTTTTTATCGATCTACCACCACACATACTTAATATACATAATGGCCTACCAGCACACAAAATTTGAGGTCATTTGCACAATCACAAGGTTCATTTCAAGGTCAAACATTATGACCCTCAAAACAGTTTTGTTTCTTGGAATTTTTCTTAAATCACCCCTTATCTCTTATCACATGCATCATTTACCGCTTCATCTTTTAATCCAACTTATTAACCACATAATCACATAGCCAAAGCATTTATTCTTAGATTATAAGGTCACTATTATAGATACACACAGTGATGAAACCAAGCGACCCCACAAATACCAATACCATGACTACTTTCATTTCTAACCTTTATATCACAACTTGGAACACATAGACTTCATTTAGCACTTGGTATCCAAATTTTTCCAGCCATAAATCATTATGAGAATAGGTCTTAAACATGATCCTAAATAAGGAAAATAAACACCATCCATTTCCTTTGGAACCCTCTTAATCCCGAACTTGCATACATAATCATACTCATCCACAGCTCATGATTTAACACTATTCTGAACATTGCTCATCGAGGGTGATTAGACCAACATTCTCATGGACTATAGTACCTTATTTTAACACAAATTACTATCTTCAAATGCCGTTTAAGACTGATTTTCAAAGGATCCCAAAACATGTTAGGTGCAGCAATTGTCCCGTGGCGTAGGCCGTGTGGGCCAAGTCACAGTCGAATGCCGTGGGCGCTTGTGTGCTGAATGCACTATAAGGCTAGGCTATGCGCATCTCCTGTCACCAATTGGTTTTAGGAGAGATGGTAGCGTCTGAGGTCCTACAAGTAGTATCAGAGCGAGGTCACGGGTTTGATTCCCAGCAGGAGCAATTGTTGAGGGAGAGATTGTTAGGTGCAGCAATTGTCTCGTGGCGTAGGCCGTGTGGGCCAAGTCACAGTCAAATGCCGTGGGCGCTTGTGTACTGAATGCACTATAAGGCTAGGGTATGCGCATCTCCTATCACCAATTGGTTTTGGGAGAGATGGTAGCGCCTGAGGTCCCACAAAACAGTCCACTTGACTTGACATTTTGACTATTTCAAGCATCATAGAGCACATAACATACAAGATTCATGCCATTCTTTGTTATGTTACCATGGCAGCCCAAAGATAAGAATTGTGAAACGTATTACATACTAAAAAGAGGGGTCTTAACATATCCGTCAAGTAACACAAGACAAAGGAGAAACTTTCATACCAATAATTCATCGAGGTTCATAAACTTTACTATTTCATGCTTATCATGTCATCTAAAAATCATACCTTATTATAACTAAACATTCAAGTCATTAACTCCTTAAATAAATCATGAAAGTCTAGAGTATACTTGCCTCTTGTTGAGTCCAAAATTCTTCTTAGCTTAGAGTGGACCAAATAGCTTGAAATCTCCTCCTACTTCACCATGGTGTACACGTGTTTGAGGTCAAAGATGGGGGTTAGCATTAGCCACAAATCCAAAGGTAAATGAACTATATCCATGATAGACTTTCTTACCAAAATAGCTTACTGTTGCAACCTAGCCACCACACTATCACCACTTCTTGAGAGCGCGAAGATCTCACCTTCTTTTATTTCATAAGGCTCACGGTTTATGGGGGTTAGGGGAACATCCGAATTTAAGCTTCATGGGGAGTTAGAATGGACATATAGAGGTCTAGAATCCTTACCAATATGGAACTTGTGTTGGAATTGTTCACTTGAAGGGCACCTCCGCCAAGGATCTTGAAGATTCCTCACCTAGAGGTACGTACAATTCCACGGTTATTAGAGATGAATGGGGGACAAGGTGAGCTTCGCAAGTTGATAATTTACGATTAAAGGAGATGTTAAGAGACTTGCTTAACTAGCTTGAAGCTTGATATTTTCAGTGAGATGGTCTTGAGAGAACCAATGGAGTACCTCTATGAACACATTCGGCCAAGAGACTTCTTGGGTGTTTGAATCTTCTGAAGTATTTGGATATTGTCTTGAGAGGTGTTAAGTGGATGGAGTGGATGTTTCTTGATGTTGTACCCCAACTGTAATGTACTTGAAACTATGATGAAGTGGCGTAATGAAATATTAATTTTTCCAAGTGTATTTTATTAAGTTATATTAGTGCTTCTTTACTTAAATTCATTTAAGATAGATACCATATAATTATACAAGTGGATGTCATGAAGTATGTGAAATGACCATTTTGCCCCTCCACAACATAGGGGATTTCGGCCACAAGACATTGAGGGACCTTAGAATATTTTCCTTTTTATAAGAAGACTAACCTAAATGATCTTCATAAAAACAATCCTAAAATCATATACAAGAAATTAGATAATATAAATTATGGTATAATTATATAAGAGTGTGTTATGAAAAATGTGAATGGACAAAAATGCCCTCCCCAAGGCTCCAAGAATTCGGCCAACCCAAGGGAGTCTCTAGAACTCTCTTCATTTTTCTAGTCTATTCCTAATATTTAAAATATGTAATTAAATTATAACTAAATAATAAAATAAAGCAAGCATGGGAAACAAAAGCTTGCAATTCACAAGGCAAAGATTACTTTTCATAAAAAGCCTTGTCTCCCTCCTTCTATGCGCCGGCCTCCCCTCACCCTCTTACACCATTAAACCTTCTTTATAATATCTAGAAGCTTCCTCCATCCATCTCCACCTTGTACTCCCTCAAGAAGTTCACAAGCAAGAATACTTAGACTATTTTCACCACCATCAACCTCCTACTATACGGCCCTTGAAGCTAGGAGATTCAACACTATTTCCATTTTCAAGCTCAAGGAATCATCTAGGTAAGTCACATTCCAAGCTCTTAAGTGAATTTCTCTATTCCAAAGAATGAAGCTCACATGAGTTCTTTTTTCCTACCCAAACTCGTGACCTCCTTGGTCACCAGGTACAAGCTTTTCAAGCTCCTAAGTGGTGCTAGCCTCTTGATAGTTTGAGTTCCTTTCAAACTCCATTCAAAGCCTCATCTTGGTAAGTAAATCTAGCATCAAGTTAAATCTATGTTTCATTTAAAATGGTAGCTAACATTTTCCCTTTTTTGCTCCCTCAAAACCGTATGCTTCACGGAAGTAGTGGGGAAACTTCAACCCATTTCATCCAAGATCCAAGCTAAAAGAAGGTTCTAGCTTGAAGAGGCAAGTATACTCTAGACTCTCATGATTTATTTAAGGAGTTAATGACTTGAATGACTAGTTATTTTTAAGATATGAATTTTAGTTGAAGATACTAAGTGTTAAGCAAGAGATCTTAGTGGTTCCTTAAGAAAAGTGACTTGCATGTGAATAATTCTTCTAAAGATAAGTTCTTTGCCTACATGTTGCATGATATGAGGGCTGTTTTAAGATGATGTATGGACTAGCAAATTGATTCTTGGAAAAGAATAGATTTTGTGTGAAGCATGAGAAGTATGAAATGGCGCGTGTGTTATATGTAAATTGCAAAGTTGTTTTGGCATGCTTGAATGATTTGATACATGAGTGTATTTGTACTAAATTTGAAAGGTGACATGACTCCTTTTGGCACAAAAAAACGGGCTGTTAGGGTAGCTAGAGGATGTATGAATTAGTTGTACCAAGGGTAGACTTTATAAAGGGCAAAATGAGCAAAAGTGATGAGTGCTATGTGCAAGTTGCAAACTGTTTTGGGGTGATTCCTATGTGACTTAACAAATGTTATGAAACATGGAATATTCATGTTAAAGGGGTGTATTTATTAGCTAATAAGTCATTTTATAAGAATAAGGTTAGTTGTTAAACACTTGACATGAAAAAGTGACAAAAGGCAAAACTACTGGAGCAGGACAGTTTTATGTGGCGTGTGGGTGTGATCTGAAAATGGACTTTAGGAACGTGCAAATGAACTGATTTTTGGTAGGATGCTAGCCTTGTATGTTTACTAAGTCTGTGAGTTGGAATTTCGGTAAAAGGACTTAGGGTTTTTTTCACAATAAAATGTTTAGTAAAACTGGTCACTCCAGAATCAGCACGTGACCAATTTTGGAAAAATAATTAAATGACCCATTTAAAGTTTTTGGATGGCTCTGGAATTTTTTATGGTAATTACTTAGGGAATATATGAGCATGTCCATGTAAATTAATCAACTTGTAATTATTGTTTTGATGGGGTAACAATGGAATTGAATTTGGCGTTATAAAACTGGAAAACATGGCAGAATTATGGAATAAGTTAGGAGACCTTAGTTTTGTGGATTTGGTGATGTATTAACGGATTGGGGCCATGTATATTACTCCTTGATGTGTTTACCGTGTTTCCTAGGTGTTGGCCCAATTAATTAAGATTTTATGATTTTGGAAATTAAGAAAAAGGTGGGTACTGTACTACTGGATTCAGCAGTACACTTTTTAGTGACTTATGATTTAAGGGTCTTATTCATCTTGAAACATTACAAAAATTATATGGCATGATGATAGGACCCTACTATGCATGTGTAAGGCAAGAAATTACGAAAATAGGCCTGATTGGTTATATTGGAGGCCTCATGAACAGAATGTAAATTCTAGAAAATTTTCAGATCATGGGAATTATGTCTATGTCATGTTCTAAGTAATTTTAAGATGATTTATGCCATGACTTGCATTGCGTTTCACCCCATGCATCACGCGTGATCATGTTCATCATGAATCTGATTTTCTAAGTTTTCTGTATGCAAGTAAGCAAGTTTTCGTTATGCACGTAAGTTGTTTATGGTCCCATGATTTTCAAAAGAAATGTTTTATGACTTCCTTGTAGGCTAAGCATGCTCATAACTCGATTCCAAACCCGGGGTTAATAGGTTTGATGACATGATAGGTTCTGGACCCGTTCCGGACCCAGGGTTAATTGGTCCGATGATATGTTCTGGACCCGATCCAGGCACGGGGTTTAATCGGCCTGATGATATGTTCTGGACCCGTCCCAGACCAGGGGTTAATTGGTCTGATGACATGTTCTGGACCCGTTCAGATCCGGGGTTAATTGATCTGACACTCTGTTTTCTGATACGATTGCTTTATGGGACAAAATGATGATTTTGACACGACATGACATCATGCATTGCATCTTTCATATTTCATGTACACTTTGCATGTTAAAACATTAAGTTATGAAGAGATAAGATATTTTCAGTATGGTACTACTTAAATTATGATTAGTCTATATCTTCAGCTGATCAAGGATTAAAGGACAGGTATGAATGAACGTTTAAGGTTCTTGGGGTTTTTCCATTCATGTTATGATTCTTTATTTATTTCTTGGTAGTTTATTTTATGCTTGCTGGGTGATTTTTATCACTCATACCTTTATTTTTCCCATAGCCAGGAAATGCTAAGGTTGAGTGGATCGAGGATGAGCTGAGAGTGTCGTACCCGTAGTCAAGGAGTCAGGAGGAGACGATGCTTAAGGACTTTTGTGCCGATGTGATGTTTGTACTATGAATTATGTTGAAACCTTTGGATTTCGGTGATATCTTGTTTTATGGGATTAATGTTTTGGGATTAATATTTCGGAATTCATGCTTATTTCAAAGTTTTAATTCTACCTAAATTTTATTACCATATTAAATGTTAACATGGGAGTCCATGACCTAAGTTATGGATTTTTGCATGTTATACATGACGCTTTGTACTCTCCGTAGTGAAGTACGGCGGGTGCTCCGTATTCAGACAAGGTCTGGTGCAGGGCGCTACAGGTGGTATCAGAGCCTAGGCTCTAGATTTCGGGCAAAAAGGGGTTCAGTTCGTCGAAAAACGCATCCAGAGGCGGCGCATGTGTCACACGCGTGGCGGCTTACACGCACCCCCTGAGCGGCGCGTGTAGTATACGTGCTGATATTATCAGTTGCGTTACGAAGAATGCGCTTGAATGGAGTCCTATGAAATTGGTTTGGGGTAAATCAGAGTTTAAAACCAAAAAGTTATGGATTTTTGAAGGAAATTAGAATTTAAAGAAAATAATAAAGAATTTAAAAAAAAAGGAAAAGGAGCGTTTACAGGCATGTAGCCTGATTTTCGAAAAAATAATAATAAAATCAAAATAAAATAAAATCAAAAAAAATAAGCAGGGTCAGCCACGGAAAAGAGGAGAAAAAAAGGGTTTATTTAATTAATATAATATTAATATCATTTAGAAACTTATTAAATATATAAAATAAACTAAAATAAAAAAAAGGAAAAAAAAGAAGGAAATGGATAGTGAAGAAAATGAAATAAAGCAAAAAAAATAGTAGGGAAAGATAAAGAAATATTTAACTAAAAGATTTAAGCGTTTGAAAGCCTAGGAAAAATAAAATAAAGTGTAGAAACCTAAATAAAGTCTAGAAAGATAATATAACGGTATAGAAGATAAAATACAGTAATGAACCCCACGCAACATAGGGTAACTACGCAATATAGGTAATACGCAACATAGAACGGAGCATGCAACATAGGACAACGGAAGTGTGCAAGTGTGATGCATTCATGGCACGAGCATTGCATTTGGCCTATGAGCCGTGTGGCCTGACGAGGCGTGTGATGGGTGTTGGTAATAATGGTTACCTTCACCTAATAGGACCCGGGACATGCATAGCATAACATGGAAAAGAATGAGCATAACTTGTGATATTAAATGGCTGCGTGTGACACGGAGATAGAAGTGCATGCATCATGAACTTGCGCATTGCATTTATTATTGTTGTGATTATTGTCTTGTTATTAAGTTTTTTCAGCGCTACGTATTGGGATACGGATCGGGTCGGGTATGTGTTATTTTCTTATTTATGCTTTAGTTGCTTTATTGTTTATCTGTTTATGATTTATTACTTTATTTATCTGCTCCATGCTTTACGTGCTTTATGTGTCTACCCGACTCAGTATGTGAAAGTCCCTTTTCGGGAGGGACGGGTAACCTACGAGTGACTCCCATCACTCACCCCCCCACCACCCCTTCACAGGTGAGCAGGATTAAGAGTGTATATATTTATCGAGGATGAGACAAATTACGCGAGCTGGGAAGAATGAGTTGGGCTCGAGAAAGGATCTTGTTGACCGGGAGCTTGTTCTTTAGATAGTCAGATAGACCTTCACCTAAGTTATTGTATGATTTTAGTATTTCATACTTGACTTAGTGGGTTTCGTCAACCCTTATAGTTGATTCTATTCTGATGGATTTAATTTAATAAAGTCGTTTATTTCTTTAATTATCGTTTCTGCAAAATAATTTCCACGTCAGTTTCGACGTGTAGAAAAGTTTGAACGACGCTTTGTAGTCCTCTTAGTAGGCTACGGCGGGTGCACTGTTCCCGATGCTAGGGCTTGGGAGCGGGGCGCTACAGGTGGTATCAGAGCTGAGGCTCCAGATCCGTCTCGAAAATGCAGGATTAATTAGATCACTTAGACTTAAGCTACGATCTTTTTCTTAAATTGACGATTTTACCCTTAAGCAACAAATAGGGTTAAGTGATGATCGTAGACTTAAGCTATGATCGAGTTAAGGGGTACGAGAGTGAGCGATCATTTTCTTACATAATTACTATTCTGCCCCTAACTTTTAGGACGAATATGTAAACGACAGAATTTTCCCAAATTATCCCTGAACATCTACATACAACCCCTAAGGTGTTGGAAATTCCCAAAGTACCCCCTAACTTACCCCTATATCTAAATAAATCTATTTTCGACCGTTCTAAATTTTTTCAAAAAAAAAAGACGGCAAGACATGAACAAGCCGGGTAAGGGGTAGGTAATAGAGGAAATGATGGTGAGAATCACCAGCATCATGAGATCATCCTCAAGCACTTGAAGATGCCCTGGTCACCACGACCAACACCTTAACACAGTGACACCAGCTGTTGAACTACAGGCACTGCATCCACCACCACACTCGGACCGGAGATTCTTCGAGAAGGAGATGCGGAGGAGTGGTGACATAGCACAACTAACACCGCCGACCACTTGGATTTAACTTCAGAATGACTTCAACAGGCATCACGCCGAATGTACGATCTTTAAAGAACGATTTTAGATCCACGGCGGAAATGTAAATTTAGGCCATGATATAGAAATTAAGTTACGATTTTGCCCCTAAGTCACAATCTTAGAGATAAGTTGTGATTTGAACATAAGCAATGATCATGAACATAAGCACTGATCTCAGTTACAAGCGATGATCCAGAACATAAGTCACAATCTTAAACATAAATAACGATTCTGATTAAGAGTGGACCTTGGACATAAGTACTGAAGGTAGTCATAAGCATTGATTATACACTGAGCATGATTTTAGAAATAAGACAGGATCTTAGACTTAAGAAATGATTGATACTAAGAACAATCTTAAAAGTAAGTTATGATCTTAGATTTAAGGAGACGATCAGTTACGAAACACGTATACCTAGAGTATATCATACAATCATAACTTATCTAAGTTGATCAGTATTCTTTGATCCATAATCTTAGTAACCTTAGTTGAATACTAGATAATTAATTGGAGGAACTAAAATGTTAACAGAAACACCCTACTATAAACACTAGGGACATGTTAATAGGCCATGCAGTAACTCGAGCTGCTTCACCACAACAACAATATGGAACTCGATATCATTTCGGTAAAATAAAACGTGCCCATATCCCTATTTGGACGGTAGCATTAGAGCGAATTTAGGTCTAAGCCGAGACAATAACTATTGAAAAATGAATTATTATAGCATGACAGATATTAAGAGATGATTTATAGAAAAACTATAGAAACTAAGTATTGAGTCATAAGCATTATAATCAGTAGCGTTTAGTAAGAGAATCATACGAATGACTTATAGTCTAGAGTTAAGATGCTGAAATTAGAGTTATTAAGTACGATGATGATATTAGTCTCATTCGAGAAATTGATCGATAACAAAAGGCGTGAATCGACTATAAAAAGTACATGAGAATGAGGAATTGTTACAATTTTTTTTGTGTAGTGTTAACATTGGGACATTTGACTTGAATTTAGTAGGCTTGAATTATATTAGAACAGGCATGAACGAGTAATGACTAATTTTCTTATGAACTAGAATAAAACTAGTATTTCAAATAACCAAGTAATGAGGTATAGTGTATTAGTGTGGCGCACGGAAGCATGGTGAATTAGAACACCTTAAGTTGATCAATGATTAGTGTGTCATGCTAGGATTGGACCAATTTAAGTTAAAGCTTTTATCATGGACAGACAAACGTTAGACTTATAAGAAATTGTACATAGGAGACCCTATCCGAAAAAGAGGATGGCTTATATGATGATAGGAAATAGTGGACTGATATATTTTCAAACAGATAAACATTTTATATAAGCACGCACACCAATGTATAACTATATTTTAACAAGTACCTTTAAAATGTTGCTTTCGGAAATACCTTATTGAGTTTCATTTTTTTATATATATAGTCTACCAACCTTTATAAGACAAATTCATTTTCGTGCTTGTATATCAACGTAAAATTTTTAGACCTTTTGACGATCCCAAAGAGGGGAAAGCTTGGTAAAATGTTGGTGTGCTTCAAAAAAAAAACCGATGTGTGTGTTAACTTCTTACACCATATTTCAAATTTCTATTTTTGTAACATCTATTTTTTTAGTCAAAATTAATTGACGACTATCAATATCGCAAGCAATTTGTTTATTAAAGTGTTTTCGAAGTTATTTACCTGCTTGCGATAAACTTACTTAACTTTTGTGAAGCCAAAGAGTAGTTTTCAAAATATATATATTTCTTTTTAGAAAGCGAAAGTTACAGTATTCGAATCGTTTTATAAAACCTTACATGAATCCGAATATGTGTCGGCCCGCCTCGTGTTGTGCACAATTGTTATGGATGACAAACACGTTAAATGATTATAACATTCACTTCTCAAATGTGCCAATTTTGTGTGATAACACGTCCGCCATTAATATTGCACAAAATCCCGTCCAACATAGTCGGACCAAGCACATTGAAGTGAGGTATCATTTCATCCGTGATTGTGTACAAAAGAACTTGGTAAGTGTGGAATTTGTTCCTACACGAGACCAATTAGCGGACATCTTCACGAAACCCCTACCTAGTGATGTCTTTGTATCCATACGAAGTAGGTTGGGATTGCTCAATATGGGTTGATAAAACCATCTTGAGTTTTGAGTATGAAAATTTCAAAAAATTTCAAGTCAGTGCACCATAAGCGCTTCATCACACTTGCTTCAGGCGTTCGATGTCACATCAAGCGCCTGATGTTAAGGATGTCACTTGTTCGAAGTGACATCAGGCGCTTTATGTCCTTTTACTAAGGCGTTCTATGCTGGATGAAGCGCTCTATCTGAATTTGTTCACTCGTTCGATGTAACATTAAGCGCTCAATCTGCATCTCCACAGCCGTTCAATGTGACTTTAAGCGCTTCATCACATTTGTAAAGTCGTTCGAAGTCACATTAGGCGCTTCAACCCTATTTCTAAACTGTCTTTTCCGCCGCCTCTTCAGTTTTTGCGCCATTCAAGGACCAACAATTCTCTGCCGCCTTTTTCTCTTCCCCACTTCCCACGGTCTGTCCTCTCCGCTTCCCCATTCACTATACCCCTCATCTTCTTCCTCAAAATTCTCTCCCACTCCTCCACTCCCATTAATCCACTATTACTCCATCATCCCCTTCATCTTCCCTTCTCACCCTTTAAAATCCAACATTTTCTTCATTCTTCTTCACATTCTCACATTATTCATCTGCCTACACTCCAAAGACCTCCTCTCTTTCTCAAAACCTTCTATCAAATGGCTTCCGCTGGTCCTTCGAAACGTCCACACTCCCAAAAGCGAAAAACAACGGCTGGACAGGGTATTGTCGAGCCTCCTACAATCACAGCCATTTGAGAGGTGCTCACCAAGGATAACTTTCCTTGGTTAAGGAAGCTTGAGCCCGAAATCAAGAAGCCTCCCCGCACCATTGACAAAGGTGCCCATGTTTCTTACTACTCCAGCATGCTATTCCAAGAATGGGTAGCAAAACAACCGCCTCATCATCCCTCTGAAACTGCTCAACCTCAGCAATGTTCCTGAGACGAGCAGTGCATTTTGAAATTGTTCCTTTCTTGGAACATCAAGGCTGGACATCTCTTTGGTCCAGGCTTGATATGCAAAAATATTTCCGCGAGCACACCAGGCTGTTCTACTCCAACTTGTGGGTCTCTCCACAATCTGAGTCTCAACTGTTTTCCCTCAACTCTATTATTGATGGTACTCCTCTTAGCTTCACTATCCCTGAAATTTGTGAAGTCTTGAGAATCCGAAATGAGGGTTTGACTGATTTCTCCGTATTTGACTAAAGCAACAAATACGGCGTCCGTGAGTAGGACGTAAAATTCGATTTGGGGTATTTCTCCTCCAAAAAGACTCAGAACATGCCATTGGTTGATCGCATCTTGTTAGCGGTGGTCACCTACTGTATCAATGGTAAGGCTATTAGAAATCCTAGTAACATGGATTTCTATGTATCTTACCGTCTCAAACATCTGACCCAGCTGAATCTCGCCTGGATTTTCATAGAAGTCGTGTTTGCAGCTCTCCGTAAAGGGTCAAAAGCTTTACCTTTGCCAATATTGTCACAATATTGTTAAAATCAAAAGGTGTTGATATTTCTGATGATGATTTGACTCCAGTTGCCAAATTTGACATCTATGATCACTACAATATCGTCCAGGCGATTGACTCGCAAAAACGCAAGGCCACCACCATTCCTGATGTGACGAGGTCGCGGAGGGACCTCAAGATGCTGCTGGTGGTAGTAATTCTCCTGAATTGCTATCACGCATTGCTGCGCTTGAACAGACTGTTCAACAGCTGCATCTTCGTGATGCTGAGCAAGAGGCTCGGCATGTACGGAAGAAGCCCGCATGACTGCATTTCGTAATGCATTCATGCAAGTTTGTCCATGGGCTCTTCCTCCCTAATTTGATGATTTAGGAGGAGAAAGTGGTGGTGCTGGTGGTGCTGGTGGCAGTTCTGGCGGTGGTGGTGATGCTGGTGGCTCCGGAGATATTGGAGGATCCATGGTGGATTCACTGATTTTGCCGCTAGTGTAGGTTTTGGCTTCAATGGTTTTACACCACCAAGTGGTGGTGCTATGTAAATTTCTTTATTTTTTTTGTTGGTGGTGAAAATTTCAAGCTAGTGTTTAATGCAATTTTATGACTTGATATTTCGTTGTTGATGTTCATTAAATTGTTTCAATCACTTTGTTCTGTTCAAGTTATTTTTTTTTATTGCATCTAGTGAGGGGGAGCATATGTTAAGGAGGAGCTTTGATAAGTTATGCATGTCGTGAAATCATCAAAAAGAGGGAGAATGTCAGAATATGTTGAGTTTTGATGATTTGCACAATTCTGTACTTTGAACAAGTGATTAGGCACTTCATGTGTGTGGTTTGAAGTCAGTATACTTCGAACTCTTACATTAGGCGCTTAATGTACCTTGGTGGGGTCCAGTACACTTCGAACGCCTAGATTAGGCGCTTTATGTGATGTGTCTGGATGTGTGAACACTTTGAACGCCTAGATCAGGCGCTTCATGTGTGTGTTTGAAAATCAGGAAACTTTGAACGCCTGATTAGGCGCTTCATGTGGCCTGTTGAAAAGTGCGAACACTTTGAACGCCCCTTTAGGCGCTTTATGCAGTCCACCAAGCCAAAAGTACTTTTTCCCTGGTTGGGCACGTACTCCTAACTACTTTCTCTGAGAAAAGTCAGAGTTAGTTCGAACAAGCATGAAGAGCCACATTAAGCGCTTCATGTGACTTCGAACGACTTAAGAAGCCCACATTAGGCGCTTGATGTGACTTCGAACGACTGTTCATTTTCACATCAAGCGCTCAATGTCACTTCGAACGCCTGTGCTTTTTGCATATTAGGCGCTTCATGTGACCAACGTTACAAAGGTCTTAAACTTCACTTTTTAACATCAGTTGACTCTTGTACCCTCCCCTTTCAGTGTCTTTTTCACAGGTTCCTCTCTGCAGAAGATTTCAGGTTTCCTTTCTTGGCATTCATTTTGAAATCTTCTCCAAGAATGTTGCTACATGCCAAAGGAAGATCTCCAATGATGAGGACTCACCAACACATGATGCCAAAACCCATTAATGTCAGTGCAGAGGGTTTCAAACGGGAAGAAACTTTGAAGTTGATAAAATAAGGGTTTCTTCCATTGTCTTCTCCAACTTTCTACTTTGCAAGCTCTCAAATTCTCTCAAGCTCAAGCTCTCAAAATACTTGTAATATTTGTACATTTACTTTATTGTTGAGAGTGTTTATTGTAAGGAGAAGATGAGTCTTCTTCTTGGTGAGATCATATTGTGAGAGATTGGGTAGATTGTTGGTCAAGGAGAAAGGGTGCTTCTTGTTTGAGATTTCTAGACTTTGAAGGGTTAGTTGATAGTGTGTGGTGCACTATTCTCCCTACAAGTTTTCTTTGAGGGCAAAGAAGATCTTTGGAGGCTAAACTTCAAAGGGTTAGACTTCTTGGTTGTGGTCTAGGCAAGGTGCCTAGTTTTTCTATTTTCTGGATTTTGTTCTTGATTGTTGTTTCCCCCAAAAAGAAATAACAATCCCCATTTCAAAATCCTTCTTGTGAAACATCAAGAAGGTAGAGGAGTAGAGTCATTTGACTTGAACCTCTATACATACTTGTGTTCTTTATTTTCTTGCAAGTCTTTATTCCTTCTAAAGAACACACCCAAATATTGGTTGCACTTCAAAACGAAAAATAGCCATAAACTATCCATACTTGGTGAACACACTATTCAACTCCCCCTTCTAGTGTGTTCTAAGGGACCAAACAAAAGATACACTCTTTCTTGACTTAAGAATTTGATGGAATAAAGCAAAATGACTTACTAATTAAATTGGCCGTGCTTCTTATATTGTGAAGTAACAGTTGATCGACATAGCTTGACGCTCATTACAAGTCATCGGAAAACAACCTCTATGTGTTTCTAACACGTAGATATGGTTGCGTACATCCGACTCCCCAATATCCCGTTATAGGCAGGAATCTCTAAATCAATGGGTAATGTTGTTTGTTGTGAATTATTCTTCTACATTTATTTTCTTCTTTTTTCTTTCCTTTTTTTTTTTTGCCTTTCTTCTTTCTCAAATTTCCCATCTTCATTTATTTCTCTTTTGATTTATTTCTTTTCCTTTACTTATTCCGTTGTGGTTCCCCTTTCCCTCTGTTCTCTCTCTCTTGGCCTTAACATCATCCCGCTTTCTTATGCCTTTCTGCCCCTTCGGCCATTTTCCCCGTATCAAATTTGTTGTAGCCACTTACCTTTTTGCCATTATAATTAAAATTTAATTGCCTATATTGCTACAAACTATGTATGTATTTATTTTATAATTTAATCGAAGTCATTACAGATAATAGTATTAGAGAAATCCAGAACATAATAGTTCCACAACTACAACCATGCCTAATATATTCTAACAACGGCAAAAGCTATCACTATGGTCTGAGGAGGGTGAGAGGCAGGCAAAAGATACCTGCATCCCAAATGATAGAAATTTTGCTTCCAGTGAAACCCTCGACTCTATATGTACATGCATAAATTACATAACAATAGGAATATGGTGTGCTAGTGCATAACATAATATTTCCAATTCCAAACAATTTTATATCAATAAGCAAGCGCACAAAAGAATTGCAAAATATGAAAATTCAAGAAAGTCAAATGATTCTTTCCAAGACAAATGAAAGCGAGGCAATTCTGACGTAATAAATTTTTAGCTATAATTCATATTCTGATTTTCGCAATCGAGAAAAACCTTCGTATGAAGTTTTCCAATGGCTTATGCGTACTTCAACTTTTGCAGTGGCAGCATCTAAGTCAGATATTGCAAAAGGCAGAAGAATGATGCAAGACCCAACACCACCAGAAGAAGAAGGAGACTGCGTAGCAAAACCTTGCAATGATCAAGGAGTATGCGAGTATGAGGGTTGCGTATGTCTAACTCAGTATGAACCAGAAGAGGATCCACACTGCATCATCGATTATGGTTCAGACTAATTGTGTCCAGACATGCTTGTTCTACCTTGTGTTTTATGTGGTGCAATAGACCTATAATAAAAGGGGTTGAGATCAGAGGAGGTAAAAAGTGAGGTAAAATATGAGGTCTCCAATCACGCGTCGCCACGTGTACAAAAGAGTAGAGAGGTTTAAAATTTTTCTATTTTTGAAAAAAGCTATTTGTACACGTGGCGACTCGTGATTGGAGACCTTATATTTTACCTCACTTTTTACCTGTTGTGATCTCAACCGTAATAAAAGACTATGCACTTTTCTATCTATTGGGGAAATCGAGACGATGGTTATGCCCACTTAAGTGTCCTTTTAATTTCTTCCACTGTAATCTTGTATTTTGTCAATCCAGTTATGGAACAAATGCAAGCGAGTGATATTTGATTTACGCTTATTTTCAACTGCACCCATGTCTTTTCGTCTTTTTCTACACTTTTTCTCCCTTTGGACCTCGAATTCGGTTTCTGCACCATTTCCCAACCCTTTTCCTTTTTACACATACATACGTACATACATATATACAGACACACACATATACATACATGTTTTTTTAGTGGAAGAGAACGGATGGTACCATCCGGATTTTTATTAATAGTGAAACTCTCACTCGTGACGGAGGAATAGAATGGTTACAATCAAATCCTTTTGTTATGGGAGACTCCCAAAAATCATAAAAAAGCAATATATATGTACATAATCGAAAATGTAATATGTAAAATAACCTGCATTAAGGTAAATATAAATTCACTAGTGAGTAGTTGTAGCCGCATCTCAGATGTAAGATCCAGTGTCATGTGCCTAGGAGTTATCACGGAAGAATACACACAAACAAAGCTTGAGTAGTATATTTAGTTCAGCAAGTAATCTACGAAAAAAGAAATGAATAAACGAAGTCATACCGAGTGCGCCTGTATCCATATGAACACAGGCGATGTAAATGAAGGAATTGCATCATAAGTCATGAAGTTGCTCCCGATTTCCTCAGCGAACAGAGAGGTGAAAAATTGTCATTACCATATGGCAACTGAAAATGTGTATTGGCCGTGAAAGAGAATGTTAGGTCCCTTAAAACACACTAGAAGGGGGGTTGAATAGTGTGTTCACCAAGTATGGATATTTTATGGCTATTTTTCGTTTTGAAGTGCAACCAATACTTGGGTGTGTTCTTTAGAAGGAATAAAGACTTGCAAGAAAATAAAGAACACAAGTATGTATAGAGGTTCAAGTGAAATGACTCTACTCCTCTACCTTCTTGATGTTTCACAAGAAGGATTTTGAAATGGGGATTGTTATTTCTTTTGGGGGAAACAACAATCAAGAACAAAATCCAGAAATTAGAAAAACTAGGCACCTTGCCTAGACCACAACCAAGAAGTCTAACCCTTTGAAGTTTAGCCTCCAAAGATCTTCTTTGCCCTCAAAGAAATCTTGTAGGGAGAATAGTGCACCACACACTATCAACTAACCCTTCAAAGTCTAGAAATCTCAAACAAGAAGCACCCTTGCTCCTTGACCAACAATCTACCCAATCTCTCACAATATGATCTCACCAAGAAGAAGACTCTTCTTCTCCTTACAATAAACACTCTCAATAAAGTAAAATGTACAAATATTACAAGTATTTTGAGAGCTTGAGCTTGAGAGAATTTGAGAGCTTGCAATGTAGAAAGTTGGAGAAGAAAAATGGAGGAAACCCTTGTTTTATCAACCTTCAAAATTCTTCCCGTTTGAAACCTTCTGCACTGACATTAATGGGTTTTGGCATCAGTGTTGGTGAGTCCTCATCATTGGAGATCTCCCTTTGGCATGTAGCAACATTCTTGAGAGATTTCAAAAAGAATGCCAAGAAAGGAAACCTGAAATCTTCAACAGAGAGGAACCTGTAAAAAGACACTAAAAGGGGAGGGTACAAAGAGTCAACTGATGTTAAAAAGTGAAGTTGAAGACCTTTGTAACGTTGGCCACATGAAGCGCCTGATGTGCTAAAAGCACAGGCGTTCGAAGTGACATCGAGCGCTTGATGTGAAAATGAACAGTCATTCGAAGTCACATCAAGCGCCTAATGTGGGCTTCTTAAGCCGTTCGAAGTCACATGAAGCGCTTAATGTGGCACTTCATGCTTGTTCGAACTAACTCTAACTTTACTCAGAGGAAGTACTTAGGAGTACGTGCCCAACCAGGGGAAAAGTACTTTTGGCATGGTGGACTGCATAAAGCGCCTAAAGAGGCGTTCAAAGTGTTCGCACTTTTCAACAGGTCACATAAAGCGCCTAATTAGGCGTTCAAAGTGTCCTGTTTTCAAACACACACATGAAGCGCCTAATCTAGGCGTTCGAAGTGTTCGCAGATCCAGACACTTCACATAAAGCGCCTAATCTAGGCGTTCGAAGTGTACTGGACTCCACCAAGGTACATTAAGCGCCTAATGTAGGCGTTCGAAGTATACTGACTTCAAACAGCACACATGAAGCGTCTAATCCCTTGTTCAATGTGCCAAAATGTGCAAATCATCAAAACTCAACATATTCTAACATTCTCCCTCTTTTTGATGATTTCACAACATGCATAGCATATCAAAGCTCCCCCTTAACATATGCTCCCCCTCACTAGGTGCAACGAAAAATATAACTTGAACAAAACAAGATGATGAGACAATTTAGTGAACATCAATAGTAAAAATCAAGTTTATAAAATTTCATTGAACCTAGCATGAAAGTTTTAATACCAACAACAAAAAAATGAGAAAATTTATATAGCACCAGCACTTGGTGGTGTAAGACCACTAAAGCCAAAACCTACACTAGCGGCAAAATCAGTGAATCCACCCATGGATCCTCCAACATCTCCTGAGCCACCAGCATCACTGCCACGGCCAGTACCGCCACTGCCACCAGCACCACCACTTTCTCCCCCTAAATCATCAAAATTTGGAGGAAGAGCCCCATGGACAGACTTGCATGAATGCATTGCGAAATGCAGTCATGCGAGCTTCATTCCGTACATGCCGAGCTTCATGCTCAGCATCACGAAGATGCAGCTGTTGAACAGTCTGTTCAAGCGCAGCAACGCGTGATAGTAATTCAGGAGAATTACTACCACCAGCAGCATCTTGAGGTCCCTCCGCGACCTCGTCATCATCAGGAATGGTGGTGGCCTTGCGTTTTTGCGAGTCAATGGCCTGGGCGATATTGTAGTGATCATAGCGTCATATTTGGCAACTGGGGTCAAATCATCATCAGAAATATCAACACCTTTTGATTTTAACAATATTGTGACAATATTGGCAAAAGGTAAAGCTTTCGACCCTTTTCGGAGAGCTGCAAACATGACTTCTATGAAAATCCAGGCGAGATTCAGCTGGGTCAGATGTTTGAGATGGTAAGATACATAGAAATCCATGTTTACTAGGATTTCTAGTAGCCTTACCATTGATGCAGTAGGTGACCACCGCTAGCAAGATGCGATCCACCAATGGCATGTTCTGAGTCTTTTTGGAGGGGAAATACCCCAAATCGAATTTAACGTCCTGCTCATGGACGCCGTATTTGACACTCCAGTCAAACACAGAGAAATCAGTCAATCCCTCGTTTCGGATTCTCAGAACTACACAAATTTCAGGAATAGTGAAGCTGAGAGGAGTACCATCAATAACAGTGTTGAGGGAAAAAGATTGAGACTCAGATTGTGAAGTGACCCACAAATTTGAATAGAATAGCCGGGTGTGCTCGCGGGAGTATTTTTGCATATCAGGCCTGGACCAAAGAGATGTCCAGCCCTGATGTTCCAACAGAGGAACAACTGCAAAAGCAGTGCTCGTCTCAGGAAGATTGCTGAGATTGAGCAGTTTCAGAGGGATGATAAGACGATTTGATGCTACCCATTCTCGGAATAGCATGCCAGAGTAGTAGGAGACATGAGCACCTTTGTCAATGGTGCGTGGAGGCTTCTTGATGTCAGGCTCAAATTTCTTCAACCAAGGAAAGTTGTCCTTGGTGAGCCCTTCACAAATGGTTGTGATTTCAGGCGGCTCAACAATTCCTTGTCCAGTTGTTTGTTTTCGCTTTTGAGTGCGTGGACGTTTGGAAGGCAACGGAAGCCATTGGATGAAAATTTGGGAGAAAAAGAGAGATCTTGAGAGTTGGGGCAAAAAGATGAAGTAAAGATGTGATGAAGAGAATAAAGAGGAAGGTGGGTTTTAAAGGGTGAAGAAGGGAAGGTGAAGGGTTTATGGCAGTAATGGTGGGAGAGAAGATTAAAGGAAGAGTGGAGGAGTGGGAGAGAGGTTTGAGGAAGAAGATGAAAAGGTGTAGTGAATGGGGAAGAGCGAAGCGCAGACGTGGGAAGTGGGAAGAGAAACAGGCGGCAGAGAATTGATGGTCCTTGAATGCGCGAAAACAAAAGAGGCGGCGGAAAAGGACAGTGTAGAAATAGGGTTAAAGCGCCTAATGTGATTTAGAACGACTTCACAAAAGGGGATGAAGCGCCTAAAGTCACATTGAACGGCTGTGGAAATGAGAATTGAGCGCTTTATGTTACTACGAACGAGTAAACAAATTCAGTTCAAGTGCTTATTCCTACATCAAACGCCTTGTAAAGGTACATAAAGCGCCTGATGGTCACTTCGAACGGGTGACATCCTTAACATCAGGCGCTTGATGTGACATCGAACGCCTGAAGCAAGTGTGATGAAGCGCTTTATGTGCACTGACTTGAAAATTTTTGAAATTTTCGAGCTCAAAACTCAAGATGGTGTCAACCCATGTTGAGCAACCCCAACCTACTTCTTATGGATACAAAGACATCACTAGGTAAGGGTTTCGTGAAAATGTCCGCTAATTGGTCTCGTGTAGGAACGAATTCCACACTTACCAAGTTCTTTTGTACTCAATCACGGATAAAATGATACCTCACTTCAATGTGCTTGGTCCGACTATGTTGGACGGGATTTTGTGCAATATTAATGGCGGACGTGTTATCACACAAAATTGGCACCTTGGAGAAGTGAATGTTATAATCATTTAACGTGTTTGTCATCCATAATAATTGTGCACAGCACGAGGCGGCCGACACATATTCGGATTCCGCCGTAGAAAGAGAAACACTGGTTTGTTTCTTGGAGAACCAAGAAACGAGACAATCTCCGAGAAACTGACAAGTTCCGGAGGTGCTCTTTCTATCAACTAGACTCCCCGCATAATCGGAGTCACAATAACCTCTTAAATCAAAACATGCATTCTTAGGATAAAATAAACCAAATTTCAAAGTACTTCTAAGGTATCTAAGGATGCATTTTACCGCAATAAAATGCATCTCCCTAGTATCACTTTGAAATCTAGCACATAAACATACTGCATGTAAAATATCGGGTCTACTAGCCGTTAAATAAAGTAGACTACCTATAATGCCACGATACAAAGTTACCTCGACATGCTTTCCCTTTTCATCCTTGTCAAGATTTGCACTTGTGCTCATAGGAGTGTTCACCTCTCTTCCTTCACCAAAATTGTACTTTTTGAGCAAGTCTCTTGTGTATTTGGTTTGGGAAATGTACACGCCATCTTCAGTTTGCTTGATTTGCAATCCAAGGAAATAATTTAGTTCACCCATCATGCTCATCTCGAACTCACCTTGCATAAGACTAGCAAATTGCTCACAGAGACAATTGTTAGTAGCACCCAAAATAATATCATCAACATATACTTGAACAATTAAATTATTCCTACCTTGTTCTTTTATGAACAAAGTAGTGTCAACTTTACCTCTTGAAAAACCATTATTAAGAAGAAAAGTACTTAACCTCTCGTACCAAGCTCTTGGAGCTTGTTTGAGGCCGTAAAGAGCCTTTTTAAGTTTGAAGACATGATGTGGTGAATCATGACATTCAAAACCGGGAGGTTGTGCAACATACACTTCTTCTTGAATAACACCATTCAAGAAGGCGGATTTAACATCCATTTGGTAAAGTTTAAAATCCCTATAACAAGCATATGCCAACAACATCCTAATAGCTTCAAGCCGTGCTACGGGTGCAAATGTCTCATCAAAATCAATACCTTCTTCTTGACGGTATCCTTGAGCAACTAACCTAGCCTTGTTTCTAGTGACATTACCTTGATCATCCATCTTGTTACGAAAAACCCATTTCGTACCAATATAGGATGATCGTGTGGTTTGGGAACTAACTCCCAAACATCACTTCTTTCAAATTGGTTTAATTCTTCTTGCATAGCCAAGATCCAATTTTCATCAAGAAGTGCATCTTTGATATTTTTAGGCTCTATAAGAGAGACAAATGCATTCTCTCTATATTGCCTTCGTGTGGTGATACCCCTATTTAAATCACCTATGACTAACTCTTGAGGGTGAGAACTTTTTGTGTTTAAATGATCTAGGAAGATTGGAGACATCACCTCCAACTTCCTCTTGATCATGTTCCGGAAGAGATGAACCTTCATCATCAACATGAACCTCATGTTCCGGAGAGTGTGATGCATTCTCTACATTTTGTGTATCAACATGAGTATGAGAAATATTTCTATTTGACTCACTAAGTTCATTCACACAAGGTGGGGGAGTACCTTCAATAGGTTCAACTCTCAAATCAATGAAGATGTTTCCGTTTGGAGAATCATCAACGATCTCTCGTTGAGGAACGACCATAGGAACATCCTCAAGAATTTCTTCTTGAGGAGTCACATCTTCATCCTCTTCACAATCCTCATTAAGTTTAGGTTCATCACTAAGTGACTCATTAAACTTAACATGGATTGATTCTTCCACCTTTTGACTCCTTTTGTTGAAAACACGAAATGCTTTACTATTTGAGGCATAACCTAAAAAGATACCTTCATCCGCTTTGAGGTCAAGTTTGTCCAAAGTATCTTTGGTATTAAGTATAAAACACTTGCAACCAAAGACTTTGAAATACCCAATGTTGGGAACTTTTCCATTCCAAAGCTCATAGGGTGTCACATTTAAGTATGGTCTCAAATAGACACGATTGATCACATGGCAAGCGGCATTTACCGCTTCGGCCCAAAAATACTTAGGCAAACCGAACTCATTCAACATTGCTCTACACATTTCTTGTAGAGTTCTATTCTTTCGTTCGGCCACACCATTTTGCTGAGGAGTTTGAGGTGCCGAAAGGTCATGAGAGTATCCTTTGGATACACAAAACCTTTCGAAATCACCATCGAACTCACCACCACGATCACTATGGATGGTTTTAATGGTGTCACCCACATGATTTTCCAATCATTTACTTAGACTTATAAACTCACTACATGCATCACTTTTCTTAGCTAGAAACATCACCCACGTAAAACGAGTGTAGTCATCTACTACCACGAAGGTAT
>AP025045.1:34923134-34989135 GCA_036186865.1 Eustoma russellianum
CATTTTCGCAAATAAATTTAAATGTTTTGAAACATACATGTCCGAGACGTCTATGCCATTGTTGCGTCAAATCATTCTTAGCAACTAGACAAGATACATTTTGAGAAACCAAATCATTGATGCTAAGTTTGTAAATATTTTTGAAACGCAAAGCTTCAAATAAGATCTTTTCTTCCTTTTTCACAACACACTTTGTTTTCAAAAACGTTACTTCATAGTTAGCATCACAAAGTTGACTGACACTTATCAAGTTAAACTTAAGACCTACAACATATAAGACATCACTAAGAGAGAAGGAATCGTTACCCACAATACCATGTCCTTTGATTTGGCCTTTGCTACCGCCAAAGTGGACAACTCCTCCGTCTTGCATAGTGAGTCTATGGAAGAGACGTTTGTCTCCCGTCATATGGTTGGAACACCCACCACGACCCATTTGACCTTCTTGTCTTCGCTTTCCCCATTGAGTGCTAGGGCCTACAAAAGAACCATATGAAGTTGGTACCCTTTTTGTTTTGGGTCCTTGAAGGTTAGTCACCTTCATTTCGTCTTTCGGCACCCACACAAGATTCTTATTATTTTTAGCTCTACATACTCTTTCTACATGACCTTTCCTATTGCAATAAAAACATGTAGGAGTGTGCTTGTGAGTTGGTGCATGCTTGTGCGAATGTTTGTGCATTAGCACATGTCGTGTTTCCTTTTTAGGAATCACCTTCTTTGGAATAGAAGAAGGTTTTTGTTTCACAACATGAACCAAAGGTTGTGATGCCTTTGGTGCATTAGCCTTTTGTTTAGGCATGTGTCTTTGCTTCTTCAAGGAGGTTTTGGACTCCTTGATCACTTGTGCTTGTTCCTTCTTATTTCCCTTCTTAGATGCATACATGGCACTAGGTTTGATTTTAGCTTTCATCCTTGGCCTAGATGCATCTTTGATCTCTACCTTTTTAGCACTTACCCTTGAATCATTTTTCTTATCCTCAAGGGATTGAGCACATGATTTCATCAAATCATGTTTCTCTTCAAGTGCAATCACATGCATAGTCAAAAATATATCATGCTCAAGTTGTAATGCAATGTGATCTTCTAACGTGTCATTATACTCATTTAAGCATGCTCTAAACTCTTTCTTGACACGTTTATATTTTAAATCTAGGAGATCATTTTCTTGCACTAAATCATCTCGTTCATCAATAATTCTATAGTGAGATGAAATGTTGCATATCTCCTTGTCATCGTCGATGGCCATGAGTGCAAAGAATTCCTTGTCAAGATCGTCTTGCACCACCCCCGTGAGTGCAAGATCATCACGATTGCCATTGTCGATCTCGGACCCGGAAAGAATGCTCTCCCAATGGGCTACTTCCGCTTGCAAGGCCTTCTTCCTTTGGTAGATGGCCTTCTTGTCTTTGAGTTGCGGCTCCTTCACCCGACAATCTTTCATGAAGTGACCAAGTTTTCCACACTTGTAGCATTTGTTCTCTTGGTCCTTCACCTTGTCCTTGGAGTATTTTTTTTGATGAATCTTTTGGCTTCATCACCATTCTTTCTCGCAAAACGTCGGAATCTTTTGACAAGAAGTCCGACTTCATCATCCGAGTCCTCCGACTCAACTACTAGCGCCTTAGAAGATTGGCGAATAGGATCATTCTTTCTTGTGTATCCAAATGAATCTCATAAGTAATGAGATTCCCGTATAACTCATCCAAGGTGATTGTTTCAAGATCCTTGGACTCTTCAATGGCCGTCACTTAGCGTTCCATTCTCTTCCTAAACTGTTTAGGAAGCAATGGTTTAGATCCTCTTGTTCTATTTTCTTGCCAACCGCTTTGAGAAGGTTGACAAGCTTGGTGAATCTTTGGATGGACTCTTCAATCTTTTCACCTTTGGGAACAATGAAGTTGTAGAATTGTTTTATCAACTGTCTCCTTTTGGCCTTTCTTACTTGAGATGTTCCTTCGTGGATCATCTCAAGCTTTGTCCAAGCCTCGTGAGCGGATTGGACACCCTGAATCTGAGCTCTCTCATTTGAGGAAAGAGAGCTATTTAAAATAGCAAGAGCCTTGCTATTTATGGCCAACTAAAACTCCTCCTCAGGAGTAGGATCATCAATATCAATGGGAATCATAGATCCTCTTGAGACCTCAACCCATATTCTGTGCCCACAAGAACGCAAGTAGGTTTCCATGTTTGACTTCCACAGTGGGTAGTTTAGAGGGTCAAACATGGGAACTTTGACATGAACATTTGAGATAGAAGGGAATAGGGTTTCCTGCCTCCTTCTTCTAGAGGCTTCAGCACTAGGAGAACCCAAATCATCAAAAACAAAGGGATCCATACTAAAATGATCAAATCTTGTATTTGGACTCAAATAAACAAGATGTGGCTCTGATACCAATTGTTAGGTCCCTTAGAACACACTAGAAGGGGGGGTTGAATAGTGTGTTCACCAAGTATGGATATTTTATGGCTATTTTTCGTTTTGAAGTGCAACCAATACTTGGGTGTGTTCTTTAGAAGGAATAAAGACTTGCAAGAAAATAAAGAACACAAGTATGTATAGAGGTTCAAGTCAAATGACTCTACTCCTCTACCTTCTTGATGTTTCACAAGAAGGATTTTGAAATGGGGATTGTTATTTCTTTTGGGGGAAACAACAATCAAGAACAAAATCAGGAAAATAGAAAAGCTAGACACCTTGCCTAGACCACAACCAAGAAGTCTAACCCTTTGAAGTTTAGCCTCCAAAGATCTTCTTTGCCCTCAAAGAAATCTTGTAGGGAGAATAGTGCACCACACACTATCAACTAACCCTTCAAAGTCTAGAAATCTCAAACAAGAAGCACCCTTGCTCCTTGACCAACAATCTACCCAATCTCTCACAATATGATCTCACCAAGAAGAAGACTCTTCTTCTCCTTACAATAAACACTCTCAACAATAAAGTAAAATGTACAAATATTACAAGTATTTTGAGAGCTTGAGCTTGAGAGAATTTGAGAGCTTGCAAAGTAGAAAGTTGGCGAAGAAAAATGGAGGAAACCCTTGTTTTATCAACCTTCAAAATTCTTCCCGTTTGAAACCCTCTGCACTGACATTAATGGGTTTTGGCATCAAGTGTTGGTGAGTCCTCATCATTGGAGATCTCACTTTGGCATGTAGCAACATTCTTGGAGAGATTTCAAAAAGAATGCCAAGAAAGGAAACCTGAAATCTTCAACAGAGAGGAACCTGTAAAAAAGACACTAAAAAGGGGAGGGTACAAAGAGTCAACTGATGTTCAAAAGTGAAGTTGAAGACCTTTGTAACGTTGGTCACATGAAGCGCCTAATGTGCTAAAAGCACAGGCGTTCGAAGTGACATCGAGCGCTTGATGTGAAAATGAACAGTCGTTCGAAGTCACATCAAGCGCCTAGTGTGGGCTTCTTAAGTCGTTCGAAGTCACATGAAGCGCTTAATGTGGCACTTCATGCTTGTTCGAACTAACTCTGACTTTTACTCAGAGGAAGTACTTAGGAGTACGTGCCCAACCAGGGGAAAAGTACTTTTGGCATGGTGGACTGCATAAAGCGCCTAAAGAGGCGTTCAAAGTGTTCGCACTTTTCAACAGGTCACATAAAGCGCCTAATTAGGCGTTCAAAGTGTCTTGTTTTTCAAACACACACATGAAGCGCCTAATCTAGGCGTTCGAAGTGTTCGCAGATCCAGACACTTCACATAAAGCGCCTAATCTAGGCGTTCGAAGTGTACTGGACTCCACCAAGGTACATTAAGCGCCTAATGTAGGCGTTCGAAGTATACTGACTTCAAACAGCACACATGAAGCGCCTAATCCCTTGTTCAATGTGCCAAAATGTGCAAATCATCAAAACTCAACATATTCTAACAGAGAAAAGTATCATACTGCTATTGCCTGTATCTATGTGATATAGGCAATATCCTTTGATAGCACGTAAGTCCATACAAGTGCAAGAGAATGCCCGCAAAGTATGGGTAGAACGGTCCATCAAATAAAAGTCTCGGCAGCCGGGGGTTATACTGCTCCCAAATACATCTGTGAACATAGAGAGGGAAAGTGAGATGAACATATTCAACAGAAAATATATAAAGGCTGTGAGAGAAAAAGGCATCATACCGCTGTTGCATGTATCTGTGTGATACAGGCAACATCCTTTTGTAGCAGGCAAGTCCATATGAATGCAAGTTTAGGTACGCAAAGTATGAGTAGAATGGTCTGTCAAATAAAAGCCTCAGGTAGCCGAAGATAGAGTGGAATCCGGGTGATAGAGTGTAGTATGTGGGAACATACTGCCATGCTGAGGCAGGTGATGGGCGACCATGTTAGCTAGAATATGATGTAGTGAGCTGCCTGTCAGATGCAGGAAGAGCTCTAAGCACGTGTAATCAGTCAAAGGCGTTCCAGTAGAATGGTCCCGCGCATGCTGAACCACAACCAAACAATATGTCTCAACTATCATGTTACGATGCCTTATGCCAAAATAGATGAGACTATACACCAACGCTTGTAGTTTTGCAAGAAAAGGTGGTAGGCAAGGTAGAGTAAAAGAAATCGTGCCAACCATATTGACTAGAATGATCCCTTGAAATCTCATATGCTGATGTCTTTATTGGATATGCTGAAAACTCTAAAGCATATAGGATTCTAGATATAGAATCCAATGTGATTGTTGAATCTAGAGATGTTGAATTTGTTGACAATAACTTCTTAAGAATAGATTCAAATCAAGGTTCGACAAGCGAAAATTTGAATGAGCCAATTGTTGGAGATTTTTACAATGATCCTTCTGGTGTTGGTCAAAATCAAAATTCTCTAAATGAGGTTAGGAGAAGTCGACGTGCTAGAAAGGAGAAGTATTTACATCCGGATTTCATTTCTTCACAATCCATTACCTTCTTAGTTGAAGGTAATAGGACAAAGATGTTTAATCAAATACCTATTGTACTAAGTGTCGAAGATTATCCTAAGTCCTATAAGGAGGCGATGCAATCGAGAGATGCATCATTTTGGATGGAAGCAATTGATGATGAGATGAACTCGTTATTGTCTATCAATACGTGGATTCTTACTGATTTGCCTCCAAGCTCCAAAGCGATTGGATGTAAATGAGTATTTAAAAGAAAATGCAACACGGATGGTTCAATTCAAACTTTCAAGGCTAGATTAGTAGTCAAAGGCTTTAGAGAAAGAGAAGGGATAGACTATTTTGATATATATGCTCCAGTTGCGAGAATAACATCCATTAGAGCATTGATAGCATTAGCATCCATAAATAATTTGTTTATTAATCAAATTGATGTTAAGACTGCATTTCTCAATGGTGATTTAGATGAAGAAGTCTATATGGAACAACCGGAAGGTTTTGTTCTTCTGGGTAATGAGCACAAAGTGTGCAAATTGATAAGGTCATTGTATGGATTGAAACAAGTATTGAAAAAAAGGCATGAAAAGTTTGACACCACTATTTTGAAGAATGGTTTCCGGCACAATAGTGCTGATAAGTGTGTATATTCCAAGTTTACGGACAAATATGGTGTCATTATTTGTTTGTACGTGGATGACATGCTAATTATTGGCACTAATGTGGAAGGAGTAAATTAAACTAAGAAGTATTTAACTTCACAATCCAAATGAAAGATTTGGGTGAGGTAGATACTATCTTAGGGTTAAAGGTGTCAAACATAGTGGGGGTTTTGCTCTTTGTCAATCTCATTACATAAACAAAGCGTTGAATAAATTCAATCACTTAGAGATCAAAGAAGCAAACACACCATTTGATGCCTCATACAAATTGACTGGACCTACCAGTAGAGTAGTAGCACAATTAGAATATGCTAGTGCCATTGGTATTTTAATGTGTGCTAGACCGGATATTGCCTTTGCGGTGTGCAAATTATCAAGGTATACTAGTAATCCTAGTATAGACCATCAGAAGGCAATCGGGCGAATACTTGGATACTTGAAAAGGACTATGAATAACAGATTGTACTATAATAGTTCTCCAGCGAGGGAATATCACTTATTAACCTAACGTTTGGCGCATTACTCAGTTAGCAGCCTAACGTTGATGAAACTCACTTAATACCTAGTCTTTGTCGATAATGGCTCACTTGTAGATTTTCTCTTTTGTTTTTCTAAATTTCATTTCTAAAAAAAATGTTATTATTATTTTCTCTTCCTCCAAAGCCACTCTTACTCCTCACACCCATTTTTCGTTAAAATTGTTTTTTCTGCTTAATCGACGGAGGTTTTTAAACATTACAAGTATGTCTTTCCCTTCCAACTCCTCTAGTATGCATAAATTCTCTCACTTTCCAATTTCTCTGTCTCTTTCCAATTGGCTTAAGCCTCGCCTTCCATTTGATTAGTTTGCAGCTTGGGGAGTAGCCTCTTTAGCTTCGTCACAATCATACCGGAGCATCTCAACCAGCCCCTCAACTGCGCTAGAGAAATGTCGGCGGTATCTCTGAGAAGTCCGAGTGAGCCGCCGGATCTCCAAAGCTGATTCTATTTTCAATTCCACATCATCAGTGTTGTACCCAACAAGGAACCAACTTGTACATGAAATTTGTTTAAGTGAATATATGAAAGATTGTGTTTTCAAGCATAATTTATTTATTTTTACTTCTCTAAATAGATCTGTGATGAGGAAAAAAATAGTGTGTAGGAATTCGAGCATGAATTATGCATTATGTGAAGTGACCAATTTACCTTAAGGGCCTAAGAGATTTCAGCCCAAGGGTTGAAGAGAGCCTTAGAGGTTTTCTCCAAGAAGGCTAATCTTAAGGGGCCTTCTTAAAAATAAGTCCAAATGAAAATTAAGGAGTCTAAGTAAGTGGGGAAATTTTCTTCCTAACACCCTCATGAATTTCGGCCCTTAGCCCAAATGGCTCAAGATTTTACCTAATTTTTATATTTTAAAAAGAAAAAGGGGGAAAACTAATTAATTTAAAAGAAGGCAACTACTTTTATTAAATTGGAATAGAGCATGGTTAGGGTCATTAAGACCTCTAACCACCGGGTTGCCTATATGGATAATCAAGGAAGATTTTTTTTACTCTACCATGGTTACTTTATATCAAACCAAGGTTTTTTTTTGAAAGGACACAAAACCAAAAGCATATTTCAGTACTTCTATGGCCAGAAACAAAATGAATTCCAAAATATTACAAAAAGGCCACCAACACCGTTCAAAATCAAAGTCTTGAAATTCAAAACCTGAAGATGATTGACAACAGCAGAAAACTTCTTTTGCATCCGACCTAAACAATAGCATTGGCAGCACTAGCAATTCTTGGCCAGAGATCAGCACATTCTTTCCCAATTGGTCCAGTTATAGCAGATCCTTTCATTTCACCTTTGGGATTAACAATGACTCCGGCATTATCTTCACAGTACATGAAGACCCCATCCTTTCGGCGCCAGGGCTTTCTCTGGCGGGCAATGACCGCAGGCATGACCTTTTTCCTGAGATCAGGCTTTCCCTTCTTGACAGTGGACATGACCATGTCGCCAACACAGGCAGACGTAGCCTGTTCAGCCTTCCCTTGATTCCCTTAACGGAGATGATGTAGAGATTCTTTGCCCGGTGTTATCGGCACAATTCACCGTCGCCGCCACCGGCAAACCGAGTGACATCCTGAATTTGTTACCCGCCTATCCTCCGCGACCTCGCTTCGACATTGCTGCAGATGGCCTTCCAGTATATCAAACCAAGGTTAAGATAACCCTCATTAAATAAAGTAACCAAGGTTAGCCTAAAAGTAACCATGATTGGAATAAAGTAACCTAAGTTAATCATAAAGTAACCTAGATTTAGCTAAAGTAATCAATGTTAATACCTTTAACCTTACTATAGTAACTTTTTCCCTCCTCTCTTACCCCTCCCAACGGCTAACACTTAGCCTAAGAAGAAAATTCATTCCAAAAGTATTCTAGGAACCTTTCATTCTCCCAACCATCAAAGAATTACAAGAACAAGAAAGTTTCTTCTCTCCTCCTTCCCCAAACCACTCGACCAAGGATTGTGCCAAGAGGGTTTAGTTCATACAAGCTCAAGTTGGTCTAGGTAAGTGAATCCTTAACTTTTCAAGAGAATTTCTACATCCATCATGGAATAAAACTCATAGTGTTATTTTTCTTGCTCATGAACCGTGACCTTCAAGGTCACTAGGCTCAAGAATCTCAAACTTTTGTGGGGTACTAGTCTTAAGAGGCTTGAACACTACTCAAGCTCCATTTGGTAAGTCTATCTAAACCCTATTTAGTGCATCTTTCTCTTAAGAATATGAACTAACCTTTGTTCTCTTACCCTCTTCAAAACCATGGGGTGCATGTGTGAAGAAGAGGAGGGCTTCAGCTATTCCATACACCTTTCAAGCTAAGAAGAAGAGTAAGTTGAAAAGGCAAGTACACTATACATACTCGTGGCTTGAATGTGAAAGTGCATGTTTGAATGTCTAGATGTCATTAAGATTTAATCTTAGATGTGAAATGCTAAGATTTATGTGTGAAACTTTCGGATCCTAGGGTATAATGGCTTGCATGTGCGAGCTTTGCTCCAAAGGTGGAATCTTTGTTATTTTTAAGTATGGATATGTGGTAAATATAAGATGAATGTGACCAAAATCTCTTCTTTTACATGTATGGGAGACGGTTGGATGGAAGAGGGAAAAATAAGTGTAGCTTTGTAAAGATTTGTAGCTAGTGGAGCAAAGTATGAACAAGATGTATGCTTTTTGTGTTAAGCTTAACATGTTCATCATGGAGATAGTATTTTTGCCTTCGCATGCGTATAAACGGGCTGTTTGGGGGTTAGGGTGCGAATGCACCAATGATACCAAGAATTGATTTTAGTATGAACATGATGTGCATGGTCCAAAGAATGATATATGTATCATTCAAACTGTTTTAAGAAGATGTATAGATGATGTTTCTAATGTTTTAGAACCTGTAAATCCACATGCTAAAGGTGTGTTTGATGATTAATAAAGTGTTTAAGCCAAACAATGCAAGTTAGGACCTTTTAGTAAGGAAATGTGACAAAATGTGGAATTTGCTGGAGCATGACAGATTTTTATGTTGTGTTATAGGACCTGAAAAGAGATTTTAGAGGAACTCAATTTAGCTAATTTTTGGCATAACACTAGCCCTATAAGTATAGTAATTATGAGAGTTGGAATTTCGCTAAAAGGAGTTACAGATTATTTTTAACGGAATTTTTACTAAAACTGGTTATGCTGGAAATTACTGGACTGAACATATTTTATGTGACCCAATGAACATCCCGGAAATGGATCCTAGGAATATCCAATCGGGCTGATTTTTGGCAGAATATTAGCCCTATGTGTTTACTAAGTTTGAGAGCTGGAATTTTTGAAAAAGGATTTACGATTTGGTCACAATAAAATTTATAGTAAAATCGATCACTACAGAATTCAGCATGTAACGGTTTTAGGAAGAAGAATGAATGACCCCTTTAGCGATATTACAATTCCGCGAAACTTTCATGACAACTACTTAAGACATATATGAGTGTTTTTATATAAACCACTTAACTTAGCATGGTTATTTTCAGGGGTAACCATCAAGGTTAAAATGGCGTTACTAACGTGAAATTTTGGGCAGAATTAAGGAACTTGTTGTGAGGCCTTGTTTTAACGGGCTTAGACTTAGTAATATGGTTTGGGCTTGTGATCACTAATTATTGGTATGTCTATAGGAAATTTTCAAGGCTAGTCCCAAATTAATCGAAGCTTAATGGGCTTATATGAAATGTAAAAGAAAGGACGCTGCATTGCTAAAGTTCAGTAGCCCTTGTTTCGTAATTAAATAAATTAAGTGTGTTACATGTCTCGTATCGTCACGAAAATTATATTACGAATAGAAAAGACACTCTTGTGCATATGTATGACAAGAACTCGTGATAGTGGGCCTAAACCACGAGGGATTGAGGCCGTGTGTATGGATTGATAATTCTGGAAATATTTCCAGCCTAAGGAACAAGTTGTACGTATGTGTATGTGTAACGCATTACATCATGAATTGCATAGCACATGTCATACATTGCATCATCATCATTTACATGATTTATGGAATTGATTTTTTATGAGAAAGAAAGATGAAAAGCGTTTTTAAAGAAATGATCTTGTTTTTAAAAGAACGCTTTCCATCGGTACCGTGTGTGTTTCCTGGCCAGTAAGGACCCGTTCCAGATCCGGAGTTAATTGATCTGATGATATGGACCGTTCAGGCCCGGAGAGAATAGACATGATATCGACCGTTCAGGCCCAGAGAGAATAGACCTGATAAGTGATGACGTTACCGCTCCGAATCCGGGAATAATAGATTCGAAGGGAATAAGTGACCACCTCAAATCCGGGTGAATAGATCTGAATACTCTATTGTTTCTTGACGATGATGTTTTGAAAGAAAAGAACGAAAGATCTTATCTTCATTTTATCATGATGCATCACACGTACATACTCATGCATGTTGCATTTAATAAGTCATCGAATAATGGTACGCGATACTTAGACTGAGTTTTTATGACTTGGTAGCTCCTAAGTTATGATCTTATTGAGTGACGATCTTTGATAAGTTATGAACTTTTATAAGTTACGGTCTTTTCTAAGTTATGCTCTTTAACAAGTTATGATCCCGGTTAAGTTATGACGTTTGATATGCTATGAGTTGATCACTGATGAGTAGTGGATGGAAAGTCAGGTATGTTTCTAAACCGAGTTTTGGGGTTCGGTTCTTGTATGTACTTTCTATTTAATTCACTATTATTTATAGTTTACTTGCTGGTGACATTGTCACTCACCCCCTATTTTTCCTCCCAGAGGCCGCAGGGAATAAAGTGGAATGGATTGAAGATGAACCTAGGGTTCCCTATCCGTAGGAGTGCGAGAGATGGACGGCGTGGGAGACTTGACGAGATGATTGTGACTGATGATCCTCTTTATGAACTTGTGATGGAAACAATTACTTTTGGGAATTTCCGTACTTTATGATTTAGGTTGTAAAACTGATGATAGATTCGTAGACGTTTTATTTTAAAGTTTTTATTCTGTCTCGGTTGTGCTTACTTGTTGACGTGTAAGCATGAAAGTCTTCATATTTATTCTGGACTTTGTTATGTTATGGACTGACGTCTGGTACTCTCCGTAGTGAAGTACGGCGGACGCACCGTATCCGGCTAGGCCGGAGGTGGGGGGGGGGCTACAATCAGATTGCATGACCTTAAGTATTTCAATCATATCGAGAGAATTAGCCATGCACCGGCGTAAATCAGTATTAAAATTGAAAGTCCGGCCGTCAGGTGTTTCTACCGGCGTAACTGGTGATCCCGGGTCGGCCCATGAGTCCATCTTTGGATTTTTGCCAACCCGAGAGAGAAAGAGAGAGAGAAATGAAGGGAGGGAGGAGATAGAAATGGGAGGCGAAGGAGATATTAGGGGTGGCGTAGCGTGGGTTGAAGTGTTGATTATATAGGGTCGGAGTATCTCGTCGTCGACAACAAGAAGATCTAAAGAGGTTGAAAATGATTTCACATATTGCCACGTTTCATGCGTAGAGGGAATTTTAAATATTTCTAGTTATATTTCTATTTAAATTGAAGTAATTTACAAAAGGTAAAAAAGATTGGATGTTTAATTTAAGGGCATATGATAGAGGAATGTGAATGGTTTTAAAGTGAATCTTGTTGAAGTTGTTTGTCTGAGCTATGAGGTATATTAGATTAAATATATATGTGCGGAATAAAGTATGAGAATATTTAAGAATTTTCTATCTTTTTTTTGTTTGTAAATGTCATTTTGAATACTACAACTTTTAAAGCAAACGAGTATTGATTTATATATCAAACTCATATCGATTTCAACATAAGATTTTGGTTTCAATTCTCTTCTTTAAACCAGACGCGATTTTTCCATCTACCATCCATTACTCAATTTGCTTTAGAAAAGTATCTATGCACGTATAGATATTAGACAATGAGAGATATTAACATCGGAGTGTATTGCCAATTTGGAGGGCAATATTGTCTTTTTATTAATTTAAAATAATAATAACATTTTTTAGAAATAAAATTTTTTTAAAAAAAGAGAAAACCTGCTGTAGTAAGTCATCTTCCGGTGACTGGCTACAAGTGAGCTATTATCGACAAAGACTGGGTGTTAAGTGAGTTTCACCAACGTTAGACTGCTAATTGAGGACTACGCCAAATGTTAGGGTAATAAGTAAGATTCCCTCGTTTTCCAGCCGTGTTGGAAGGTCATACTGATGCTAGTTGGATAACTAATGTTGGTGATAACAAATCTACTACGGGTTGGGTGTTTACATTGGGAGGTGGTGCGGTTTCTTGGGCTTCAAAGAAACAGACTTGCATAACATGCTCCATAATGGAATCTGAATTCATAGCATTGGAGTCAGCAAGTAAGGAAGCGGAATGACTTGTTGAGAAATATGTTTGGATAATTTTCAAAGTCATGATTTTAAGTGATGGATACTTAAAAATGTCACATATGGTGTTATAAATGAAAGAGTTGAATAAGTGAAGAAAAATGACACGATGTCTAGGGTGGTTAGAAATATTTTTCTAAAATGTGATAAAATAGTTGTTTTTATTTTTACATGATTTATATATGTTTATCATGTTGTGATTATGTGATTTTTATGATGATAATATCTTGTGACTAATATGCCCTCGAAGTTTCTACAACTTACCAAAAAGGGCAAAAGTGGTATTTTGAGTTTTGTAGGTACTCGATATGGTGAATATGATTCAAAGAAGATATTATCATCTTATTTATTATCAAGAAGGTGTTATTATATTTAATTCTGACCATCGGGGTCATTTCTGGAGTTTTATCTCACTAGGGGCATTTTGGTCATTTTACCCCCGAAGACAGTTTCGGTATTTTTAAACAAAGAATCTCTTGAGTATCTTATTATATTCATTATGGAGTTCATTTAGTATATTCTTGAAGATTATTTGGTGGTTTTCTATTTTATTCTCTCATTTGATGATTTTATCGACGGTAGCGGGATATGTGACGGTATTCGATGTCACGTTCTATTTTCTCGTGAAGACTCTTATATATATGTTATTGGAGGTTCTTAATCATCATATTTCAGAGATTACAAGGTGTCCTTGGTGCAAGATTCATCACAATATGTCAAGGAGAAATGGGAATTTTGATATTATATGTTGACATAACCTTGTCAACTATTATTTGTTGATTTCTCCTCAAAAATCTGAGTTGGTATACATATACACAGCCTCCAAAACGTGATTATACAGGTGGAGATGATGTTTTTCTCATCTTATGAGTTGAAGACAAGAAGACAAACCAAAAGCAAGCTAGTTGGCAAAAGTTGCCAACTTGAAATTTCAAATTTGAATGTAATGGAGACAAGGTTGTTGGAGATGATTATTGAGGTGCTTTACTTCAAAACTCTCAGCCATCACATGGTCTAAAATTTGGAGAGAATATACCATCAATTCACTCTATAAATAGAAGGCAAGGTGAAGAAGAGAAGACACACACTTGAAAGCAAAAATTGAAGATTGTTGTCTTGCTATTCTCTTCTCATATTTTCGTTCATACTTTGTGTAGCTAAGGTGTTCCATTTCTAGTTGTTGTCCAGCTACACTATACACACCTTCTTGTGTCTTATTTGTAAGATTGATTAGCCAAATCTATAAGGCTACATCAATAGGTGATAGAGGTGTTGCAACCAAGAGTTGCATAAAGGTGTTCATCCAAGTCTTGAATAGGGTTGGTGTTTAACCCAATGATCAAGCTTGATTCTTGCTGTAATTTGGTTCATACCATAGTGAAATCCAAGGAAAGGTGTTCCTTAGGACTGGAGTAGGTCACATTGACCGAACCAGGATAAATTCTCGGTGTTCTTCTCTTGTTTCTTTATTTCTGTTTCCTGCCCGTTTTTGACTGCAGTTTTCACACAACTTCTCACAATTTGAAAAAATATCTAAACACTTTCAAAATTCATGATTTTTGGTGGAGTTATACTTCAGACTGTTATCTTTCATTTGAAACAAGAATCACTTGATTTGAGCAAGGGAAAGTTAGTCTTTCAGTCTTTGCAAGATAACTGCTCCAATCTGGATGCAAACTGACCAGTTTTGCGAAAACTGAAATTCTGTATTTTTCAAGAGTTGGTTAAGGTCAGGGCCTTTTGGAAACTTCATCTACACATCCTAAGAAGTGTTTTGATATAAATATCAACCTTTTTGGTTGAGTATTCAAAGAGAAACACGTTTTGCAAAATCAGCAACATTCTGTCTAATTCTGTCCAGATTGACCATCTGAATCTTTGTATTTATTTGAAGGGTCAAACGATCTTATTTTTGTCTGATTTTTGGATAGAGTCTTGTTAACTCATTGAAGTTAAATTCTGGAAATTTTCATAATTTTTGAAGTTTTGCACAATTATTTGTGAATTTTTGAGAAACGGGTTTTGAATCTGAGGTGGTTTCAGATTCTGTTTTCAAAGGGGATTTTAACAAAGGGTTGTAGTGTAATTTCCGCTAACCACTATTCACCCCCCCTCTAGTGGTGTTTATTGCAGGTGCACGGTCCAACATTTGGTATCAGAGACAGACGAACACCACTCAAAGGAAGCAAGATTTAACACCGTACAAACAAGACAAGGCTAAGAAGCAAGAAACCATAGTTGCCTGCTAATCCCAAATCAAGAAGGTTTGGAGCATTTGAACACTTCAAGAAGGTTTGGAGCATTTGAACACTTCAAGAAGGTTTGGAGCATTTGTATTCACTTGATTAAAGATTCAAGGTATTCATCTAAAATCATACATCATGTCATCTATCTCTCATAAAGGAGCGTTCTCAAAGTCTACGAAAGAGGTAACATCTACTCCTGATTTTGGTTCTGATAATGAGATGACTTTCGATGAAATGTATGATGAATTCATGAAAATGCATGCTCATTGTAAAAGGTTGTCTAAAGAGAAAAAGAAACTAATTGAAGAAAATGACAAGTTGAAGACAACCAACTTGGAACTTTCTAATCAATTAGAGTCTTTCAAACAAGAGTCATCAAATGCTCTTGATTCATTAAAGACTAAAATTGAGTCATCTAGAAATAATGAACAAACCTTAAGAACCGAAAATAGTGCGTTGAAAACCAAGATGCATGATTATGAAAATGAAGTGTCTACACTTAAATCAGGCAAACTAGGCTTAGAGAAAACCTTAGAACAGTTTAAATCTGGTACAAACATGATAGACACACTCATCTCATCACAAAAGTATGGTAATGATAAAACCAGCTTAGGCTATAAAGAAGAAAATGAAAAAGTAAATAAAAAGACTAAGTTTGTTTCATCTAGTACAAAGTTGCCATATAATACAATAAAATCAACTTTGCCTGCTACATCTTCTTCTACTAATATCAAGGCAAAAATGCAACATACACCCATAAAAGCACACACGCATAAACATAAATCTAGGCCAAACTTTGCATCTAGACAATCTAGAAATTATGCCTACATGTATACAAATGCAACTAGACCGAATAAAATGCATACAACTTATTATGAACCTAAATATAGGCAACACTCTTATAAGTCTTATAGAAATGCCTACAAACACACTTATATAGCGCCATATAAGAAACAAAATCGCATGCCTTATGCACATTATAAAATTCGGCCATCCTATAATGATTATCAACCATGGCACAATATGTATAACAATGTATCTTCACTTATGTGGAATAATCATGTATATGCTAATTCTTCTTATTTTCCAAATTATAACAATGCTAAAAATGTGCCTAGAAGGTATATTCAAGTTTGGATACCTAATGGATATCTAAACAAGAATAGTGCCCCTAACATTCAAGGACCCAAATAAAGGGTACCAAAAACTTTGTCTCCATTGTAGGATAAACGCAAGGAATGCAAGAAGGAGGCAAAGTCAAAGAATCTAAAAACCAAATGGTTTTTAGATAGTGGATGTTCGAGGCATATGACGGGGAACGCCAAACTATTCATCGAATTGGAACATATCAAGAATGGAGGAAAAGTAACATTCGGTGACAACAACAAAGGACAAGTTGCTGGAAAAAGAACAATTGGGGACCCTAACACATTTCAAATACGAAATGTGTTATTAGTAAGCAATCTACCTTATAATTTACTTAGCATTTCTCAACTTATAGATTGTGGTTATAATGTCTCCTTTCTTCCCAATTCTTGTGATATAATAAATAAAAAAGGAGAAACGGTTTTAAAAGAAAATAGAGATGGAAATATTTATACTCTTACCTTAGATAACATGTTAGATGCTAAGGTTAAGTGTCAATATCACATGACTTAGATGTAAATTTATAGCATAGAAGATTAGGCCATATAGGAATTTCAACTATTAAGAAATTGTCTAAAAAGACTTAATTAGAGGAATGCCTAAGTTAGACTTAGATAATTTTCAAATGTGTGAAACATGTATCAAGGGAAAACACATTAAAGAAACCTTAAAACCGAAACAAGAAGTGAATACTAGTCATGTACTAGAATTGCTTCACTTAGACTTATTTGGTCCAAGTAGGACAAGAAGTCTAGGTGGACACTACTATGTGTGTGTCATAGTAGATGATTACTCACGCTACACATGGACATTGTTCTTAACACACAAAGACAATGCTCCATTAGCAATCGAAACCCTTATTAAGCAACTTGAAAACATTTATGAAGAAAATGTTAAAAGAATTAGAAGCGATAGAGGTGGAGAATTTAAAAACAAAGACATAATCAAATTTTGCGAACTATATGGAATCAAACATGAATTCTCACCACCTAGAACACCACAACTCAATGGAGTTGTTGAACGTAAAAATAGAACGATTCAAGAAGTTGCTAGGACAATGCTGTGTGAAAATAAATTACCTAAATATTTATGGGCTGAAGTTGTTAGTTGTGCATGCTATATTATAAATAGACTCACTATTAGAAAGAAATTAAATAAAACGCCTTATGAATTGCTAAACAATAGACAACCTAAGATAGATTATCTTAAAGTATTTGGATGTAAATGTTTTGTGCTGAACACTAAGGATAATCTAGATAAATTTGAACAAAAGTCTATTGAATGCATATTTGTTGGGTATTCAACTAACTCAAGAGCATATAGGTGTTATAATTCTGCATCTAGAAAAATAATTGAATCCATAAATGTGAAATTCAATGAAAATGCATGCTTTGAAGTTAGTGATAAACATCAACATAAACAAGAAACAAATGTTGAAAATATGTTTGATGATGATGTATTACTTGAGCCTGTACTTGATCATCTAGAACCAACTCCCCCTGAACAAGACAAACATGAACCCTTAGATGAAATAAATCAAGAGACTCTGCAATTAGAAGATACAACTAATGATCCAATTACATATGATAACGTTCACACTAATGAAACATTTGAACAAGATGAGGGTGAACTTAATCAATCTAGGAATTAGTGGCACATTAGAGAACTAATCATTGGGGATCCAAGTGTTGGGGTTAAAACACGTAGAAATATAAGTCAACTTGAAGGACATAGCTTAATCTCACAATTAGAACCTACTAACGTAAAGGAAGCCTTATGTGACATATCATTGGTAGATGCTATGCATGAAGAATTAAATCAATTCACAAGGAACAACGTGTGGGACTTAGTACCTAAACCTGAAGACAAGTCTATCATAGGAACTAAATGGGTCTTTAGAAATAAAATGGATGAACAAGGAAATATTACAAGGAATAAGGCTAGACTAGTCGCACAATGCTATAATCAACAAGAAGGAATAGATTATGAAGAAACCTTTGCACCCGTTGCACGACTAGAAGCAATTAGATTGTTACTTGCGATTGCAAGTCTAAGCAAAATTAAGCTCTTCCAAATGGATGTCAAGAGTGCGTTCTTGAATGGATACATCCAAGAAGAGGTGTTTGTCAAACAACCCCCTGGATTTGAAGATCCAAAGAATTCTAACCATGTTTATAAGCTTAAGAAAGCTCTATATGGTTCAAAACAAGCTCCAAGAGCTTGGTATGATAGATTTAGTGTGTGTATGTGTGCTATGTTTCAATCTTGTCCTAAGGTATCACATTACAATGCAGTTAAAAAGATCTTTAGATATCTTAAGCATACACCTCACTTAGGACTGTGGTATGATAGAAACGCTAAGTTGGAATTACACGCATATAGTGATGCTGATTATGGTGGTTGCAAATTAGATAGAAAATCCACTAGCGGTACTTGTCAATTCATAGGAACCAACTTGATTTCTTGGTTTTCTAAAAAGCAAGCTAGTGTAGCTCTTTCTACCACTGAAGCCGAGTATATCGCTTTGAGTTTATGTACTACCCAAATACTTTGGCTTAAACAGCAACTTAGTGATTTTGGCATTAAAATGAATAAGATTCCAATTTTCTGCGATAGCACAAGTGCAATCAATCTTTCACGGAATCCGGTGCTTCATTCTAAGGCCAAACACATTGAGGTGCGATATCACTTTCTTCATGATCATGTTCAAAATGAGGATATAGTGATAAACCACATAAGAACTGATCATCAAATCGCTGACATCTTCACCAAACCCCTTAATCAAGCCACTTTTGAAAACTTACGAGCCAAATTAGGAATGATGACTTACGATACCATTGTATAGTTCTATCTTTTGCATGATTTGCAAAATAAAGGGGGAGATAGAATAAGAACATGATTTTAGTTGGTAAGTCATGATGAATCATATGCTAAGTTTTTACTGGTATAAATTTTGGAGCATAGGTTAAGGGGGAGAGTATGAGTTGCGGGGGAGCGGCATACTATTTAAAAGTTGAAAACATAGTTGAAAACATTTGGTTAAACTTTTGATTATAAGTTGTGACATTAAAATCATGTTAGGTTATTTTCAAAATCATCCAAAAGGGGAAGAATGTTGAGAAATATGTTTGGATAATTTTCAAAGTCATGATTTTAAGTGTGGATACTTAAAAATGTCACATATGGTGTTATAAATGAAAGAGTTGAATAAGTGAAGAAAAATGACACGATGTCTAGGGTGGTTAGAAATATTTTTCTAAAATGTGATAAAATAGTTGTTTTTATTTTTACATGATTTATATATGTTTATCATGTTGTGATTATGTGATTTTTATGATGATAATATCTTGTGACTAATATGCCCTCGAAGTTTCTACAACTTACCAAAAAGGACAAAAGTGGTATTTTGAGTTTTGTAGGTACTCGACATGGTGAATATGATTCAAAGAAGATATTATCATCTTATTTATTATCAAGAAGGTGTTATTATATTTAATTCTGACCATCGGAGTCATTTCTGGAGTTTTATCTCACTAGGGGCATTTTGGTCATTTTACCCCCGAAGACAGTTTCGGTATTTTTACTCAAGGAATCTCTTGAGTATCTTATTATATTCATTCTGGAGTTCATTTAGTATATTCTTGAAGATTATTTGGTGGTTTTCTATTTTATTCTCTCATTTGATGATTTTATCGACGGTAGCGGGATATGTGACGGTATTCGATGTCACGTTCTATTTTCTCGTGAAGACTCTTATATATATGTTATTGGAGGTTCTTAATCATCATATTTCAGAGATTACAAGGTGTCCTTGTGCAAGATTCATCACAATATGTCAAGGAGAAATGGGAATTTTGATATTATATGTTGACATAACCTTGTCAACTATTATTTGTTGATTTCTCCTCAAAAATCTTAGTTGGTATACATATACACAGCCTCCAAAACGTGATTATACAGGTAGAGATGATGTTTTTCTCATCTTATGAGTTGAAGACAAGAAGACAAACCAAAAGCAAACTAGTTGGCAAAAGTTGCCAACTTGAAATTTCAAATTTGAATGTAATGAAGACAAGGTTGTTGGAGATGATTATGGAGGTGCTTTAATTCAAAATTTTCAGCCATCACATGGTCTAAAAGTTGGAGAGAATATACCATCAATTCACTCTATAAATAGAAGGCAAGGTGAAGAAGAGAAGACACACACTTGAAAGCAAAAATTGAAGATTGTTGTCTTGCTATTCTCTTCTCATATTTTCGTTCATACTTTGTGTAGCTAAGGTGTTCCATTTTTAGTTGTTGTCCAGCTACACTATACACACCTTCTTGTGTCTTATTTGTAAGATTGATTAGCCAAATCTATAAGGCTACATCAATAGGTGATAGAGGTGTTGCAACCAAGAGTTGCATAAAGGTGTTCATCCAAGTCTTGAATAGGGTTGGTGTTTAACCCAAGGATCAAGCTTGATTCTTGCTGTAATTTAGTTCATACCATAGTGAAATCCAAGGAAAGGTGTTCCTTGGGACTGAAGTAGGTCACATTGACCGAACCATGATAAATTCTCGGTGTTCTTCTCTTGTTTCTTTATTTCTGTTTTCTGCCCTTTTTGACTGCAGTTATCACACAACTTCTCACAATTTGAAAAAATATCTAAACACTTTCAAAATTCGTGATTTTTGGTGGAGTTATACTTCAGACTGTTATCTTTCATTTGCAACAATAATCACTTGATTTGAGCAAGGGAAAGTTAGTCTTTCAGTCTTTGCAAGATAACTGCTCCAATCTGGATGCAATCTGACCAGTTTTGAGAAAACTTAAATTCTGTATTTTTCAAGAGTTGGTTAAGGTCAGAGCCTTTTGGAAACTTCATCTACACATCCTAAGGAGTGTTTTGATATAAAGATCAACCTTTTTGGTTGAGTATTCAAAGAGAAACACGTTTTGCAATAACAGCAACATTCTGTCCAATTCTGCCCAGATTGACCATCTGAATCTTTTTATTTATTTGAAGGGTCAAACGTTCTTATTTTTGTCTGATTTTTGGATAGAGTCTTTTTAACTCATTGAAGTTAAATTCTGGAAGTTTTTATAATTTTTGGAGTTGTGCACAATTATTTGTGAATTTTTGAAAAACGGGTTCTGAATCTGAGGTGGTTTCAGATTCTGTTTTCAAAGGGGATTTTAACAAAGGGTTGTAGTGTAATTTCCGCTAACCACTATTCACCCCCCCTCTAGTGGTGTTTATTGCAGGTGCACGGTCCAACATGACTGAGAAATTTATTATTGGATATAGAGTTGTGGCCACAACCGATGCCAGCCATTTCCGTACACTGTTATAGCCAAGCAACAATGTCTAGAGCTTATAGTAAAATCTATAATAGGAAATCTAGACATGTCAGCCTTAGGGATGATTATGCAAGGCAATTAATTACAAATAGTGTAATAGCCATTGCATACGTCAGATCCTGCAATAACCTAGCGGATCCGTTGACAAAGAGTCTTTCAAAAGACCTGGTACAAAGTACATCTTTAGGGATGAGATTGAGACGTACGGGATAAATTCACTTGTGGTGGAAACCCATCCTTTCCTAGCATACCACTAGTCAAAAGTTCAATGGGTAATAACAAGCCACAAAGTGAGAAATTAAAGCACTAAGATTGATCTTTAAAGAATCAGCCCAAACTGTATTGATCTTTAAAGTATTGGAATGTTAGTGTTAAAGGAGGGTGAGTGGTAAAACACTCTTAATGAAGAATTAAGAGGACATATCTTTATCTTCACCTATATGAACATAGGAAGTGGTGCCGTTTCGACAAGCAATGATCTTGAAATATTCATGAATACTAGGAGAAGCACAAGGCCATAAAGCGGTTTAAGATGAACTTCTAGGGAAAGTGTAGTTTCGTGTGTATAATATTTCCGGTTCTAGCATGAAGGAATCTGATTCAAGGCTTTTTAGCTATCAAGGTTTCGTTAGAACTTTGAAGTATTATACTAATAAGAGGTTCAAATCGAAAGATACTTCTTAGATGCATGAAATGTCATAAATTGTTTTACAAACTAAGTGGGGGATTGTAATAATAGTTTGTAAAGGCAACGGGTGAAGAATAAAGGTGGATCGGTGTCTAAATAAGTAAGAATAGGTTGGCTCATGACATAGATCGACCCATGTCTCAGTTGGATCGATCCATGTGGCTTGAAAATGAAGTAGAGTATTCTTGCCGGATATAGATCGATCACAACAATTGATCGATGTCACATAGATCGATGACTTCGATCGATCGTTGTACCCTGAATGCAAAGTTGAAACTTTCTGTCTGACATAGATCGATCACATAGATCGGTCGTTGTGACTTCATTCGATACATAGATCGATCGAAGTAGTTTGGATAAAAAGTTGGAGCTTACTGTGAGACATCGATCGATGACATCGATCGATCGATAAGCCAACAGAAGTGACTTTTCATCTAGAATTGCAACTTATGAACTAAGGGACATATCCAATCCCATGCAACGGCCATAAACGTCTGAATGTAGTTTAAAAAGGCTATTACAACACATTTTTCTGGACATCTTGTTTTCTAGTTGGTCCTTGCATTAAAAGTTCTTCTCCCTGCTTATTACACTCTTGTTTTGAAAGCTCATTTTGATTTCATTCCTTATCGCTAAGGTTTGAAATTTTGTTGACTGTTGTATCTTAGGAGGAAATTTGTCTACAACCCTGCAGAAACTAGTGGGGGCAAATATTCCTTACGGATAGTATTGATATACACCTCAAGCCATCTTCTAACCTCTACTCCTACTCTCTACTTGTTCTTGTATCCACTTTTATAACATGCGTTACCCACAAAAAGTGTAACGACGATTTTTTTTAATTATTGGCTAAATTTGAATCCAAGCTTGAAATCATCGACCAGTTCAAGAGTGTAAAGTTGGCGTCTCGATATAATTACATGAATGTCACTCAATAAGGAACGGTTGCTAGGTCTAACTTTAAATAGTATTCTCAAGGGCAGTTTAGTCCAATAAACTCTCTAATTTTAGAGCACTTACATATGTGACGTGGAAAACTAGCCTTCGGTCAAACGAGAATGACATCTAATCAGCATATGCATTGATCATAATTATTAATGTCCATTCTTAGTAACTAATTTGACTAAGGACATATTTAGAAAAATGTACGTCATAAATTTCTCACTGGTAATATGTTCTTCATTGCCAATTTATGACATTATTACTAATGTTCTAAGACTTCATTATTTAATTATCGCAAGTTAAAAAAAATTAGAATATAATTCGGTCATTAAATATAGTAAGTACATCTAATGTGTTGGCATATTCTCCTCAACAATTTCAATGCATAGATCATATTCTCAATATGGAGATTTGAAGGGGTGATGATGTGAACCTTAGAAAGAGATCAGCATAACGGGGACGACCCCTTCTGTTTAAAGCACGATCATTCTATTATATGGCATTCTCTTTTGTGTGTATTTTATTGGTTCAAAAGCTATTTGACAACCTTACTAGTAGTTCTTCTTCAACCATAACAAAATTATTGTTTCTCTTATTAGTGTTGTAGTTGGAGAATTTGTTTAATGATTTCATTGATTTTTTGAACTCTTAAGTTTTGATGGTTTGTATTGACGAAATAGAGTTTCAACATCATACAATATATCAAGTAATCACCAAAAACAAACAACGCAATATAAACCCCAAGCATCAAACCAACAGAAAAGTAATCAAACTAGACATTGAGAAGAGAAATGGAGATAACCGTCGAAGGAGAAGACTGGAGAAGCTTTATTCATCAAAAATTTTACAGAAAAAAATCTGATTTCTCAATCGAATTGCAGCAACTGTTTTGCATATTTATACATGGCGAGAAAGAACAAATGAAGAAGAAAGTAATGGAATTACTAAAACACCCTTCTATCCGCCAAACATCAAGTTATATCACTAAGGGTAAATCTGTCATTTCACTATTTAAATATTTCCCACCAAGTAGCTTTTCTCTTCTTCTTCTGGTATTTCATCGAACACTTAGTAATTTTGTCAAATTGATCGAAACAATTAAGCAAGTAACATACAAAGAAGAATAGAGATAAAATGGAACAGTTTACGAAGAGAAAATGGAACAAAGCAACGGTTATTCATTCCTCAATTGAAGAAGAATACACCAGCTTATTCTTATACACTCGAAGCAGGAAGGAAAACAGATTATGTACGATATGACACTTCTATCCTTAATAACCGCCTATATACAGAAGTAATGCAAGGGTACAACAGACATTTCATATGTTTTTAAACTCTTCCCATCCTGCGCCTTCTTCTTCTTCAACTGCAGTCTTCTTCTTCGTTGCTCATCAGTTGCTGCACCTGCAGCATCCTTCACATGTGACCCTCAATCCAACTAATGCTTCTCCATATTGGATCGTGCTTCTTGCAAGCTCTCACTTTCATAACATACTGCAATACCCCCCTCGAAACTGACTTACAAAAAATATTACAGGCTCCCATAGCGCTAGTCAGATTTCGCAAAGTAGCAGAATCTAATGCTTTTGTGAAAGCATCAGCCAGTTGGTACTCTGACTTAATAGGCATAGGATGAATCACTCCCTGCTAGTATTTCTCTCTCACAATGTGACAATCAATTTCAGTGTGTTTTGTTCTCTCATGAAACACAGGATTTTCTACAATATAAATAGCATTTCTATTGTCACAAAACAACTCCAATGGTTTCAACTGTTTTATGCCTAAATCGCTTAAAAGGTACAAAAGCCATTGCACTTCTTACGTTGCCATTTCCAAAGCTCTATATTATGCTTCAGATGATAACTTTGAAACTGTCCTTTGCTTCTTGGCCTTCCAGGATATTAATGAATTGACCAAGAAAACACAATATCCCGTAACAAACTTTCTCGTCTCAACACATCCTCCCCAATCAGAATCAGCAAATGCTTTCAGCTCCATCTTACCACTGCTAGGATAAAACAGTCCTTGACCTGCTATTCCTTTCAGATAGCTTAACAGCCTATGTGCTGCCTTAAGATGTAACTCTGTGGGCTTATCCAGAAACAGACTTAATTGCTGAATCGTAAATGAAATGTCTGGTCTTGTGATGGTAAGATATAGTAACTTTCCTATAAGCCTTCTGTACTCTGAAATACTCTCTATAAGCTGTGAGTCATCGTGAGCCAACTTTAAGTTCTGCTCCATAGGGTTTTTTGCATGTTTTGATCACAAGCAACTTGCTTGCTTTACCAATTCCAATGCATACTTTCTTTAGAAAATCATTATCTCCCCTGTGACCTAGCTACCTCAATACCAAGAAAATACTTAAGCGGACCTAAGTCCTTGATCTGGAAAGCTTGGTGCATGGCCTGCTTAAGCATAGTGATATGTACCAAGGAATTGCTGGCAACATTTATGTCATCAACATAGATCAAAACAACCAAACATACAGTATCAGTCTGTTTGAAAAACATAGTATAGTCATTTTCAGACCGCATATAACCGTGATTGTTAAGAAACTTGGTGAGTTTATGGTTCTATTTTCTGCTGGATTGTTTCAAGCCATAAAGGGATTTGCGTAGTCTACACACTGTATTGTGATCAGGGGCATCAATACCTTCAGGCAAGGTCATGTATATTTCTTGGCTAAGGTCACCATGTAAGAATGTATTTTCACATCCAATTGGTGTACATGCCATTTCTTCAAAAAAGTAATCTTACGGTGGTTAGCTTAGCAACGGGAGAAAAAGTGTCTGTGTAATCAACACATATCTGCTGTGTGAAGCCCTTGGCCACAAGCCTGGCCTTGTACCTCTCTATACTACCTCAGGCTTGTATTTCACGTTGTAAACACATTTGCACTCAATGGGTTTCTTGTCAGTCGGAAGTGGAACCAACTTCCAGGTCTCATTAGCTTCTAGTGCAGCCAACTCCGTTTGCGTTGCTTTCTGCCAATGAATAGATTTGGCTGCTTCTTGATAAGATGTTGGTTCCTATAACACACTAATATTGAGAGCATACGTTTTATTTTTAGGTGTTAGTGAATCAAAAGATATGTAATCCTCAATGGGGTATGGAGTGCATGAAATAGAAGCAGATAATAAGGAGTCAGAAGAGGAAGGTTTAGGTAGAAGGCCACGGTAGTAATCTTTAAGGTAGTTGGGAGGTTGTTTGGTTCTTATGGATCTTGAGGTTTCATTTTGAGGTACTTCCAACGGTAAATGTACTTCAAGACCTGTACATGGCTGAAGGCCAATCTGAGGTGTATAGTGTTCAGATGGATTGGTGTCATATGAGGTTGTGTCTGTTGTCTCATTATTTTCTTGATGTATAGAGGTACTTGGTGATGATAAGGGTAGTAGACCATTGGATGAATGGACTGCTGAGGATTCCAGTGGGTCATAAGTCTAAATAGATGACCTAGAGAAGTCACTTGTCCAACTGTTAGATTGAACTGGGCAAAAAGGACATGAAGAGGAACCAGTTATAAATGGGAAGGTATTCTCATGGAATTGAACATCTTTAGAAATAAAAATGGCTTTTGTGGCAATATTCAATAGAAAATACCCCTTATGATAGGGCAATCCAAGAGAGACACATGGGACGGCTCTTGGTCCAAATTTGGTCTTCTGTGGTGAGGTGTTGCTAGCAAATGCCAAGCAACCAAAAACTTAAAGGTTCTGGTATGAAGGTGCATGGTTAAAAAGACAATAATAAGGTGTTTGTTGTCTCAATAATAGTGTGGGCAAGATGTTAATAAAGTGTACTGCATACTAGGCACAAAAACCCCAGTACTCAGCAGGTATGTTGGCTTGGATTTTAATGGCTCTGGCTGTATTGAGAATATGCTGATGCTTGTGTTCAACAACCCCATTTGTTGTGGAGTGTTGACACAACTGGTTTGATGTTTGATCCCTTTAGTCATAAAGAATTGATTCATTTTGAATTCTTGACAATTATCAGTCCTTATACGTTTAATGCTCTTATCAAAATAATTGCAAACATACTGATAGAAACTCTGAATGATGTGTCTGGTTTGGGATTTCTGTTTGATCAAAGAAATCCATCTATATCATGTATGATAATCAACAATTATAAGGAAATACCGTTGGCCATACACAGTGGGGTGTTTATAAGGACCCGAGATATCAATATATAAAAGATCAAATGAGACTTAGACACAGACTCAGATACATGAAAGGTCTTTCTTCTCATCTTTGCCAAAGGGCATACAGTGCATTGATATGCATTGTCATAAAAAGACACAGATTGAACAAGATTATGTACTTCTCTTATTCTAGGTAATGAGGCATAGCCTAATCTATAGTGCCATAGTATAGAAGGATCTGAAACTCGAGCATTGATTGACAAGCATTTAGAAGGGCTAGCTGACTGTTTAGGAATAACATGAAGATAGTATAAGCTTATGTGTTGTTCAGCTGAACCAATCGTCTTCAGGGACACATGCTCCTGAATGACACAATAATTTCCAAAGAACTGTATAAGCATAGAGGGAATGGAAAAAAGCTTGCTATGAAAGAAGGTTGTATGTAAATGAGAGAACACATAAGACATTATGAATGGACATGAATGAGTTTATGATAACTGAGTCAATGTGTGTAGCAGTAACTGACATATTATTGGGCAATTTGATAGGCAGAGATTCAATCGGTCTGTAAGAATGAAAAAGACTGAGGTTACAAGCTATGTGACCCGTAGCACTTGAATCTAAAATCCATATGGTCAAATTATTAGAGTGACAATTACCTTGATCATTATCTAGGAGAGTAGACATAACTGCCCCTTGACTTCCAACAAGGCTTCCAGAGTTTAAGGGTGACTGACCTCTATCATTCATATTCAACATGGTCATAAGCCTTTGAATTTGTTCTGGTGTAAGTAAGGGATCTTGGCACGCTATGGTCCCTTGGTCCATCTGTGCAGAACCAACATCTCCTCCTGCCATTTCAGTCATATTCACTTGGCTCTTGGGTTTGAAACATGGAGGATATGCATGTTTCTTGTAGCATGTTTGCTCAACATGCCCAATCATTTCACAATTTGTACACACGGGACTTTTTGAATTATCTGGGAAAAATCTTCCACTTTCTCTTTGATAACCACCATTTCCAATCCTACCATTATAAGTGGTGACACTAGCTGCCAGATTCACACCCTCAAGGTTATCCACCATAAGTGCTGTTGGATTGTTGCTAAATGAACCTTGAATATTCAAGCCATTTAACTTCCTTTCGTATTTTAGAGCCATTGCAAAACCCACATAAATTTTAGGAAGGGGTGTCATCACAAACACTTGTGACTTAACCAGATCACACTCCTCATTCAATCCTTTCAAAAACTTCACAACATACTCAGTTTCTACAAATTCATACATCTTAGTTCCTACATCACATCTACAGCCATGACATGTACACACAGGAATAGGCCTCAACGCCATCATCTCCTCCCACAACACTTTCACCTTAGTAAAAAAGTCATTTACAGAATCATTCTCCTGCTTGATTCTATAAAAATTCTCAAGTAGGTCTGATAACCTAAATGCATGTCTTGCACTATATCTACGTTTCAAATCATTCCACACTTCTAGTTCACTATCATACCACATCAGACTTTGTGTTATATTAGGCAACACGCTATTCATAATCCAAGATGGACCATAGAATTTACCTGCCTCCAAGCAGGATATTGAGGATCATTCAACGTGGGTTGCTGTATAGATCCATCAACGAAACCAATTTTGTTCTTAACTATCAGCGCCATCTGAAACATCCTACTCTATGAATAAAAATTGTGTGGATTCAAAGGTGGTTGAGCCAAAATTATAGCCCGACTATCATTAGGATGAAGATAATATGGACTGCTAGCAGTATTTTCTGATGAATGCAATCCTCCAATCCTCTGAGAACAAGAGGACGTGGAAGCCAATCCAACAGTACACAATCACGAATTACAGAAATCAAGCTTGATTAGTTGATCTCAACAATCAACGAAAGCACGCTCTGATACTGTGTCAAATTGATCGAAACAATTAAGCAAGTAATATACAAGGAAGAATCGAGGTAAAATGAAACAGTTTATGCAGAGAAAATGGAACAAAGCAATGGTTATTCATTCCTCAATTGAAGAAGAGTACACCAGCTTATTCTTATACACTCGAAGCAAGAAGGAAAACAGATTATGTACAAAATGACACTTCTACCCTTAATAACCGCCTATACACAAGTAATGCAAGGGTACAACAGACATTTCATATGTTTTTAACTATAGTCTTCTTCTTCGTTGCTCATCAGTTGCTGCACCTGCAGCATCCTCCATGTGATCACTCCCAAACAACTTCACATGGATCGCCAACTCATCACTTCTTCATCCTGACCCTCAATTCCTTGTTTGATCCAACGATGACTGTTTAACCAATGCTACTCCACATCGGATCGTGCTTCTTGCAATCTCTCACTTTCAGAACATATTGCAACAATTTTGTCGAACACTTAAGCTTGATTGCTTCAATTCAACCTCCTAGCTACTGGATCATGGTCCTTCTTGCTTTGCATCTTATCACCCCCTCAAACTCAACTAGATGTTTATAAATCCCGTTGCCATAGTTAGAATTTGCAGCTTTACAGTCTCTGGAGCGTTTGTAAACAAGTCTCCCAGCTAAAACTCATATTTTACTGGCATTGGCTTAACCACACTTTCTTGATACTTTTGTCTCACAAGATGGAAATCAATCTCTATATGTTTGGTCCTTTCATGGAACACCAGATTATCCACAATAGCAAAGCACTATTGCTGTCATAAAAGAGTTCCACTGGTCCACTGTGATTTACCTTTAGATTATCAAGCAAATACAACAACCATTGAGTTTCACATGTAACAGCAGCTAGAGCCTGATACTCTTCCTCAAAAGATGAACTTGGCACAGTAGTCTCTTTCTTTGTCTTCCAAGATACTAGAGCCTTGCCCAAAAATATGCAAAAACCAGTCACAGATCTCCTTATCCCTTGACATCCACCCCAGTCCGCAACTGTAAAGGCTGTAAGCCTCAATTCTGACTCATCACTCCTTGGGAAGAACATGCCCTGACCAACAGTACCTTTAATATATCTCAATAACCTGTGTGCTGCTTGTAAGTGTTAGTGTATGTGCCCTAGTCCATGATTTGGATATTTATGTTATGCATTTATTATTAATAAAAGAGGTTTTATTATCATTATTGTTGGTTAGTATGTTACACAATTTTGATATATGTCCCTGATTCATTATTGTTATAGAGATAAAATAATTTATAATCAGTATGAGTATTGATTTGATAATCATGAGATGATTATGTGTATGGTGATACGAATCAATCTCATAGATACTTGTTAGAGAACAGTGTATTGGATAGACCCATCATGAGATTGCTACATGGATTAGCGTCATAAGTAAATCTCATGATAGTCATGTTTTAATCCTTTGACTTGAGATTGTCATAGTTTCTAACATAAGGACTATTATATTTTGACATGATCAAACGTTATCCGTAACTGGATAATAATAAAGGTCATGATTGAATGTGATAGAAATTATGTAGAGGATATTGAACAATCAAGATAGAATTTGTCCCTCTCTTTTGAGAGAGATATCTTTGGGCCCCTCGATTAGTGAGACTGTGAAATGCATGGCCGTGCTCAAATGAATTGATAGTGTGATCAATATCATTTGTTTTATCAGTCTACTTAGAGATCGAGTAATCATATGTTTGAACTATATAAGTATGATGCTGACCATGACTTATGTGCAAACTAGATATCGTGTGACAAAGGGATTAATGCATGTACTATTATTAGGCTAGTTGGACTTTACTCGTATTAATTGGGTAGTTGTAATGCCTTGCTAGAGGCCAATTACGACTTGTTGGTTTAATAGAGATTTAATCAACTGCCAATTAATATGGGCCTATCGGGTCACACACAAGAATGCGTAAGGCTGAGATTAATAATATTAATAATATTAATATTGGATATTAATTATTATTATTATTATCGTTTTTAATATTAATAATATTAATATTGGATATTAATTATTATTATTATTTTCGTTTTTTTGGTGATTATATATATATATATATGTATTATTGGATAATGAGAATCCATATCTGATATGGATTTTGAATATCCTGATAGAATCCATATCTGATATGGATTTTGATTGGCATGAACTAATCCGATTAGGACTCGGATTTTGATGTCTACGTATATGTATATATATTTGTGTATCTCGTATACACTACACACGAAAAATACACAGAATCATCAAAGAAACCCTAGAGCCGTTTTTGTGAAAAACCGAGTTCTTCAGTCGCGCCGTTTGAAGAGCTAGCACTCCGGACGGAAGCGTTCGTGTGGATACCGACAGAGGGTGATCGTATTTTTGCACCTGCTTCATCTGTGTAATTCGGATCTACAAAGGTAATTTTCGAGTTTCTCTCATCGAATTAAACGAACAACATGGATCCTTGGTAGGAAATCGGAGATCAAGTTTTTGTTTTCCGCTGTGCGTTTTGCAGTGATCTCGGTTGATCTCCTAAAAGTAAGTGTAACTTAGTAAGTGTATCTAAAAATTGGCTAAGTTGTTGCACATCAAAGGTGATATCAGGCCTTATGCTTGTCAAATACAATAGCTTTCCTATGATACTATTGTAACCACTAACATCCTTAATCATATCTGAATCATTGTGTTGAAGCTTCAAATTTGACCGCGCTAGAGTTTTGGCAGGTTTGACACCAAGAAAACCTGAATTCTATAAGTTTTTCATGCCATACTTCCGTTGGCACAAGGTAGCCCCCCCATGTTACCTGGCTACTTCTATGCCTAAGAAGTACCTAAGGTCACCCAAATCTTTAATCCAAAAAGTGGTATGTAAGAAGGCCTTGAGATCAAAAATTGCTTGAAGAGAGGATTTGGTAACTATAATGTCATCTACATAAACCAACAGAACAACAAAGACATCTGAAGCATCTTTAGCGAACAAGGTGTGATCATGTGGAGATTGGAGTTAACCCTAAGAGAGAAGGACTTGGAAATCTTTTCATCCTATTAGCTGCTAGCCTGTTTAAGTCCATACAAAGAATTTTGGAACCTGCACACCTAGTTGGAATGATGAGAAGGGACTCCTGGAGGCAGCTCTCTATATATTTCTTCTGTCAAAACTTAATGGAGAAAAAGCATTATTAAAATCAAACTGATGAATAAACCAACCTTTGAATGCTGCTAAGGAGTCTAACAGTGTTGAGTTTTGCTACAGGGGAAAAAGTATCAACGTAGTCTACCCCAAGCTGTTGAATATAGTCCTTAGCCGCTAACCTGGCTTTGTACCTTTCTATGGAGCCATGTGAATGATACTTGGTCTTGTAAACCCATTTATAGCCTATGGGAACCTTTCCTGCAAGAAAATCAACCACAGACCAACTATAATTAGCGGCAAGAGCTTGCAGCTCTTGATTTATAGCATGTACAAATGCTCATGCCTTGATGCCTCCTGATAACTAACAGGACCTGGAGTAAGGCTGATACTCAAGGCATATGATTTGTATGCAGGTTACAAGTGATCAAAAGAAACATAGTGTTCAATAGGGTGAGGAGTTGAAAAAATAGAAGAAGAAGGAATAGAAGAAGAGTAGTCCCAGGTGAGGAGCCATAAGTAAGCAAATTGCAGTAATAGTCCTTGAGATAAGTGGGAGGATATTTGATCCTGGTAGATATGGGTGGCATAGGCAAATGAATGGTAATGGTGCCTGGTTGGTAATGTGGTGAAGAAGAGGATGGAGATGAAGTAGCGGGATGTTGAGGTAGAGGAGTAGCTACAGGATGATGAGAAGAAAAAGAAGAGGAAGAAAAGGAGGGAGAATCATGAAAGTCAGGAGACAGATAGACAGGTAGAGGCGAGTCTGGTAGAGAAGAATCAAAATCAGAAGAAGGAAGATAATGTAAAGAAGGGAAAAGAGAAGAAGGCTGAGAAAATAAATGAGACAGAGCGGTAGGTGAAGAAGAAGAGGATCGAGCTAAAGAGAAAACCTGCTCATGGAAAATGACATTCCTGGATACAAGACACATTTGGTTTCCGAATTCTGGAGTATGTAACCTTTGGTGGAATGAGGAATCCCAAGAAAGAGACAAGACTGGGATATTGAATCAAACTTGGTCTTACTTGAGACAATGTTCTAAGCAAAGACCTGACAACCAAACACTTCCAAATGATCATAGGTAGGTGGTTTCTAGTATAAAATCTGGAAGGGACTTTTCTGGTGTAAAACAGGAGTAGAAATGAGGTTGAACACAAAACCCTCAATATGTTAAAGGTAAAGCAGCTTGGAGCCTCAAACTTCTAGCCACTATGAGGATATGCTGTTGTTTTCTTTCAACTAAGCCATTTTGTTGGGGTGTGTAGAGGCAACCCTTTTGATGAATTGTACCCTTTGAGCAAAAAATGAATTTAAGGACAGTTCAAGCGCATTATCAGAACGAATGACCATAATCTTCTTTTCAAACTGTGTAAGAACATAATGATAAAAGCTCTCTGTTATCTGTTTTGCCTCTGCTTTAGCTGTTAAAAGGTACACCCAAGTAAATCTACTGCAATCATCTAACATGGAAATGAAATTGCTTTGTTCATACATTGTGGGGACTCTATAAGGTCCCAGATGACAATGTGTACAAGGTCACAACAAGCTGCACTAGAAGTAGTAGAAATATGAAAAGGAAGTTTCTTCATTCTAGACATGGGGCAGATTTTACAATGAGATTTCATAAATACTACTGCTCTAGAAGAGTCTAATTTCTTCATTTCTAGCATCCTTGGCATGGAAGCATGACCAAGTCTCATATGCCACAGCATGGAAGAGATAGAGAGGCTGGTGGAACATGTAGGCTCAGAAAACTGTGGCAAAGAGGTGCTATCACTGATGTAGTATAGCTTATTAAAAAGCTTAGCTGAACCAATCTTCCTCTTGGAGAGAGGTCCTGCAGAATGCAAGTTTCACCATGAAAGGACACATGAACATTAGACTGTGTTACCAACTTGCTTAAGGAAAGCAGATGAAAGCTGGAACTAGGAACACAAAGGATACCTGAGACTGTGAGAGGTGGAGTGATAGGAACAGTGCCAACATCAATAGCAGGTGTTGAAGCATCATTAGACATTATAACTGCGACGTTAGAAATAGGGGTATAACAAGAAAACAAGGTAAGAGAACAAGCAATATAATCACTAGCCCTTGAATCCAAAATCCAAATGCTATGAGAACCAGCCATATACTTACCTCTGTGTTACCAGTTGGCATAAATTCCTGAGCACTCATAACTGCAGGCTGTGTAAAAGAAAGCTCAGTGGAACTTCCAGCATTCCCATTCTCCTTCTCTCCTAACAGATGCATTAGCTTATTGTACTGCTCCGAAGTCAGCATAGGCAAGCTTTGTTGTGGTGTCCCTAGGATTCTTTGTTCTTGAGAACCAGTGTACCACCCTGCCTGAGTGAGTGTCTCATCATTCATCCTCATATGTCCAAAGTCATTACCAACAGCGTCTACCATGTTCACCTGTGGTCTATCTTTGAAACCTGGAGGATACTCATACTTCTTATAGCACCTTTCAACAGTATGTCCACTCATCCCACAATGAGTGCAGACTGGCCTATGGGAAAAACTGTGGTATCCTCTACCAGTGCCCATTCTGTTTCAACTAAACCGAGGCCTTGCACCATAGGAACCAACAACAAAACTGGCAGGTGAATTACACTCATTCACTCCCAGGTAATTATTGTCATATGCATCACCACTTGCAGTATCTGCAAGTAAAGCTGAAGGATTATTCATGAAACCTCCTGCAATATTATTTTTCATAAGTTTCCTTTCATATTGTAAAGCCATGGAGAAGGTAGTAGATATGTTGGGCACTGGTGTCATCACAAAGATCTGAGATCTAACATGATCAAAATCATTGCTCAATCCCTTAATAAACTTGATAACATAATCTCCCTCAACAAATTTGTTCATCTTGGCTGCTACATCACACGTACACCTACTACATTCACACTTGAAAATTAGCCTCAAAACCAACATCTCTTCCCAAAGAGACTTCAGCTTTGTGAAGTAATCACTAATTGAAAGACTCTCTTGCTTAACAGCATAGAATTGCTCAAGAAGATATGATAATCTAAAGGGATCACCTCCTCCAAACCTAAGAGTAAAGTCTCTCCACACTTCATAGGCAGTATTAAACCACATATGTGCTATAGAGGGTGAAACACAATTTTGAATCAATGACTGAACCATAGTGTTACATTGTGTCCAGGAAAGGTATTTCTCATCATCTTGATTAGGTGTAACCATAGAACCATCAATAAAACTAAGCTTATTCTTAATTGTTAATTCCATACGCAGAGTTCTACTCAAAGGCGGTTGTATAAGAACAGCAGCATAACTTTCATTAGGATACAAGAACAAGGGATTAGAAGCCGGATTATCATTCCAATTTCCAGCTCTATATGTACAAGCAGACAACGTGGCCACTACACCAAAACTCAATCAAGAATCAACAAAATCAGCAATATCTAAGCTCTAATACCATGACGAGATAGAGTTTCAACATCATACAATCAAATAATCACCAAGAACAAACAATGCAATATGAACACCAAGCATCAAACCAACAATGCAATATAAACACCAAGCATCAAACCAACAAAAAAGTAATCAGACTAGAAATTGAGAAGAGAAACGGAGGTAACCGTCGAAGGAGAAGACACGAGAAGCTTTATTCATCAACAATTTAACAGAAAAAATCTGATTTCTCAATCGAATTCCAGCAACCCTTTTTCATATTTATGCATGGCGGGAAAGAACAAATGAAGAAGAAAGAAATGAAATTACTAAAACACCCTTCTAACCACCAAACATCAAGTTATATCACTAAGGATAAATCTGCCATTTCACTATCTAAATGTTTCCCACCAAGCTGCTTTCTTCTTCTGCTGGTGTTTCGTCGAACACTTAGTATTTTGTTGAACACTTAAGCTGGATTGCTTCATTTCAACCTCCTAACAGCTGGATCATGCTCCTTCTTTCTTTGCATCTTATCATGTATATTTCTCTCTCTAAGGTAGGAACTGTTGGAGGAGGAACACAACTAGCATCTCAGGCAACATGGTTGAACTTGCTAGGAGTGAAAGGGGCTAGCAAAGAGTCACCAGGGGCTAACTCAAGGCTGCAAGTCACCATTGTGTCTGGATCGGTTCTTGCAATTGCTACCTAATATCAGAATATAAAAATGATCCATGTGTAATTGCTCCGCAGATATTTTACAATAAAATTTTTGAAGCTATATGTTTTGTATCAATATTTTAGACTACATGCATCTATCGTCATGTATATTTATACACTGGCAAATTCATAATTTGATAGAAATAAAGAAAATTCCAACCATTCTGAGTATCAAAAACAACAAAATATGATGGAAATGTTTGAAATATAGTACTCCATTTCAATAATAAAAGTTGCTACAATTACCATAGGAAACAAACCCATACTGAAGCCTAGCTACAATTCCATTACTGCATTACACTTCAACGACAATAACAACATTATCTCATTGCTTTAGGAGCTCCCGCCTATGGCGGAGCATGGAGGACCGGATGTACACAACCATACCCATGTGTTTGAAACACACAGAGGTTGTTTTCCGATGATCTATAATGACAATTGCGTCAAGCTGTATCGATCAACTGCTACTCCACAATATAAGAAGCGCATCCAATTTAACAAGTCATTTTGCTTTATTCCATTATATTCCAAAGTCAAAGAAGAATGTGTGCTTGACTCTATTGGAAATGGAAAGTCATCACTCCATTACAGTTCTAACAACAAAATTCAGAACAGTAAAACAACAGTTCTAAAATCAAGAACCATACATTTCCAATTCTAGCTGCCAACAAAAAGAGTTTCCAGCATCCAAGATGTCATGGAATCAGGTTGATGCATCCCTCTGTAAGGCCTTCAACAGAATACCAATGCTTCATCCTGATATTCTAAGAGTCAAGAATCACACTGATATTTTAATACACAGTACAAGCTACTATTAGACGACTAAACTGGGGCAATTAGACAAAACATCCCCATGTTAGACAAATTGTTCCAGTCTTACAAGGATATGGACTGCCACGCCTCAAGTCTAAAGTACAAGTAGGACCACCATCGGATTCATGTATCTGGAAATTGCAAGGGTATGATCATAATTATGCATATTTATTAACATATGTTCATTACCTGTGGCGCTCTGCCCGGGAATAGGGTCTCCTCACGGTGTACCCGCCATACTCTGCTACGAAAAATACAAGACGTCGATAACATTCTTGTCATGTCGCCATAAACATGTATCGATATAGCAGAAGCATCATAAAATAGGCAGAATAAAAACATAAACGACATGTGTACATCATCACTACGTCAAAGTACTACTTCGTCAGTATATCAATACATCAGTACATGGCTGATATGAGAAAATACAAAAACTGCAACTACTGGGTACAATAGACTGCTCATCAGAAACATACTCTCTCGACTCGTTGTCTATATACTCCAGCTATGGCTCCTGAGGCTCTACAAGATGTAAAATAAGGGGTGAGCGAATTTAGTCAAATGAATACATGGGAAGGAGTATCAATACCATAATTATGTGTAGTCATTAAAATGGTACCGAGAAGATAAACCATGTCCAAAGCACTAGAATGTAATTGAGAAGGATGCAACACGTCCGATGCAGTAGAACTCCTAAATATTAAATAACGTACTACTAAATATTAAATAACTTATTACTCATATGAATATGAAAGTTCATTACGCACGCAATTCATTCTCTCGCCTCGCGGGGTCTCACTATTCACTATAACGCATGTCCCTTCACATGTACCCCTCACTCACCAGATTAAAACATATTTCTCCTTTGTTTTATGTAGGGATTATCTTAGCCTTCAAAAATCATTACTTTTAAATAATTAACCAATACCAAATATGATACACATATTATATACACATATATACATAATCGGAATTTTTGTTTTTCATATCTATCGTTTTCACAGATCAAAGATGGGCTATATATCAACTTAAAAAACTGAATGGAATAACACCATTGAAATGGCCATGAAACCGACAAGGACTTCCGGCGGAGAAGTTGGATTTAATTGAAAAATGTTAATTGATTAGTACTGTGTCCATAGGCCGGCTTGGATACAGAACATTCCAATTGGCCTCTCTGAGCAAGATATGCAACGATGTTCATGGCTGGCCAACAATTTAGAAGCTGGATTCCTTTAATTTCACTTGTTTCATTCTATCCATACCAACACCAAAGGTTAAAGTAGCACAAAATATCAGAATAATTTAATGTATTATCATGCTTACAATTGTATGGTCAAACAAATATTCTGGAGTAAAACATTAAACTATATATTACTCTCTCGTTTCGCTTTTTAGAGTTAGTGAAACGATAGCCAAAGTCTTGTAATATATTCCCTAAAGTCGTTATTATAAGTTTAAGAACCTTATTGCTGTTGGAGAATTAAAAGTTTGGGATTAAAAGTTTGGGCTTTGGCCCATTAAGGAAGGTTGCAAAACTTGGTTGAGCAACATACTTTGAGCTTAATTATGATTAGTTTCCGATAATAGAAAATCGAAAACTAATGGGCCCTTAATTATCTACGTAACGAGTAGTTAATTTTAGGATTTGGAATCACTCAATTACGATACCGGGTGAATGAGAAATTAATGCTCAAAGTGGATGGAAACATTGTTAATGGGTGACATGTCCTATTCTTAGGAAGCCACATCACCCTTATGGAGGAATACCACATTGGACGCTTTAGATGTGCCCTTGGGGCATGAGAAGTTTTTGACCGGAGGGAAGACATAGTTCGTTCTATGTAAAGTACATCGATCGATCACATCGATCGATCAATGTCACTTTGATCGATCGATGTAATCGATCGGAGCCGGACAGAAAGCTTCAAGATCATTCTGCCTTACATCGATCGATCACATCAATCGATCGATGACACTTCGATCGATCGATGTAATTGATCGAAGCTGGACAGAAAGTTCATAATCATTCTGACGTACATCGATCGATCACATCGATCGATCGATGTCACTTCGATCGATCGAAGCTGGACAGCGGACAAAATCTTTCATGCCAAGCGGTTGCGATTCAAACTTGAATCAAACGGTATCCTCCGGTATGCGATAAGATCAATCGGTTTTGATCTAATGGTGGCGGAAAAGGCAGCTTTGATCTAACGGCCGAGATTTAAACTGACCTAACCGCCCAACCGAATGTGGTTTCCATCTAACGTTCCAGGTTTAATCCTATGAATCGGTTTTCAATCTAAAGGCTGAGATTTAAACCTTCCATAACCGCTTGGAGGTTTTAATCTGACGGCTATAATCGATCTACGGTTATGATCCAACGGTCACGATTCCATCTGCGAAAACCGACTTTTAACCAACTTCCCTATATAAATAAGGCAAGGAGTGTGCATTATAGACACAATTGCTCTCTGCATTCGTAGCTAATAGCATTCATAGCATTCGAGTTTTTGCATCACGTCCAAGAAGTCAGTACATTCGAAGGTTCGTAGTAGTTCAAGTTTAGCAGTGCCGCTCAACTGAACAGGTACCCGTTGTATCCTGGGAGACGGCTGCTAACACCGGTTAGGCACAGTGTACCGGAGCAATACGTCTTAAGGACAGAGTCCTCGACTCGCCTGGGGTTTGCGTTATTTTACTGTCTCATACGCACGCACTGTACGATTGCATCTTGGTACAAGATTGATTTTTTCCAACAATTGTGACTACAAGTACTTCCAAAATCCCAGTTTTTTCATTGTGATCATGGTGGTTATGTGTCGAATTATCATTAGGAAAGATTCTTTACAAGTTAAAGTAACATGACACATTATCACTCTGAAACATTAAAAAATTCGTAGGTAATTTATGATGCGTGCAAACGTGGGTTCCTACACTTTCCACCTCTAAACGTCCTTCACTAGGGTGTAGGCACAAGGAAGAAGACTTCCACTTGCTTCCTTAGTGATGCAAACGATTGGTTCAAACGAGCAATAACCAAGACTTCAAGATGGTCGTTGATCAGGCAAACCGTATGGCCGTCCTGGACGGCACCTTAGAGTAATGACAACACCTTCAAAATGCTCAACTTTGAAGGATATTAATCTAGGTTTTTAATGCAAAACTAAGGAAACAAAGTCTCACAAGATATGGAGAAAAGATCAAGTTTATTTCATAAATGTTCTGAACCAGCATCACACGGCCAAGAGCCTTATTTATAGGCTGAGTGTCTTCGATTTTTCCAGACTTGAGATGATCAAATATCATCACAAATAATCTACCTAACAAATGTTTAAAATTGAAATTTTTTTTGAAATTCAAAACTACAACAAATTCTAGCTAAAATTTGAATTGTTTGTTGATTGCCTTCTCCTCTTCATCCAGCCGTGTATGGTGCACTAATGAGAGCGTTGGAGACCTGATTTGATGTTTAGAAAGTGATTGGAGTTGAATTCAAAAGTTGGTTGAAGATTGAATCCAAATTGAGATTGAATTTGAATTCGAATTTTGATTCATTTTTTGAGTTATGATCCAATTGTTTCCTCCTTCAAATTTGGGCGTGTGCTTTTGAGATTCCAAGGGTGGTGGATGACTCATCTTGCATCTTGAAATTGAAGCCTCAAATTGGCGGAAACTTGAAATTCAAATCATGTTTGAATTTGAAATCAAGTTTAACTTCAAATTGATCTCAATTTTTTGAACTCACTTGGATGCCCCTTTCCTTGGTTGTTGGAGATAATGTTGAGCTAATTTTGAGAAGAAATTCTAGCTTGGACCGTGTTTGAGGTTGTCCTTATTGAGACAAACATTCTTCTCATGACAAACATTCCTTTTGTCTCTTTCTAGGGCACACGCTTTTAAAGCCAGCTTGTGGACCTCCGTTTGGCGCGAAACTTTGCATGTACCTGCTTTCCTACAAGGCAAACATATAGAAACAAGGATCACAAGAAAACAAAATCAAAATAAAGAAACACACTCACGCACGCAAGAACCTAATGTTCATAATGTGGGTTCAATAAGGTGAACCCAATGAGCCTTAGGTTCATCTTGCACATGGCTATACAAGAAGGTTCCAACTTGATGTCCAAGTTCTCTAGCCCTCCTTCTTGTTATAGGAACTATGACCTCTTGATGGGATCCATGATCCTCATCACTTTATTAACTTGATAAGACATATATAATACACTCACCTTAAATAATTGTTTAAATGTGACATTGGTATCGTCCCGTCAGCCATTACCATAAAGAACTCATTACATAAATTGTATAATTCACCTGCCATGGTCATTAATAAAAGCAAATTTGTCATTGTTGAAATTGAAAGAATTTAGTATTCATTCAAGTTAAATTTAGATTTCTAAGGTTGTTCTTCTTTTATAGGAGATTCGATTTCCTCTAATGGATTTATTTTCTATTCTGCAGTAGTTCCTATTCATCTACAGTAACTTGATGTCATATCTAATGGCTATAAAGATAAGGACTAGTTACCTGCTCAGCTCGAACAAATATATAGTAGGGGTCCTGAGCTAGTACATTTACATGTAAAAGACTAAGCTACATGTAAAAAACTAAGTGTTACAGCTCAGCTTGAGCTTCATTCTATCCATACAAACTTGGTTCTCGGTCGTACTTATAGCTGATGCATTACCCCAGAATACTTCGACGGTAAACAGTGTTTTTACACCGAGATCTTTAAGTACTCTTCTGATCCAGATTCCTTTGCCAATTCCTTTATGCAAGTGCTCTTAATTCTGCTTCTGTAATGCTCCTTGATACAATTGGCTGCTTCTTGCTCCGCCAAGTGACTAGATTTCCCCATGAAAAGGTTCCACAGCCAGTTGTTGATCACATATCAACCTTGGATCCAGCCCAGTCAGCACCTGTGAACACTCCATCACTTCGGCCCGTACTCTTTTTGAAACATAGACCTTCGCATTCTTACGGTACCTAAGAATTCTCAAAGCAGCTTGAAGATGTTCGTTAGCAGGACTGTGCATAAATTGAGATACAAAACTTATCGTATAATAGATGTCAGCCCTAGTGTGTGATAGGCAGATTAATTTTCAAACTACATTATGATAGTTAAGTTTATTAGTAGGCGTAGTGTCCCGCTAATCTCTAGGCTTATGTTCAGATTTTATAGGATTGTTTGTTGGTCTGCATCCGAACATTCCAGATTCTTTTAGAAGATCCAAGATGTATTTCCTCTATGATATATACATTCCGTCTTTGTTGCTAGCAATTTTCGTTCCTAAGAAGTACCTTGCCTTTCTCGATCCTTAATTTCAAATTGCTTCGGTACTTGTGTCTTAAAACTATCTATCCCATGATTAACACTTCTTGTTATTATGATATCATCTGCATATATTGTTAGAATAGTGAGCTTTCCCATATAGGTGATATCTTGGTGAAAAGTGCAAAGTTACTATAGCTTTGGGTAAACTTAAGCTCCTTCATTGTTTTATTGAATTTTTTAAACCAGACTGTTTGTGGTTCTTTAGTCCATATATAGATTTCTTTAACCTACAGCCCTTATTTTGATTGGTTCTGTCACTAAATCCCCGTGGTATGCACATGTAAACCTCTTCTGCTAAGTCTCCATTTAGGTATGCGTTTTTAACTTCTAGTTGACATAATTCTTAGTCCAGGTTAACTACTATAGAGAAAATGATCCTAATAGTATTTTAGAAACTGGGATAAAGGTTTCTAAATAATCTATGTCATATGTTTGAGTGAATCCTTTTTAGCCACCAACCTTGCTTTGTACTTATTCACAATTCTACCATTGTTATATTTAATTGTGAACACTCATCTACATCCAATATGTTTTATAGTAGCCGAGCTGGGTATTAGCTCTCAGGTTTGATTTCTTCCTAAGACATTCATTTCTTCATGCACAATGTTCCTCTATTCAGGCCAGCTTAGTGCTTCTTGTCTATTTTTGGATATGGTCTTATTATCAAGTGAACATATAAAAGTTTTAAAATTAGGATTAACCTATTGTAAGATACAAAGTCTTCTATATGGTATTTGGTACGAAAAGGATTATTAGTGCATCTTCTTGTTCCTTTCCTTAATGTTATTAGTCTGTCATCTGTTCAAGGCTATTTCCATATTCAGCCTGAGTTTTTTTCCAATGAACCGTCTTCTTCCGATGTGGGCTATGTGTATTCAGGTGTACTAGGTCGTCTATCCTATCTAAAGGTTTCCTGATCATCAGAGGTCATAGGGATATTGGTTCTTAGCTGAGAATTGGTCGTGCTGAGCTGCAGCATCGAGTTGCTAAGATGCAGTGTTGAGCTCGGTTGAACTTGCGATAATGAGTTCGGCTGAGTTTTGTCTACAAAGTCTATTATATTTTAATATTCACTATGCTTTAATTCTTCTATTTTAGCTAAGGAGTTCTAAAAAGCATGCTTTTTATCAAATTTAACATCAAGTGTTACAAAACTCTATCTATTACTTGGGTAATAACACTCATTCTCCTTTTGTGATCTATAGTATCCTAAGAAAATACACTTAAATGATCTAGGATCGAGTTTTCTCCTTAGGCTGGGCTGGACGTGTACATATGTACGCGTCCAAACAGCTTGAACGGTAACTCCGAGAGTAATTTAGCATATGTATATACATCATACACGAACATTGCAGCTGATATGGAGCTTATTTGGAGCCTTGTTGGCATATTGATTGGTCAAGAATCAATCATACAATGTTGGTGAATTAAGGAGAGAAGTTACAAATGGTAAGATTTCAAACTTTATCTCATTTGTAACACATGCTGAAAATTTTCAGCATGTGCTAATAGGCTGGCCGATTTTATCATATTAATGTGAGATATTTTATCATCTTACATTGTGTGATTGATTGGAAGAAGAAATGGAAGTATTTTAAATATTTTTTCAAAGCCAAAAATAGTGATATCTTCAATATCACACATGCTGAAAGTTTTCAGCATGCGTAGTATGTACCATGGCCGAAAATGAGGCCAAGTGAGAGACCAAATTTCATTTCCAATTTGATCAAGATAATTACCATCAATTTTTGATTTATTTTAATTAGAAAAATCAAAGAAAAATGGAATTATTTTGTATTGTACAACCATGTAACACATGCTGAAAATTCAGCATGGTAAAGCCCCTTAATGGCCGATTTCTTGCTTAGTAAGGGAGAAATTTTGTCTTGCAACATTTATGTGACAATCTTGAGCTTTATGGAAATTATGTTGTGATTGATATTGGCACATGTTTTAAGTGTATTCTCAGATTTTTCCAAGTCATCAATGATGACACCATCCAATCAATCATGAAGTGCCAAGTAAGCAAAGCTTAAATGATCATCCAATAAGAAGATGCCAAGTAAGCAAGACCATGTCACAATGATGTCTCACATTCTCCCAAGGACTTAGAATATAATTTTCAAGAGGAAGAGGACACATAGGGGACGGCCATGCAAGGTTAAAAGGAAAGAAATTGAGCAAAAACAAGACAAGCAAAAGCATTGCAAAACAAGTGATCAAAAACGCCTAACTCTTCTTCTTCTACATTCTCCTTCTTTCTTTCTTCTTGAAAGCATATTGTATTCATATTTTTCAATCTTTAATAGGCTTGATATAGACCACCACATATTCCATATCTTTGTAAAAGATTGATCAAGGTGTGATCAATCTTCATTCTTGTGAGGTGGTGGTGTTCGTGCATATTGTATTCAACGTACAAGGTTTGTAAAGGATTGGAGTTGGTGTGTAACTCTATCAACCCTGTGGTAAGGTGTATTGCGTGTGTGTGACTAGTGTGAACCAAGGAAGGTGTTCCTTGAAGACTGGAGTAGGTTGTTTATAACCGAACCAGTATAAAAGTCTTGGTGCCATTTACTTTCAGCACTTACTTTCTGTTACTGCACAGTTTATTCTTATTGTTGGCGTCCTTAAAAATAGTAAAAGACTTTCAAAAATCACAAAAATTTCCAGAAACATAGCCACATGTTCTAGGGTTAATTTGGCACAAGTTTCAACCCTTTTGGATAAGGATAAGTCGATCAAACATCAAAAGTGCTGAGACTAGTGCAGTCTGATTTTCAGACTTGCAAAGGTTAAGACTTTGATAGTAATTGACCTACTTCCCAAAAGAATTTTGCAAAACCGTTTCAACCCACTTAAATATAGTATATAAGGAGTTAGTGGTTAAATTTCAAGAGCATTTGAACTTAAACACAAATATGAATAAATTTTTCAAAACCATCTACCGTTTCTGGCAGATTCGTGCAATCTGATCACCAACGGTTTTTGAAGGGGTTAAAGGTTGAATTTTAATTTGAAATTTTTAGGGGACCCTCATAAAATCTGAGGCTAAGTTCTCTCAAAATTTCAGAATTTTTAGGGACCTATAACTGGGTTTTAAAAACGTTTTAATACTGGTCATGGAAACAGAATCAGTTTTCAGAAGTTGAGTTGTTTAATTTTAAACAAATTTTAAAAACCACACTTTCCGCACCACCTATTCAACCCCCCCCCTTCTAGTGGTGCCTTGCAGATCCTACAAGTGGTATCAGAGTACATGAACACTCACTTCAAGGAATCCAACGATTCAGTGAGATGGCAACCACAAATCTCAAAACCGAGCAAGAAGGTATCTCAAGCCAAAGGCCTCCACTTTTTGACGGTGAGTCGTTTATTCACTGGAAACTTAGAATGAAGCTTTTTCTTATGGCTATTGATATAGATCTTTGGTCAATCATTGAAGATGGTCCTTTTGTCCCATCTAAGTTATCTACCGTAGACGGAGTCACATTAGAAGTTGTTAAACCGAGACAAGAATATACGAGTGACGATAAAAAGAAACTTAGTATGAATGCTAGGGCTATGCAATTGCTCCTAAACGGATTAAGTAAAAGCGAGCCTAGTTATGTTTCAAACTGTTCGAGTGCACAAGAAATGTGGAGGATACTAGAAATGAAACACGAAGGCACGACTCAAGTAAAAGAGTCAAAAATTAACATGCTTATGTCCACACTTGAGTCATTTAAATTATTGCCTAATGAGTCTATTGTTGATATGGATCTTTGTTTGACTAACATCTACAACTCTCTTAAGTCTCTTGGTAAAACTTTTACCACGCAGGTAAAAGTACAGAAAGTCCTACGAAGCCTTCCTTCCGAATGGGACCCTAAAGTGGCCGTAATAGAAGAAAGCAAGGAAACTAAGTCAATAAAGATGGAAGAACTAATCGGATCACTTAAAGTTTATGAGAATAAACTCACCATACGGAAATCAGAATCATCTAAACAAGGTAAAGCTATTGCTTTTAAATCAAATGAATACGTCTCCCCTCCCTCCGATCACGTAGATGATAGCGATTCTGAATCGGATAATGATGACCTAATTCTATTGGCTAAAGGATTGAGAAAATTTATGAGAAGGTCATTTAGAAACAAAAATAAGGGTACTACAACTAAGAGAAATAAGAACAAGTCAAATGATAAAGACGTTAAATGTTATGAATGTGGCAAACTCGGACACTTATCATATGACTGCCCCAATAAAGAAAAGCAAACTACTAAATACCCTGACAAGGAGCGGAACAAAAATAGACTCGTCTCAAAACCCAAACAAAGGAAACGTGCTCTAAAGGCCTCCACCTGGAGTGATTCATCGGATTCTGAAACTGAGACCGAAGAGGAGACTGCACAAGTATGCTTCGCATCCAAAGCATCTAATGAGGTATCGTCTGATTCTGACTCTGACTCTGAACCTTCTTATGATGATCTTTTTAGTCAGTATTTAGAATTGCACAAATTCACTAAGACTCTCGCTAAGAAAAAGAAGCGATTAATTGAAGACAAGAAACTGTTAGAATCTTCTAACGAGAATCTTGTCGCTCAATTAAGCGATTCAAAGAAAGAGTCATCATGTGTCATTACTGCATTAAAGACAGAGATTTCATGATTAACCACTCAAAATAATGAAATGAAATCCGAGATTTCAAATTTGAAATCAAGGAATACCGATTTAGAGAAAATGATGAAACAGTTTGATACGGGGTCCAACATGCTGCATCGCATTATATTGTCACAAAAGCATGACAGCGAAACAACGGGTTTGGGATACGTTGATACAAATGAAATATGAACCAAACCAACCAAGTTTGTGGTGTCTAAGAAAGTAGACACCCCTAAGCCTCAAGTGGCGTCTAAGATGACGCAAAAGCCGCCCCTTTCCTCATCACGCCCCACTTCTTCTTCATATCATGTGAAATATAACTTTGTACCATATAGCTATGAAAAGAAAAGAATAATGCATACACGAAATTCATATCATCCACGCACTACGCACACACACACAAGGACATATCAAAAACGTCCTTCATTTAGTGAGTATAAAGGAGTCCTTGGGCAAAGGCCCAAAGTGCATGCACCACATGTCTACTATATCGCATCTTCATCTACATTCTTGCCATTTGATAGACCGAGAAGGATCACCCAAGTATGGGTACCGAAAGGTACTTTTACCAAGAGGTGATTAACTAACTCAAAAGGACCCAAAGTTAAAAGGGTACCTAAATCATCTTTGCATATTGCAGGGAGCCCACACATCGAAAGATACAACTATTAAGTGGTTCCTTGACAGTGGATGCTCGAGGCACATGACGGGTGACCCGAGCTTGTTCACCAAATTAAAGAAGGTCACAAAGGGTGGATCCGTGACCTTTGGAGACAACAACGAAGGCAAGATCATCGGAAAAGGTACGATTGGAGATCCAAGTACTGTCCAAATCTCCAACGTCTTTTTGGTAAGCAACTTATCTTACAATCTTCTTAGCATTTCTCAATTTGTTGACAATGGTTTTAATGTGTGTTTCACCCACCCTTATTGCAATATAATAAATAAAAATGGAGAAACCGTTTTAAAAGGAAAACGAGAAGGTAATATTTTTACGCTTTCTATGGATGATGTGGTAGACGCTAGAGTTAAGTGCTTTATGTCAAATGAACCCAATGTGAATTTGTGGCATAGACGTTTAGGACATATTGGTATCTCCACACTAGATAAACTTCAACGGGAGAACCTAGTATGAGGACTGCCCAAGCTTGATTTAGACAACTTTCAGTTGTGTGAATCTTGCATAAAAGGCAAACAAACACGTGAGTCACTTAAGTCTAAAAATGAAATAAGCACGACTAGAGTCTTAGAACTATTACATATTGATTTGTTTGGTCCTAGTGGCACTACGAGCCTTGGTGGGCGCCACTATGCATGCGTGATTGTTGATGATTTTTCTCGTTTTACTTGGACTTTATTTCTTGGACATAAGGATGATAGAGTCATTGAGATTGCAAAATTAATTAGACAACTTGAAAATCAATACGGTGTGAGTGTGAAAAAGATAAGAAGTGATAGAGGCGGTGAGTTTAAAAACAAAGAAATGATTAACTAACTCGAAGTGATAGAGGCGGTGAGTTTTAGAATTACTACACATTGATTTGTTTGGTCCTAGTCGCACTACGAGTCTTGGTGGACGTCACTATCTTTGTGTGATTGTTGATGACTTTTCTCGTTACACTTGGACTTTGTTTCTTGCACATAAGGATGATAGTGCCATTGAGATTGCGAAACTAATAAAACAACTTGAAAATCAATACGGTGCCAATATAAAAAAGATAAGAAGCGATAGAGGAGGCGAGTTTAAAAATAAGGACATGATTTCATTTTGCGAAGGAAAAGGAATTAAACACGAGTTCTCGCCACCTAGGACTCTACAATTAGATGGAGTAGTAGAAAGAAAGAATAGGACATTACAAGAAATTGCTAGAACTATGTTGTGCGAGAATAAATTGCCTAGATTTTTATGGGCGGAAGCCGTAAACTGTGCATGCTACATAGTAAATCGCTTGTCCATTAGAAAGAAAATAAATAAGACGCCTTATGAGATATAAATGATCGCATGCCTAAAATTCACTATTTTCGTGTGTTTGGATGCAAATGTTTTGTTTTAAATACAAAAGATAATTTAGACAAATTTGAATCCAAATCAATTGAGTGCATTTTTGTTGTGTATTCTATAAATTCAAAGGCATATAGGTGCTATGATCCTATCACTAGACAAATCATGGAATCTATTCACGTGAAATTCAATGAATTTGGTGAAATTGATAAAGATAAGGAATATGACGATGACTTTGAATTGAAACCTGTGTTGAATGAAGATGATTGTTCTTTTGATATGCATGATATGAATGACACACTAGTAATGCATGATCACATAGAAATGCATGATAACATAGAAAATATTCAACCAAGATGGCATAAAGATCACCCACATGATCTCATCATAGGAGACCTCACTCACGGTGTGCGACCACGTAGAAGAATTACTTCGGACGAAATAAATGAATTTCATGCTATGATTTCTGAAATTGAGCCCAAAAATGTGCATGATGCTTTGAGTGATTCTTCTTGGATTGATGCCATGCATGATGAACTTAATCAATTCGTTAGAAACGATGTATGGGATTTAGTGCCACGACCATAAGATAAGACTATAATAGGCACAAAGTGGGTGTTTAGAAATAAAATGAATGAAGAAGGAAAGGTCGTTAGAAATAAAGCAAGACTTGTAGCACAAGGATATAATCAAGAAGAAGGAATTGACTACGATCAAACGTTTGCACCCGTAGCACGTTTAGAAGCTATACGACTGTTACTTGCTGTTGCTTGCGTGAAAGATTTCAGATTATATCAAATGGACGTAAAAAGTACATTTCTAAATGGATTTATACAAGAAGAAGTATACGTGAAGCAACCACCCAGTTTTGAAGATTTGAAACATCCCGATCACGTGTACAAACTAAAGAAGGCACTATACGGCCTAAAGCAAGCACCGAGAGCATAGTATGATCGTTTTGCTACTTTCCTTTTAGAAAATGATTTTAAACGAGCTACTATAGATAGTACACTATTTTTGAAACAAGATAAATCGGATTTACTTATTATCCAAATCTACGTTGATGACATTATTTTCGGTTCTACCTCACATAGACTTGTTGAAGAGTTTGAAAATTGCATGAAATCTGAATTTGAAATGTCTATGGTTGGTGAACTTAATTATTTTCTTGGCTTGCAGATTAAGCAAACAAGTAAAGGGATTCACATAAGTCAAGCAAAATATGTTAATGACATGATTAAAAAGTTTAACTTTGAAAATTTCAAACCATCCCCCACCTCTATGAGTGTCACTACTAAATTAGACAAAGACGAACACGGTAAAGACGTTGATAATGGCTTGTATCGATCTATGATAGGTTCTTTGCTATATTTAACTGCTAGTAGGCCTGATATCATGTTTAGTGTATGTATGTGCACACGATTTCAGAGTCAACCTAAGGTGTCTCATTATAATGTGGTAAAAAAATATTCCGTTATATTAAGCACACGCCCACCTTAGGAATTTGGTACGATAAGGATTCCACATTTGACTTACATGCTTATACTGATGCAGATTATGGTGGCTGCAAAATAGATAGAAAAAGCACGAGTGGGACTTGCCAATTTATAGGAAACTCACTCATTTCATGGTTTTTCAAAAAGCAAGCAAGCGTTGCTTTGTCCACTACTGAGGCTGAGTACATGGCACTTAGCCTTTGTTGCACACAGTTGTTGTGGATAAAACAACAACTCTCGGACTTTGGAATTACCGTAAATAGAATTCCTATATATTGTGATAGTATGAGTGCCATTAATTTGTCTAAGAACCCTGTGTTACACTCTAAGGCTAAGCATATAGAAGTACGCTATCACTTTCTTCGTGATCACATAAACAATGGTGATATCGTCATAGAACACATACGCACAGAAGCACAAGTAGCGGATATTTTTACAAAAGCATTAAATCAAGCCACATTTGAATCTCTTCGCTCTAAATTAGGCATGATTCCAGTTGATATGATTTGATTTGACGTGATTTGATTTTCTTTCCTTATTTATAGGAATCTTTTGATTTACTTTCCAAAATAAAGGGGTAGAGAAAGCATGATTTAAGGGGGAGAGAGAGACACTAATTGATACACTAATTAATACTGATTGCACAAATCAAGGGGGAGCCGGATTTGAAATTTGAATTTCAAATTTCAAATTTGTGCATGTTTGAAGGGGGAGCGATAGCATTTAAATCATGTGCATAAGTTATTTTGAAAATCATCAAAAGGGGGAGATTGTAGAGAAAAGGGGGTTTGAGTGATTTCAAAATAAGTGACTTAAATGTATGATATATATATAAACGTGCATGATATATACATGCATGCATGTTACATTGCTATTACTTGCCTTATTTAGATTATATATAATGTTGTCGGACTAACGAGCCATGAAGCGTTAAAGCTTACATCATATGGCAAACATTTGTTGTGTTTATACTATTTTCAGGTGCCACCATTAATGAACTAAACTAGTTCATTAAGTGAAATACTTAGTTTATTAAACTAAGTAGTTCATTAAAGGAAGCCACATTTGGAAAAGGCACAAAGGCAACAAGGCTATAGAAGAAAAGTTTTCTCCTCCTCCCCTCATTAATATATATACACGCATATACATATATAAGTGCATATATTTTCAGATTTTTTGAAAAAGGCACATACACATGTATTCCAACGTATTACCGACACGTTATATATTTTACGTACGTACGTTAACGTCACACCACTATACTTAACTCATATTTATGAGTATATTCAGGTCTTATATCATATGATATAAGTCATGGTGATGACAAATTAAATACGACACGTTAAAAGGTTCTAAACCGAAAATTGTTGTATCGGGCGAATACCGAAACTTTGCCAACGTGTCACGTACTTGCCATAAATAGATGGCCAACCCCTATACTTCAAAATTTCATAAAAAATTTCCTGCACATGATTATACATTCAGCCAAAAATACTTTCCATGTTGGCACACACAAATCACCCCACATTAAGGCCAAAATGTGAAGATTCCAATTTTAATTTTGACACATGATAAATGGCTCCACTTTAGACCAGCCAAGTGCTGAGATTTAAAGTATATATTATATATATTATGTGTAAGATAATATATATAACATGTGCAAGAAGTTGGAATTTAATTAGAGAAAAATCGGGTAATCGATAAATATCAAAAATTCGGTTTTCTACGCACACAACACATGGAAAATTTTTGGTACATCATATGGCACGCATCTAGACATTTTTTACATATGTTATACATCTTAAAGTGTTCTAGAAAATTAAATTAAGGGCTGATTGGATTATAACATCTGTGTATTATTAAATGTGCACTATTTTACAAAGTTAGCAAAAATAATTTTCAGCATATGTATATACATCATACACGCACATTGCAGCTGAGATGGAGCTTATTTGGAGCCTTGTTGGCATATTGATTGGTCAAGAATCAATCATACAATGTTGGTGAATTAAGGAGAGAAGTTACAAATGGTAAGATTTCAAACTTTATCTCATTTGTAGCACATACTGAAAATTTTCAGCATGTGCTAATAGGCTGGCCGATTTTATCATATTAATGTGACATATTTTATCATCTTATATTGTGTGATTGATTGGAAGAAGAAATGAAAGTATTTTAAAATATTTTTCAAAGCCAAAAATAGTGATATCTTCAATATCACACATGCTGAAATTTTTCAGCATGCGTAGTATGTACCATGGCCGAAAATGAGGCCAAGTGAGAGACCAAATTTCATTTCCAATTTGATCAAGATAATTACCATCAATTGTTGATTTATTTTAATTAGAAAAATCAAAGAAAAATGGAATTATTTTGAATTGTACAACCATGTAACACATGCTGAAAATTCAGCATGGTAAAGCTCCTTAATGGCCGATTTCTTGCTTAGTAAGAGAGAAATTTTGTCTTGCAACATTTATGTGACAATCTTGAGCTTTATGAAAATTATGTTGTGATTGATATTGACACATGTTTTAAGTGTATTCTCAGATTTTTCCAAGTCATCAATGATGACACCATCCAACCAATCATGAAGTGCCAAGTAAGCAAAGCTTAAATGATCATCCAATAAGAAGATGCCAAGTAAGCAAGACCATGTCACAATGATGTATCACATTCTCCCAAAGACTTAGAAGATAATTTTGAAGAGGGGGAGGACACATAGGGGACGGCCATGCAAGGTTAAAAGGAAGGAAATCGAGCAAAAACAAGACAAGCACAAGCATTGCAAAACAAGTGATCAAAAACGCCTAGCTCTTCCTCTTCTACATTCTCCTTTCTTTCTTCTTCTTGAAAGCCTATTGTATTAATATTTTTAAATCTTGAATAGGCTTGATATAGGCCACCACATATTCCATATCTTTGTAAAAGATTGATCAAGGTGTGATCAATCTTCATTCTTGCGAGGTGGTGGTGTTCGTGCATATTGTATTCAACGTACAAGGTTTGTAAAGGGTTGGAGTTGGTGTGTAACTCCATCAACCCTGTGGTAAGGTGTATTGCGTGTGTGTGACTAGTGTGAACCAAGTAAGGTGTTCCTTGAAGACTGGAGTAGGTTGTTTATAACCGAACCAGTATAAAATTCTTGGTGCCATTCACATTCAGCATTTACTTTCTGTTACTGCACAGTTTATTCTTTTTGTTGGCGTCCTTAAAAATAGTAAACAACTTTCAAAAATCACAAAAATTTCCAGAAACATATCCACACGTTCTATGGTTAATTTGGCACAAGTTTCAACCCTTTTGGATAAGTATAAGTCGATCAAACATCAAAAGTTCTGAGACTAGTGCAGTCTGATTCTCAGACTTGCAAAGGTTGAGACTTTGATTGTAATTGACCTACTTCCCAAAAGAATTTTGCAAAACTGTTTCAACCCACTTAAATATAGTATACAAGGAGTTAGTGGTTAAAGTTTCAGAGCATTTGGACTTACACACAAATAGGAATAAATTTTTCAAAACCGTCTACCGTTTCTGGCAGATTCGCGCAATCTGATCACCAATGGTTTTTGAAGGGGTTAAAGGTTGAATTTTAATCTGAGGCTAAGTTCTCTCAAAATTTCTGAATTTTTGGAGACCTATAACCTGGTTTTACAAACGTTTCAAAACTGGTCCTGGAAACAGAATCGGTTTTCAGAAGTTGAGTTGTTTAGTTTTAAACAAATTTTAAAAACCACACTTTCCGCACCACCTATTCAACCCCCCCCCCCTTCTAGTGGTGCCTTGAAAATCCTACAGTGCTAACCGAGGAAGGTGTCCTCGAAGACTGGAGTAGGTTGTTTATAACCGAACCAGTATAAAATTTCTGGTGTCATTTACTTCCAGTACTTACTTTCAGTTTCAGCACTGTTTACAGTTTTTAATCATGTTCGTAAAAATAGTAAACGAATTTCAAAAATTACAAAACTTTCCTGAATCATATCCACATGTCTCAAGGTTATTTTGGCGCAAGTTTCAGCCCTTTTGGACAAGTATAAGTCATCCAAACGTCCAAAGTTCTGAGACTAGTGCAGTCTGATTTTCAGGCTTGCAAAGGTTGAGACTTTGATCGTATTTGGATAACTTTCCAAAAGAATTTTTCAAAACTGTTTCAACTCATTTAAATACAACTAATAAGGGGTTATTCTTTAAATTTTCAGAGCATTTGGAGTAACGTACAAATAGGAATTAATTTTTCAAATCAGACTACCGTTTCTGGCAGATTTGTGCAATCTGACCACCAACGATTTTTCAAGGGGTTAGAGGTTGAATTTTAATCTGAAATTTTTTGGAGATACTCAAAACATCTGAGGCTAAGTTCTCTCCAAGTTTCAGAATTTTTTAAGTCCTGCTACCTAGTTTAAAAAAAGTTTTAAAACTGGTCTTGAAAACAGGAACTGTTTTCAGAAGTTGAGTTCTTGGTTTAAACTATTTTAAAAATCATATTTTCCGCACCAACTATTCAACCCCCCTTCTACTGGTGCCTTGAAGATCCTACGCAAACAACATGCTACATTCTCAAACATATCCGTGGCCTCGTCTAAAGGTAGATGAAATGAGTGGATCTTCTGTCACCAACACTCCATGAATAGTGTTATCAAACCGTGATCTATCTTAACCTTACTACACAACAACTATGATTGTATCTCCACATCCTCCATCTATGCCATGAACCTACGGTGACATTTGGATCTCTGTAGGATAGTGTCTTAATTGTATCCAGTGTTAGGTCCCTTAGAACACACTACAAGAGGGGGTTAAATAGTGTGTTCACCATATATGGATATTTTCCAGATATTTTTCGTTTTAGAGTGCAACCAATACTTGGATGTGTTCTTTAGGAAGAATAAAGACTTGCAAGAAAGTAAAGAACACAAAGATTATAGAGGTTCGAGTCAAATGACTCTACTCCTCTACCTTCTTGATTTTTCACAAGAAGGATTTTGGAAAGGGGATTGTTATTTCTATAGGGGAAACAACAATCAAAAGCAAAATCCAATAAGATGGAAAACTAGGCAACACGCCTAGACCACAACCGAGAATTCTAACCCTTTGAAGTCTAGCCTGTTGGGAAATCATGGTTTGAATGATTTACAAGTACATGATTTATATGTTACATGATCTAAATGTTATGAGATTTATAAATGCATATGCCTATATCTATCACTGTTGTACTAACAAGCCATGAAGCATTAAGGCTTAAATCATATGGCAAACATTGTTGTATTCATTCTCAGGTGATATACACGGCATACATACAACTCTTGGATATGATATATATTTATTGGATATCTTGACATATATCTTGAAGACACACGGCGTATATATTTTTTTTTGGATATCTCGACATATATCTTATGGACGCACGCCATATCTATCTCTTTGATATACACTCATATCTTATGGATACTCATTCATATATATATATCTTGGAGTCTCACGACATATACATATATCTCATGGATATATATATACACGACATATATTCTATCTCAGACGACAAGCTACATCATTCGATCTTGACATTTCGTCAACATGTCATCAACATATGTCAACGACAAAAGAGTCATATATACATCATATACACATCCATGATACTCTCAAGTTATATACTTCATGTCATCAAACTTCCAAAATTACATCGACATGACAAAAGTGCAAAAACCGAAATGTATCATATCATATGACTACCGAGCCATCTCCGACACATCATATACTTATCATACAAAGATGGCCAGCCAATATACATTTCCAACACTCAAAAATTTCGTGCACTACATGGAGAGATCAATACCAAAGTCACAAAACAAATACATATATCAATTCTCCATCATCTTCCTTATTTCTCTGAAAATCAAACTCAAAATTGATATACCTCTTGGCCGAACATCTTATACACATTGGAGCTGAGATTATACATATTTATATGTATATTGTATGTTACATTACACATTTTATATGTTGAAGAAGTTTGAGACAAAACGGAGAAAAACCGAGCAATCAACGGAAGTTGAAATTTGAAGTTACTACATCATCGTATATGGAACGTTTATTTGCTACATGATGCCACATGTATTTATACATGTATTATACATGAATTACACAGCCAAAGACATATCTTGAAAGGTTCTAGAAGGCAAGGTAAAATGGTAAAAGAAATTTACCATGTTCATGAAGAATTCTACATTGTTACCATGCAAAATTCAGATTTGAATTCAGCACATTGGCTGACCAGATGGGGCAGCTGGGACAGCATGTTGGGAGCCTTGGAGGAGTTCATAATATAATATAATTGATGAAGAAAGACCAAGCAATGATGGAAGACAAAGATCCACAAATTAAGGAGTCAAAGACAAGACCAAACAAAGCTGAAAATTCTGTTTTTGAATCTGAAATTTCAGATTGGTGGCTGAAGTTTTGGGGGGAATTAATGACCTAAAGCATTCAAATTTATTCAAAGGCATCACAAGACAATTCAAAATCAAATTTTGAGGCTCCTCTCAACCTCCTAGTCGTTGGTTATGGCTATAAAAAGGCCAAGAGATGAGCAACACAAGACAAGAACAACAAGTGCAAAATTCTGTTTAGTGTTTGAAAGACTTCACTTCATTTTCCATATTCATCTCTTGTATGTACCCAAAGCCTATCATACTTACATGTCATATTCAGTATAGGCTTCATACACATCACCCAAATAAGATTCATTGATGTACAAGGTTGATCAAGGTGTGATCAAACCTTCATTTGGTGAGGTGGTGCTGATTGGTGATTCTTTGGTGTTGTTCTTGGTGTAGAACATTGTAAAAGGGTTTGGATTGAAGGAGTTGGTGTATAACTCTATCCAACCTTATTCTAAGGTGACTTTGGTGACTAGTGAAAACCAAGGAAGGTGTCCTTGAAGACTGGAGTAGGTCACGTTGGCCGAACCAGTATAAAATTCTTGGTGTTCTTACTTTCAGCATTTTTACTCTCAGTTTCTGTTTTTGCATCATTTTTATGATCTCGGTAAAAATAGCAAATAATTTTCAAAAATCATAAAACTTTGCAGAAACATAGCCTTGTGTCTTAGGGTTCATTTCCCACTGATTTTACCAAATTTGGATAAGTATAAGTCATCCAAACGTTCATAGTTCTGAGACTAGTGCAAATCTGTTTTTCAGATTGGCAGAGGTTGAGAACATCAACTTGGTTGACATACTTCCCAAAGGAATTTTTCAAAACTGTTTTAACTGAGTATACTAAACATCCTGAGGGTCATCTCATAAAAGTTTCAGGTCATTTGGAGTTGTCACCAAATAGGAATAAGTTTTTTCATTTTAAGGTACAGGTTCTGTCCAAACTGACACAGTCAGATCACGTACCACATATGAGTGACTTAACCTTTGAGTTTTAATCTGAAATTTTTATGACACCTTCATAACACCTGAGAGTACATTGTGTCAAAATTTCACTATTTTTTGAAGTCTACAACCTAGTCAACCAAGTGTTTAAAAACGGGTCCTGAAAGCAGTCTCTGTTTTCAGAAGTGAGTAATTGGTCCTTAAAATTTTTATAAACCAATTTTTTCCGCACTCACTATTCAACCCCCCTTCTAGTGGTGCTATACAGGTCCAACAATTGGTATCAGAGCGAGGTTCACTCACACAAGAAGATATAACAATCTTTGTGAGATGGCATCAACTAGTCACAAAACCGAGCAAGAAGGTATGTCTAGCCAAAGGCCTCCACTCTTTGATGGTGAGTCCTTTAATCATTGGAAACTTCGTATGAAATTATTTCTTATGGCTATTGATATTGATTTGTGGTCTATAATAGAAGATGGTCCGTTTGTTCCATCTAAGACGACAACGGTTGATGGTGTTTCTATAGAAGTCACAAAGTCTAAACTAGAATACACAAGTGATGATAAGAAGAAGCTAAGTATGAATGCTAAAGCTATGCAACTTCTTCTTAATGGTTTGAGCAAAAGTGAATCTAGTTATGTATCTAATTGTTCTAATGCACAAGATATGTGGAAGAGTTTAGAAATGAAGCATGAAGGGACAAGTCAAGTAAAAGAGTCCAAAATCAATATGCTTATGTCTACTCTTGAATCCTTTAAATTGTTGCCAAATGAATCCATTGTTGATATGGATTTGAGATTGACTAACATCTACAATTCTCTTGAGTCTCTTGGCAAAGCTTTCACTTCGCAGGAAAAGGTACAAAAAGTATTAAGAAGCCTTCCATCCGAATGGGATCCGAAAGTTACCGCAATAGAAGAAAGCAAAGAAACAAAGTCAATAAAAATGGAGGAATTGATTGGATCATTAAAGGTATATGAAAACAAACTTACTATGAGGAAATCCGAATCAACTTCCAAACAAAGTAAGACAATAGCTTTCAATTCAAATGAATATGTCTCTACTTCTTCTAATTGTGTAAATGATAGTGACACCGATTCGGATGATGAAAATCTAATTCTATTGGCTAAGGGGTTAAGAAAATTTATGAAGAAGTCATTTAGAAACAAACATAAATCTACTTCATCTAAGTCAAATAGAAATAAGAACAATGATAAAGACATGAAATGCTATGACTGTGGAAGATCTGGACATATTTCCTATGACTGTCCAAACAAGGACAAAACAATGAACAAAAACCTTGACAAGGAACGGACACATACTAGACTCGTCTCAGAACCTAAACAAAGGAATACAAGAAGGGCCTTCAAAGCTTCAACATGGAGTGATTCATCCGACTCAGAAAATGAAGAAGCTGAGGATGAAACGGCTCAAGTTTGCTTTGCATCAAAGGCGTCAAATGAGGTAAATTCCGATTCCGATTCTGATAATGAAGCTTCATATGATGATTTATTTAGTCAATATCTTGAATTGCATAAATTTTCAAAGACTCTTGCTAAAGAAAAGAAACGTTTAGTTGAAGACAAGAAATTGTTAGAATCCTCTAACACAAATCTTATGTCTAAATTAAACGATTCAAAAGAAGAGTCGTCTAGCATAATCAGTGCATTGAAATCTGAAATTATTTCCTTAACATCCGAAAATGTTGAAATGAAATCCGAGATCTTAGATTTGAGATCAAGAAACATAGACTTAGAAAATACGGTTAAGAAATTTGAGAAAGGAACTTGTATGCTTGATCATCTAATCTCGTCTCAAAAGCATGACAATGACAAAACCGGATTAGGATATAGCAAGGATACTCATGTACAAAGTAAATCTACAAACTTTGTTGCATCATCATCTGAACAACATGTGTTCAAAACAATTGAGAAGCCTAAAAAGGCAACAATACAAACTAGCAAGACATTAATGGCAACTCATCGTACTACCTATAGTTCATCACATAACAAATACAAGCATGTTCCATATAGGTATCAAAGGAAGTCATCAAATCATATGCAACATTCATATCGTACAAACGCATATAGATCACACACATTGCCAACAAACCGAAACACTTATCACAAATCAACTCACACATTCGGTCACTATAGGCAAAATAGAAACAACATGTACTATATTGTATCATCTTTTGGAAGACCAAGAAAGGTTACCCAAGTTTGGATACCAAAAGGTATTCTTACAAAGGTCTAAATCACTAACCCGTAAGGACCCAAAATTAAAGGGTACCTAAGTTAGTGTTGTGTTTTGTAGGTAGCAAAAGATATAGGAAATAAGTGGTTTCTTGATAGCGGGTGTTCAAGACATATGACGGGTGATCCAACTCTATTTTCCAAACTAAAGAAAGTTGAAAAAGGAGGATCCGTTACATTTGGAGATAATAACGAAGGAAAGATCATTGGAAAAGGAACAATCGGAAATTCAAACACTCTTCAAATCTCCAATGTATTTCTAGTAAGTAATCTATCATACAACTTACTTAGTATTTCACAATTTATTGATAATGGTTATGATGTGTGTTTCTCTCATCCATATTGCAATATAGTTAATAAAAATGGAGAAACCGTACTAAAAGGAAAAAGAGAAGGAAATATTTTTACACTATCCATAGATGACATGCTAGATGCTAAAGTGAAATGTTTTATGTCAAATGAACCTAATGTGAACTTATGGCATAGACGTTTAGGACATATTGGCATATCAACTCTTGAAAAACTTCAACGAAAGAATCTAGTACGAGGATTGCCTAGACTTGATACAGATAACTTTAAGTTATGTGAATCTTGTATTCGAGGCAAACAAACACGTGAATCACTTAAGTCTAAGAATGAGATTAGTACATCTACTATCTTAGAATTATTACACATTGATTTGTTTGGTCCTAGTCGTACTAAAAGTCTTGGAGGGAGACACTATGCATGTGTCATAGTTGATGATTTTTCTCGCTATACATGGACTTTATTTCTTGCAAATAAAGATGATAGTGCTGTTGAGATTGCTAAATTAATAAAACAACTTGAAAATGAATATGGCATAAATGTGAAGAAAATTAGAAGTGATAGAGGAGGTGAATTTAAAAATAAAGATATGATTGCATTTTGTGAAGAAAAGGGGATTAAACATGAATTTTCACCACCTAGAACACCTCAATTAAACGGAGTAGTAGAAAGAAAGAATAGGACATTACAAGAAATTGCAAGAACGATGCTATGTGAAAATAAACTACCTAAATTCTTGTGGGCAGAAGCTGTAAATTGTGCATGCTATATAATCAACCGCTTATCAATTAGAAAGAAAATAAACAAAACCCCTTATGAGATTTTAAATGATCGAATGCCTAAGATTGACTATTTTCGTGTGTTTGGATGTAAATGCTTTGTACTTAACACAAAAGACAATCTAGATAAATTTGAGTCTAAATCCATTGAATGCATCTTTGTTGGATATTCTGTAAATTCTAAGGCATATAGATGTTATGATCCTATCACCAGGCAAATCTTAGAATCCATTCATGTGAAATTCAATGAATTCGGTGAACATGAAACAACTAAAGATTATGATTTTGAACTCAAACCTGTGATTGATGATATAGAAGAAATTATAGTACATGATGAATACAACACACTAGAAACACATGATCACTTAGAAATGCATGAGAACTTAGAAAATAATCAAACAAGATTTCATAAGAATCATCCACATGAACTTATCATAGGTGATATATCACAAGGTGTACGACCACGTAGAAGAATAAATCAAGATGAAATAAATCAATTCCATGCTATGATTTCAGAAATAGAACCCAAGAATGTGTTTGATGCTTTAAATGATTCTTCTTGGATTGATGCTATGCATGATGAACTTAATCAATTTACAAGAAATGATGTTTGGGATTTAGTACCAAAACCACAAGATAAAACAATAATAGGTACGAAATGGGTATTTAGAAACAAAATGAATGAGAATGGTAAAGTGGTTAGAAACAAAGCTAGACTTGTAGCACAAGGATATAATCAAGAAGAAGGCATAGACTATGATGAAACATTTGCACCCGTAGCACGATTAGAAGCTATACGATTACTACTTGCTATTGCTTGCATAAAGAATTTTAAACTTTATCAAATGGATGTAAAAAGTGCATTCTTAAATGGTTTTATACAAGAAGAAGTCTATGTAAAACAACCACCTGGCTTTGAGGATATGAAATATCCCCATCATGTTTACAAGTTAAAGAAAGCATTATATGGTTTAAAACAAGCTCCTAGGCTTGGTATGATCGTTTTGCCACTTTCCTCTTAGAAAATGGATTTAAAAGAGGAACCATTGATAGTACACTATTTTTAAAACATGAGGAATCAGATTTACTTATTCTTCAAATTTATGTAGATGATATTATCTTTGGATCTACTTGTGATAAATTAGTTGAAGAATTTGAGAATTGTATGAAATCTGAATTTGAGATGTCAATGGTAGGCGAACTAAATTATTTTCTTGGCTTGCAAATTAAACAAACTAATAAAGGAATACACATAAGTCAAGCAAAATATGTGAATGACATGATTAAGAAATTCAGTCTTGAGAATTTAAAACCATCTACAACCCCATGAGTATATCAACTAAGCTTGATAAAGATGAAACTGGAAAAGACTTTGAAAACGGATTATATAGATCTATGATTGGCTCTTTGCTTTATCTTACTGCAAGTAGACCTGATATCATGTTTAGTGTGTGTATGTGTGCTCGTTTTCAAAGTAACCCGAAAGTCTCACATTATAATGCTGTAAAACGAATATTTCGGTATATTAAGCACACTCCCACATTAGGTATTTGGTATGATAAAAACTCTGAATTCAATCTACATGCTTATACTGATGCTGATTATGGAGGATGTAAGATAGACAGAAAAAGTACAAGTGGTACATGTCAATTTATTGGAAACTCACTAATATCATGGTGTTCAAAGAAACAAGCTAGTGTAGCATTATCCACTACAGAGGCAGAATACATGGCATTAAGTCTTTGTTGTACACAGTTATTATGGCTAAAACAACAAATTTCAGACTTTGGAATAACTGTAAATAAAATCCCCATATACTGTGACAGTACAAGTGCTATCAACTTATCTAAGAACCCTGTTTTACACTCCAAGGCAAAACACATAGATGTAAGATATCATTTTCTTCGTGATCATGTAAGTAATGGTAATATTATTATAGATCACGTTCGTACTGAAGAACAAATAGCTGATATCTTTACAAAAGCCCTTAATCAAGCCACATATGAAAATTTACGATCTAAATTAGGCATGATTTCCATTGATATGCTATAAATTATCGTTTTGCTCTAAATGTATCTTTTGATGGTATTTACAAAATCAAGGGGGAGAAAAAGCATGATTCAAATGGAGAGATTAATTTAAGGGGGAGTATTTACATTTTGAAAAACATGTTATGAATGCATAATTGTAGGGGGAGTAAATATGCCACATCTAAATCATGAATAAAGGATTATTTTGCAAATCATCAAAAGGGGGAGATTGTTGGGAAATCATGGTTTGAATGATTTACAAGTACATGATTTATATGTTACATGATCTAAATGTTATGAGATTTATAAATGCATATGCCTATATCTATCACTGTTGTACTAACAAGCCATGAAGCATTAAGGCTTAAATCATATGGCAAACATTGTTGTATTCATTCTCAGGTGATATACACGGCATACATACAACTCTTGGATATGATATATATTTATTGGATATCTTGACATATATCTTGAAGACACACGGCGTATATATTTTTTTTTGGATATCTCGACATATATCTTATGGACGCACGCCATATCTATCTCTTTGATATACACTCATATCTTATGGATACTCATTCATATATATATATCTTGGAGTCTCACGACATATACATATATCTCATGGATATATATATACACGACATATATTCTATCTCAGACGACAAGCTACATCATTCGATCTTGACATTTCGTCAACATGTCATCAACATATGTCAACGACAAAAGAGTCATATATACATCATATACACATCCATGATACTCTCAAGTTATATACTTCATGTCATCAAACTTCCAAAATTACATCGACATGACAAAAGTGCAAAAACCGAAATGTATCATATCATATGACTACCGAGCCATCTCCGACACATCATATACTTATCATACAAAGATGGCCAGCCAATATACATTTCCAACACTCAAAAATTTCGTGCACTACATGGAGAGATCAATACCAAAGTCACAAAACAAATACATATATCAATTCTCCATCATCTTCCTTATTTCTCTGAAAATCAAACTCAAAATTGATATACCTCTTGGCCGAACATCTTATACACATTGGAGCTGAGATTATACATATTTATATGTATATTGCATGTTACATTACACATTTTATATGTTGAAGAAGTTTGAGACAAAACGGAGAAAAACCGAGCAATCAACGGAAGTTGAAATTTGAAGTTACTACATCATCGTATATGGAACGTTTATTTGCTACATGATGCCACATGTATTTATACATGTATTATACATGAATTACACAGCCAAAGACATATCTTGAAAGGTTCTAGAAGGCAAGGTAAAATGGTAAAAGAAATTTACCATGTTCATGAAGAATTCTACATTGTTACCATGCAAAATTCAGATTTGAATTCAGCACATTGGCTGACCAGATGGGGCAGCTGGGACAGCATGTTGGGAGCCTTGGAGGAGTTCATAATATAATATAATTGATGAAGAAAGACCAAGCAATGATGGAAGACAAAGATCCACAAATTAAGGAGTCAAAGACAAGACCAAACAAAGCTGAAAATTCTGTTTTTGAATCTGAAATTTCAGATTGGTGGCTGAAGTTTTGGGGGGAATTAATGACCTAAAGCATTCAAATTTATTCAAAGGCATCACAAGACAATTCAAAATCAAATTTTGAGGCTCCTCTCAACCTCCTAGTCGTTGGTTATGGCTATAAAAAGGCCAAGAGATGAGCAACACAAGACAAGAACAACAAGTGCAAAATTCTGTTTAGTGTTTGAAAGACTTCACTTCATTTTCCATATTCATCTCTTGTATGTACCCAAAGCCTATCATACTTACATGTCATATTCAGTATAGGCTTCATACACATCACCCAAATAAGATTCATTGATGTACAAGGTTGATCAAGGTGTGATCAAACCTTCATTTGGTGAGGTGGTGCTGATTGGTGATTCTTTGGTGTTGTTCTTGGTGTAGAACATTGTAAAAGGGTTTGGATTGAAGGAGTTGGTGTATAACTCTATCCAACCTTATTCTAAGGTGACTTTGGTGACTAGTGAAAACCAAGGAAGGTGTCCTTGAAGACTGGAGTAGGTCACGTTGGCCGAACCAGTATAAAATTCTTGGTGTTCTTACTTTCAGCATTTTTACTCTCAGTTTCTGTTTTTGCATCATTTTTATGATCTCGGTAAAAATAGCAAATAATTTTCAAAAATCATAAAACTTTGCAGAAACATAGCCTTGTGTCTTAGGGTTCATTTCCCACTGATTTTACCAAATTTGGATAAGTATAAGTCATCCAAACGTTCATAGTTCTGAGACTAGTGCAAATCTGTTTTTCAGATTGGCAGAGGTTGAGAACATCAACTTGGTTGACATACTTCCCAAAGGAATTTTTCAAAACTGTTTTAACTGAGTATACTAAACATCCTGAGGGTCATCTCATAAAAGTTTCAGGTCATTTGGAGTTGTCACCAAATAGGAATAAGTTTTTTCATTTTAAGGTACAGGTTCTGTCCAAACTGACACAGTCAGATCACGTACCACATATGAGTGACTTAACCTTTGAGTTTTAATCTGAAATTTTTATGACACCTTCATAACACCTGAGAGTACATTGTGTCAAAATTTCACTATTTTTTGAAGCCTACAACCTAGTCAACCAAGTGTTTAAAAACGGGTCCTGAAAGCAGTCTCTGTTTTCAGAAGTGAGTAATTGGTCCTTAAAATTTTTATAAACCAATTTTTTCCGCACTCACTATT
>AP025045.1:34989145-35186896 GCA_036186865.1 Eustoma russellianum
AACCCCCCTTCTAGTGGTGCTATACAGGTCTAACATAGCCTCCAAAGATCTTCTTTGCCCTCAAAAAAATCTTGTAGGGAGAATAGTGCACCATAACACTATCAACTAACCCTTCAAAGTCTTGAAAACTCAAACAAGAAGCACCCTTGCTCCTTGACCAACAATCTACACAGCCTCTCACAATCTTTACTCACCAAGAAGAAGACTCTTCTTCTTCTTACAATAATCATTCTCAACAATAAAGTAAAAATGTACAAAGTTTACAACTATCTTGAGAGCTTGAGCTTTGAGAGAAAACTTGAGAGCATGAATGGTAGAAAGTTGGAGAAGAAGAGAGTGAAACCCCACTTTTATCACTTCTTCAAATTTCTTCCCATTTGAAAACCCTTGCAGAGCCAATGATGGGTTTTGGTATCTTGTGTTGGAATGTCCTAATCTTGGAGATCTCCCCTTGGCATGTAGCAATACTTTTAGAGAGGTTTCAAAAAAAAGCCAAGAAGGGAAACCTGACAACTTCAGAAATGAAGGAGAACCTGTGAAAATAACACTAAAAGAGGAGGATACAAAGAGTCAAATGGTGTTAGAAAGTGAAGCAAAAGACTTTTGTAACGTTAGTGACATGAAGCGCCTAATGTGTTTATAACACAAGCGTTCAATTTGACATGGAGCGCTTAATGTGAAAATGAACATGCGTTCAATGTCACGTAAAGCGCCTTAAGTGGGCAACTAAAGGCGTTCGAAGTCACATGAAGCGCCTAATGTCAGCCTTCATGCTTGTTCGAACTAATTCTGACATTTCTCAGAAAATACTTGGTGTACCCATTTTGGGGGGGAAAAGTACTTTGACTTGGTGGTGTACATGAAGCGCCTAATGTAGGCGTTCAAAGTGAACTGCCTTTTTTCCAGAACACATGAAGCGCCTAAAGTAGGCGTTCGAAGTGTTCGGACTTCCATACACTTCACATGAATCGCCTAATGTAGGCATTCGAAGTGTACGGGCTTCCATACACTTCACATAAAGTGCCTAAAGTAGGCGTTCGAAGTGTACTGGAATTCACCAAGGCACATGAAGTGCCTAATGTAAGAGTTCGAAGTATACTGACTTCCAACCACATCACATAAGGCGCCTAATCCATCGTTTGAAGTACAAACTTGTGCAAATCATCAAAACTTAAATTTTGTTTTAACATTCTCCCTCTTTTTGATGATTTCAAAACATGCATAATCTTTTAAAGTTAGCTCCCCTTAACTTATGCTCACCCTCACTTGATGCAAGAAAAAAAATAACTTGGAAAGAACAAAGTGATGATGCAATTAACTGAACAACATCATTTGAAAATTAGTAAAATACCAAGTCAAATTTTCTTGCAAAAGAAATGAAATTTTCACATAGCAACAACAACAAAAAATTACATATTATCACCACTAGCACCTCCTCTTGGAGGTGTGAGTCCACTGAAACCAAAACCACCACTAGTGGCAAAATCAGCGAAGCCACCCATGCCCATGGACCCTTCAACATCGCCAGAGCCGCCTGCACCATCACCACCACCACCACTTTCTCCCCCTAAATCATCAAAATTAGGGGGAAGAGCCCACGGATTGATCTGCATGAAGGCATTTTTAAATGTATTGATGTGAAGTTCATTTCGCACATGCCGAGCTTCATGCTCAGCATCACGAAGATGCAACTGTTGGACAGTCCGTTCAAGAGAGTCTATTTGTGATAGCAACTCAGATGAATTGCTACCACCCGTATCTTCTTGAGGTCCTTCATCAACCTCATCATCAACGTCAGGAATGGTAGTGGCTTTCCGTTTTTGAGATTCTATGGCTTGGGCAATGTTGTAATTGTCGTAGAAGTCAGTCTTGGCCACCATTGTCAAATCACTATCAGATATATCAATACCTTTGTGCTTTATTAAAATAGTGACAATGTTTGCAAAAGGCAAGGCTTTTGAACCTTTCCGTAGTGCTTCCATCATGACTTCAACAAGAATCCATGCAAAGTTAAGCTGAGTCTGTTGTTTGATACGATAAGCAACATAGAAATCCATGTTGCTTGAATTTCTAGTTGACTTACCGTTTACACAGTAAGTGACCACAACTAGCAAAATGCGGTCCACCAGAGGCATGTTTTGAGTCTTCTTCGAGGGAAGGTACCCCAGATCAAACTTCACGTCCTGCTCACGAACACCATACTTGCTGCTCCAGTCAAAAACAGAGAAATATGACAATCCTTCATTTCTGACTCCAAGAACATCACAGATTTCTTGGATAGAAAAACTGAGGGGTTTACCAGCAACAACTGTATTCAGAGAGAATTGCTGGGACTCAGATTGTGGATTTATCCACATATTTGCATAAAAAAATATGGTGTGATCGCGAGAGAAGTTCATCATATCAGCTTTAGACCAGAGAGTCATCCAGCCTTGATGTTCAAGCAAGGTGATGACTTGATTTGTATTGTGCTCCTCTGAGAAATTAGTAATCCGGACGAGTTTGAGAGGCACAACAAGTCTCTTACTGAAGATCCATTCTTGAAACAAGAGATTGGAGTGGGAAGACAAATGGGCATCTTTGGCAACATGAGGAGGTGGTTTTGTCACATCCGTATCTAGTTTTTTCATCCAAGGAAAATTTACCTTGGATAGCCCTTCGTGAATGGAAATAAGTTCTTGCGGTTCTACAACGCCCACAGTTTGTTTGTGTTTTTGGCTACGGGGACGTTTTGAGGGTCGTGCAGATGCCATGATAGAGGTTGTTTGAGGGATGGAGAGGAGATTGTTGATGACGAAAATAAGAAGAGCAGAGTGAGGAGAGATGAGAGAAGAATGGAATTTATAGTGAGGAAATAGAAGATGAAGGGGTTAGATGAAGAGAGGGTAGTGGAGGAAGATGAAGAGAGGTTTAAGGAAAATGGCGTTAATAGTGAGAGGAAGTGGGAGTAAATGTTGGGGAAAGTGGAAGAAGATAAAAAAGGTTGGAAAGATGAAAGGATTGGGAAGTGGAAAAGTGGAAGGGACGTGGGAAGGAAGTGGGAGAAGGAATGGCGGCAGGAATTGATGACTCTTGAATGGCGCGAAAACTGAATAGACGGTGGAAATGAGAGTGAAGATTTAGGGTTGAACCGCCTAATGCGACTTCGAACGGCTTCACAAAATAGGATGAAGCGCTTTAAGTCACTTCGAACGGTTGTGGAAAATCAGATTGAGCGCTTAATGTCACTTCGAACAAGCGAACTCATTTAGATAAAGCGCTTAATCAAACATTGAACGCTAGTGTTTAGGAGCATAAAGCGCCTGATGTCACTTCAAACGAGTGACATCCTTAACATCAGACGCTTGATGTGACATCGAACGCCTGAAGTAACTGTGATGAAGCGCCTTATGTATACCGACCATGAAAATTTAAAAATTTTCTTGCTCAAAACTCAAGATGGGTTATTATCAACCCATGTTGAGCAACCCCAACCTACTTCTTATAGATGCAAATACATCATTAGGTAAGGGTTTCGTGAATATGTCAGCTAATTGGTCTCGTATAGGAACAAATTCCACACTTACCAAGTTCTTTTGTACGCAATCATGGATGAAGTGATACCTCACTTCTATGTGCTTAGTCCGACTATGTTGGACAGGATTTTGTGCAATATTGATAGCAGACGTGTTATCACACAAAATAGGCACCTTGGAGAGGTGAATGTTATAATCATTTAAAGTGTTTGTCATCCATAACAATTGTGTGCAACAAGAGACGGCCGATACATATTCGGATTCTGCCGTAGAAAGAGACACACTGTTTTGTTTCTTGGAAAACCAAGAAACGAGACAATCTCTAAGAAACTGATAAGTTCCGGAGGTGCTCTTCCTATCAATAAGACTCCCCGCATAATCAGAGTCACAATATCCTCTTAAATCAAAACATGCATTTTTAGGATAAAATAACCCAAATTTCAAAGTACTTCTAAGGTATCTAAGAATGCGTTTTACCGCAATAAAATGTATCTTCCTAGGATCACTTTGAAATCTAGCACATAAGCACAGTGCATGTAAAATATCGGGTCTACTAGCCGTCAAATAAAGTATAATGCCACGATACAAGGTTACATCGACATGCTTTCCTTTCTCATCCTTGCCAAGCTTGGAACTTGTGCTCATAGGAGTGTTTACTTCTCTTCCTCCACCAAAATTGTACTTTTTGAGCAAATCCTTTGTGTATTTGGTTTGGGAAATATACACGCCATCTTCGGTTTGCTTGATTTGTAACCCAAGGAAATAGTAGAGTTCTCCCATCATGCTCATCTCGAACTCACCTTGCATAAGACTAGCAAATTGCTCACAAAGACAATTGTTAGTAGCACAAATAATAATATCATCAACATATACTTGAACAATTAAATGATTTCTACCTTGTTCTTTTATGAACAAAGTAGTGTCAACTTTGAAAAATCATTATTAAGAAGAAAAGTACTTAACCTCTCGTATCAAGCTCTTGGAGCTTGTTTGAGGCCATAAAGAGCCTTTTTTAAGTTTGAAGACATGATGTGATGAATCATGACATTCAAACCCGGAAGGTTGTGCAACATACACTTCTTCTTGAATAACACCATTCAAGAAGGCGGATTTAACATCCATTTGGTAAAGTTTAAAAACCCTATAACAAGCATATGCTAAAAACATCCTAATAGCCTCAAGCCGTGCTACGGATGCAAATGTCTCATCAAAATCGATACCTTCTTCTTGACGGTATCATTGAGCAACTAACCTAGCCTTGTTTCTAGTTACATTACCTTGATCATCCATCTTGTTGCGAAAAACCCATTTCGTACCAATAATAGGATGACCATGTGGTTTGGGAACCAACTCCCAAACATTACTTCTTTCAAATTGGTTTAATTCGTCTTGCATAGCCAAGATCCAATTTTCATCAAGAAGTGCATCTTTAATATTTTTAGGCTCTGTAAGAGAGACAAATGCATTCTCTCTATATTGCCTTCGTGTGGTGATACCGTTATTTAAATCACCTATGACCAACTCGTGCGGGTGAGAGATTTTGTGCTTAAATGATCTAGGAAGATTGGAGACATCTCCTCCAACTTCCTCATGATCATGTTCCGGAAGTGATCAACCTTCATCATTCACATGAATCTAATTTTCCGGAATATGTGATGCATTTTCTACATTTTGTGTATCAACATGAGTATGAGAAAAATTTCTATTTGACTCACTAAGTTCATGCACACAAGGTGGAGGAGTACCTTTAATAGGTTCTACTCCCAAGTCAATGAAGATGTTTCCATTTGGAGGATCATCAACAATCTCTTGTTGAGGAACAACCATAGGAATATCCTCAAGAATTTCTTCTTGAGGAGTCACATCTTCATTTTCTTCACAATCCTCATTAAGTTTAGGTTTGTCACTAAGTGACTCATTAAACTTAACATGGATTTATTCTTCCACCTTTTGTCTCCTTTTGTTGAAAACACGAAATGCCTTACTATTTGAGGCATAACCTAAAAAGATACCTTCATCTGCTTTGAGGTCAAGTTTTTCCAAAGTATCCTTGGTATTAAGTATGAAACACTTGCAACCAAAAACTTTAAAATACCCAATGTTGGGAACTTTTCCATTCCAAAGCTCATAAGGTGTCACATTTAGGTATGGTCTCAAATATACACGATTGATCACATGGCAAGCGGTATTTACCGATTCGGCCCAAAAGTATTTGGGCAAACCGAACTCATTCAACATTGCTCGACACATTTCTTTTAGAGTTCTATTCTTTCGTTCGGCCACACCATTTTGTTGTGGTGTTCTAGGTGCCGAAAGGTCATGAGAGTATCCTTTGGATGCAAAGAACCTTTCGAAATCACCATCAAACTCACCACCACGATCACTACGGATGGTCTTAATGGTGTCACCCACGTGATTTTCCAATCGTCTACTTAGATTTATAAACTCACTACATCCATCACTTTTCTTAGCTAGAAACATCACCCATGTATAACGAGTATAGTCAGCTACTACCACGAAGGTATAATGTTTACCACCCAAACTTTTTGTTCCAACATCCCCATACAAATCCATATGAAGCAATTGTAGGGGTTTGGAGGTGGATATATTTGTCTTGGGTTTGAAGCTTGTTTTCACAAGCTTCGCCTTTTGACAAGTGTCACATAAGTCATGGTTTTCGACAATCATTTTTGGAAGGCTTCGGACTTTATTATTTTCACAAATAAATTTAAATGTTTTGAAACATACATGTCCGAGACATCTATGTCATAGTTGCGTGAAATCATTCTTAGCAACTAAGCAAGATACATTTTGAGAAACCAAATCATTGATGCTAAGTTTGTAAATATTTTTGAAACGCAAAGCCTCAAATAAGATTTCATTATCCTTTTTCAAAACACACTTTGTTTTCAAAAACGTTACCTCATAATTAGCATCACATAGTTGACTGACACTTATCAAGTTAAACTTTAGACCTACAACATGTAAGACGTCACTAAGAGGGAAGGAATCGTTACCCACAATACCATGTCCTTTGATTTGGCCATTGCTACCTCTAAAGTGGACAGCTCCTCCATCTTGCATAGTGAGTCTATGGAAGAGACTTTTGTCTCCAGTCATATGGTTGGAACACCCACTGTCCATGACCCATTTGATCTTCTTGTCTTCGCTTTCTCCATTGAGTGCTAGGGCCTACAAATGAACCATATGAAATTGGTACCCTTTTTGTTTTGGGTCCTTGAAGGTTAGTTACCTTCATTTTGCCTTTCGGCATCCACACAAGATTCTTATTATTTTTGACTCTACACACTCTCTCAACATGACCCCTTTTATTACAATAAAAACATGTAAGGATATGTTTGTGTTTATAAGAATGTTGAATGTTTTTAGCTCTACACACTCTTTCTACATGACCCTTTTTATTACAATAAAAGCATGTAGGTACATGTTTGTGTGAAAAAGAGTGATTATTGTTTTTATCTTTACACATTCTTTCTACATGACCCTTTTTATTGCAAAGAAAGCATGTAGGAATGTGTTTGTGTGGATAATGATCATTATCATGCTTGTGTGTTGTCACGTTCCGTGTTTCCCGTTTAGGAACAACTATCTTTGTCATCAAAGAAGGATTATTTTTCACGGATTTAACACAAGACTTAGGCACCTTGGTTAGCTTCGCCTTGCTTTTAGGCATGTGCCTTTGCTTTTTAAAGGGAGCTTGAGACTCCTTGAAGTATGATGCTTGTTCATCAATTTTTCCCTTTTTAGATGCATACAAAACACTAGATTTAACCTTAGGTTTCATACTCGGTGCAGATGCATCTTTGACTACCTTAGTTTTATTTGCATTTTTCTTTTGAGAATTCTTATTCTCAATGGTTTTATGAGAGATGCATGATTTAATCAAATCATGCTTCTCCTCTAGAGCGATCATATGCATTGTTAACAAAATTTCATGCTCAAGTTGTAATGCAATATGATTTTCTACCATGTCTTTGTATTCATATATACATGCTTTAAATTCCTTTTTGACACGTGTGTATTTTAGTTCTAATAAGTCAATTTCTTGCACTAAGTCATCTCTATCATCTATTAATCTATAATTTGAGGATGTAATGCATACCTCCATGTCGTCATTGATGGCCATGAGGGAATAAAACTCCTTGTTCAGATCATCATCACTGACATCCGTGAGAGTTAGATTCTCATTGTCATGGTTATCGCTTTCGGATTCGGACAATAAGCTTTCCCAATGAACTATTTCTGCTTGTAGGGCCTTCCTCTTTTGGTGGAAGGCTTTCTTGTCTTTTGGGAAGTTCACATGGTCAAACGTGGGTACTTTGACCTGCACACTTGAGATAGAAGGGAGTAGTGAATCTTGTCTTTTTCTTCTAGAAGCATCACTACTTGGAGAACTTGCATCATCAAATCTGAAGAGATCCATACTCTAAAGATCAAATCTTGTATTTGAACTCAAATGAACAAGATTAGACTCTGATACCAATTGTTAGGTCCCTTAGAACACACTAGAAGGGGGGATTAAATAGTGTGTTCACCAAGTATGGATATTTTCTGGATATTTTTCGTTTTAGAGTGCAACCAATACTTAGATGTGTTCTTTAAGAAGAATAAAGACTTGCAAGAAAGTAAAGACCACAAAGATGTGTAGAGGTTAAAGTCAAATGACTCTACTCCTCTACCTTCTTGATTTTTCACAAGAAGGATTTTGAAAAGGGGATTGTTATTTCTATAGGGGAAACAACAATCAAAAGCAAAATCCAACAAGATGGAAAACTAGGCAACACGCCTAGACCACAATCGAGAATTCTAACCCTTTGAAGTCTAGCCTCCAAAGATCTTCTTTGCCCTAAAAGAAATCTTGTAGGGAGAATAGTGCACCACAACACTATCAACTAACCTTTCAAAGTCTAGAAAACTCAAACAAGAAGCACCATTCCTCTTTGACCAACAATCTACACAGCCTCTCACAATCTTTACTCACCAAGAAGAAGACTCTTCTTCTTCTTACAATAATCACTCTCAACAATAAAGTAAAAATGTAGAAAGTTTACCACTATCTTAAGATCTTGAGCTTTGAGAGAAAACTTGAGAGCATGAATGGTAGAAAGTTTGAGAGGAAGAGAGTGAAACCCGACTTCTTCAAATTTCTTCTCGTTTGAAAACCCTTGCAGAGCCAATAATGGGTTTTGGCATCTTGTGTTAGAATGTCCTCATCTTGGAGATCTCCCCTTGGCATGTAGCAATACTTTTAGAGAGGTTTCAAAAAGAAAGCCAAGAAGGGAAACCTGGCAACTTCAGAAATGAAGGAGAACCTATGAAAATAACACTAAAAAGAGGAGGGTACAAAGAGTCAAATGGTGTTAGAAAGTGAAGAAAAAGACTTTTGTAACGTTAGTCACATGTAGCACCTAATGTGTTTATAACACAAGCGTTCAATGTGACATGGAGCGCTTAATGTGAAAATGAACAGGCGTTCAATGTCACATATAGCGCCTTAAGTGGGCAACTAAAGGCGTTCGAAGTCACATGAAGCGCGTAATGTCAGCCTTCATGCTTGTTCGAACTAATTCTGACATTTCTCAGACAATACTTGGCGTACGTGCCCATTTTGGGAGAAAAGCACTTTTGACTTGGTGGTACACATGAAGCGCCTAATGTAGGCGTTCAAAGTGTACTACCTTTTTCCAGAACACATGAAGCGCCTAAAGTAGGCATTCGAAGTGTTCGGGCTTCCATACACTTCACACGAAGCGCCTAATATAGACGTTCGAAGTGTACGGGCTTCCATACACTTCACGTAAAGCTCCTAAAGTAGGCGTTCGAAGTGTACTGGAATTCACCAAGTCACATGAAGCGCCTAATGTAAGCGTTCGAAGTATACTGACTTCCAACCACATCACATAAGGCGCCTAATCCATCGTTCGAAGTACAAACTTGTGCAAATCATCAAAACTTAAAATTTGTTTTAACATCCGGTGCACTGTACCTACTGGTACTCCTAAGATATAGGATCCTATGCTCGCATTGAAGTGACAACAAATCCTCAACCTTTTGGCTCAACTCGTTACCAACACCACCACTCTAGACATAACTAAACCTAAATACATTACATAAAAAATATCAATAATTAATTACGAACATAATAATAAAACAAAATACAAACATACATACGTTCACGCAATCAAAACAAATAAGTAAAAATAATTAAATACTGGTATATGTTCAGGCAATCAATACAATCAAATAACAACAATTAAATATCACTAGAGGTTCATGCAATCGAAAAAAATAAATAACAACATTTATAATATTATGCGTATGTTCATGCAATCAAAACAACTAAATAGCACTAATTATATTAATATACCTTCATGAATCGAAACAAATAAACGATAATAATTGCGCACTACTTCACATGTATAAATAAAAATAAACAAATTACAATAATTGACTTATAGTAAATAAATAACAGTAGCTAAAATACAATACATAAATTGCAATAAATAAATAACTCAGAAGAAAAGAGAGAGAAATGTTGTGTCTATCTTAAGTTGTGCTGCGTTGTGTGTCGGTTCCACCAAAACTTTGTTGTGCTGTACAATTAGGAAGAAAAATTTTGAAGTGAAAAATAAAAAATATTTATAACAACCGCAGTGCGGCATTCAACAGTTATGTCAAAATCACGGTGTACACGACGGTTATGACAGAATCACCAAATGTCAAAAGTCAAAATGGCAACCGTCCTTCTGTCTAGAACGAGATGTATATCATACTGTGTGTTTGACAAAACTACATTATATATTTTTAGATTTACTTTTAAACGTGTGATAAAAAGCTTTCTCAATAAAACAACTATGGTTTTCTTTTCCCAGGAAGGCTTAGACTACTATCAAGTTGGCAAGCTGGATCTAAAATTTTGACATTAGAAACAATACAAATGCGTTTAACATGACAAAGAAGACATTAAATTTCAAAATGCAAGTTTATTCATAAAACGTTTCTCGAATGTCTTGTGTCACGGAAAACCATCATTCAAGTTACGTGACAGAACTTTACAGGAAGTCGACACCAACAACACATATCTTGTATATCTCAAATACATATTACTAAAAAAACTTTACATGAAGGAAAAAAATAAAATTTGAAACAAATTCAATTCAATTACAAGTGTAATGTCTTCAGATACAAGCGTCTCCAAATCTTTGCTCAGTTTGTCTTTGACTTTTTCGCTTCTTACTGGGTCCCACCCCTTGACTGACATGGTACGCGTGCTATTATGCAAAATAAAAAAAAATTTGAACCAAGACAGACATAGAATTCGAATTTCGATGAGCACTTGAATCGCGCAAGGGTCGAGCGGAATCCGAACCGGTGCATCCGTCGTAGCTTACTGAGAAGACTACAAGACGTCTCATCTCTCGAATACACATCAGCAATGACGTCAGAGAAATAAGTGCGGAAACACGCATCTCATAAATCTAAACCATCAAATGTGAACTTCAACGTATACCGTAATCACAAAAGAGTTCCATGAAAGCCAACTAAATCCTCAAACGAATAAAAGAAACTGAAACAAATGGCAACAGTCTCAACGATCTCCCAATTGTGTCGAAATATCCCATTCAGCCCACTCGCCATCGTCTTCTATGAAGATCATATCGTAGCTAGGCTCATCTGCAATGACAAAGGTAGTACCCTTAACGTTACAGACAATGCTTATGCTTCAAGCTAGGTCGTACCCTTAACGCACCCCGGTTTATATTTCCATCCCGATTAACGTTACAGACAACTTTATACCCTGTAATGCACCTCGGCTTATATTTCCATCCCGATTAACATTACAGACAACTTTATACCCTGTAACGCACCCCGGCTTATATTTCCATCCCGGTTAACGTTACAGACAACTTTGTACCCTGTAATGCACCTCGGCTTATATTTCCATCTCGATTAACATTACAGGCCAGCTTCACAAACCTGTGCCGAAGCACAGCTCTTTTCAAAACAATATGCAAATGCAAGTGCCATGATGCAAGACTCCTCATTTTAATCACATTCTTCGTTCGCATATTCAATGCATGTTCACATACTCAATTTACACTCAGTATCAAACAAGCACACAAGACTCCCCTCACTTACACATCAATGCTTATGCTTCAAGCTAGGTCGTCAACGCTTAACTTTGATTCTAAAATTCCCAAACCAATGTGAGAACTCCTACCATCCTTCATGGAACTTTATGAAGCTTGTACGTTCATTTCCTAACCCTACTAGGTCATCCACGTTGGAATCAGATTCGACTACCCTTCAAATTCTCCAAATTTGATTCACCATATTAAATCATGTTCCCGAGACTTAGACTAACTTCAATCATGTCCTATGAAGTCCCCAAGGTCACACAAAAGGTCCCCTAGCTTCCCTCTTTCTTCCCTTATTTTTCCACAAAACTGCAGGACGTCATACCCTAACGTCGATCGATCGACGTACGTCATACTCTGACGTCGATCGATCGACGTCCATCTGAGGGACGTCGATCTCTCACTCAATATACGTCGATCGATCGATGCCCATCTGAGGCACATCGATCTCTCAGTCAACCTACGTCGATCGATCGATGTCCATCTGGGATACGTCATCCCCTCACCTGTTATACGTCGATAGATCGACGTCACAATTTCTCAGAATCTTCATCCTGCGATTTCTGCAGGAACTGCAGATCTATACCCCAATCGTTTTCCAACTTTCTTCTCATCATTCCAAGCCCAATCTTCCCTATCAATCCATTCTTAACCCATTCAAACAAGATCCTTCCTACGCGCATCAGCGATTCAACCCTAAAACTCGAATCATTCATCAAATCAAACCCAAAAGTCTAATCTTTTCACTCTCTATTCCCTTCAACCGCCATTATAACCAAAGTAGGGTTTAAGGGATTGGGATTTACATGATCTCACATAAACAACAACAACAACAACAACGAATAGTTTTTCAACATATAATGGCCAAACCTCAAAACCAAAACACATAAACCACAAATAGAATTCACGGAAAGAAACTACTGCATGGTGATCCAATTTGATATCAAAAATAGGCCTTTTTCTTTCACAAAACGTAAGAACTTATAAGTAGATTACTTGCCTTTGATTACTCGAAGAAGAAACGAAGAACGAATGCAGATTGGATTGAGGATCTTGAAGTGACCTTGATCTAGGGTTGACGAGGAAGTGGAGAACGTTCAATGGCAAGGGCGGCGGTTTTCTCATGCGTAAATGAGAAAACTGGCGTCTTGTCAGTTTTTATATGGAAAAGGGGAAAATTTGGAGTTTCTAACTTATATCCTATTTTCTTATTTATTTTAAAGGATAAATCTTTAATATTTAATTCAAAAATTAAATACTAATTAATTCCAATATTTAAACTCTTAATTAATCCACATTAATCCTGTTACTTAATTCGTAATTCATTACTGTTGACCGTCATTAATCTCATTTAATTCTTTCTTTACCTCTTAATTATTCTACGGAGGGTGCGGGGCATAACATTCCACCCTCTTACAAAAAGTTTCGTCCTCGAAACTGACGTACCTTATTGGAAAAGGTGTGGATATAGCTCCTTCATTTGCTCCTCAAGCTCCCACGTGGCCTCACGCTCCGTATGGTTACTCCACTGAACTTTGACATACGGACTTACGCGTCTGCGTAGGACTTGGTCTTTTCTATCCACAATCTTCTTTGGATGTTCTTCGTATGAGACGTCTTCTTTAACATCCAATGGTTGAGCTTCAAGGATGTGGCTCGGGTCCGATACGTATTTCCTTATTTGAGACACATGAAATACGTTATGGACTTGGAACAAGCTCGGAGCTAAGGCTAATTTGTATGCTCTTTCACCAACTTTACCAAGTACCTCGTATAGACCAATATATCGAGGGCTTAGTTTACCTTTCATCCCAAACCTTGCAACTCCTTTAGTAGGTGAGACTCGTAGATAGACCTTTTCGCCTTCCTCAAACTCTAGGGGTCGCCTCTTTGTGTCAGTCCAACTCTAACTGCGATCTTGAGCCACCCTTAGTCTCTCTCTTATCACTTTCACCTTCTGTATTGTTTGTTCAACCAGCTCTGGTGCAGTGATCGTCTTTTCCCCAACTTCGTCCCAACACACCGGGGACCTGCACTTACGTCCGTATAAAGCTTCAAACGGTGCCATGCCAATTGCACTGTGATAGCTATTATTATAAGAAAATTCCATCAACTTCAACATGCTATCCCAGTTTCCTTTGAAGTCCAAGGTACATGCTCTCAACATATCCTCCAAGGTTTGAATTGTTCTCTCGGATTGTCCATCAGTTTGAGGGTGGTACGCGGTACTCATTCTCAGTTCGGTACCCATCGCCATCTGAAATGCCCTCCAGAACTTAGAGGTGAATTTAGGATCACGGTCCGACACAATGCTGACGGGGACTCCATGCAAACTCACAATGTTATCCACGTATATGTTGGATAATTTCTCGTAAGAGGTACCATGTGGCATGGCTATGAAATGTGCTGTCTTCGTCAAACGGTCAACAATTACCCAAATCATCTCATTCCTATTTCTGGTCTTGGGTAATCCCATCACGAAGTCCATAGTTACGTGCTCCCATTTCCATTCTGGAATCTCTAGTGGCATCATCAAACCACCAGGTCGTTGATGTTCAGTTTTGATTTGTTGGCATACCAAACATCGTTCAACATACTCCGCTATAGATCCTTTCATCCCTGTCCACCAATAATTCCTTTTGAGATCCTTGTACATTTTTATGCTCCTAGGGTGGATAGACATTCTTGAGTTATGCACTTCTTGGAGCAATTCCCTTCGGAGTTCATCTTTGCCTGGCACGCATAACCGATTCTGAAACCATAGACTTTCATCTCCTCGCAACTGAAAATCTTTTACTGGTCCCGTAGACAATTTGTCGCGGATTTCTCTTAGCGCTATGTCACCATATTGTGCCTCTTTGATTCTGTCTACCAAGTCTGGGCTGATAGACAACGTCGTAAGAACATTCGCCACTGAATCCACTACTTCGAGGTCAAACTCCTCGATCTCTCTCTCCAATGGAGACTGTCTTACGTGGCTAGACTTTCTGCTCAATGCGTCCGCCACTCTGTTGGCCTTACCCGGGTTGTAATTGATGGTTAAGTCATAATCCTTAAGTAACTCCAACCATCTTCTCTGTTGCATATTTAGCTCCTTCTGCGAGAATAGGTACTTCAAACTTTTATGATCAGTGAACACCACACACTTTTCTCCATACAAGTAGTGTCTCCAGATCTTAAGAGCAAATACCATAGCTGTGAGCTCCAAGTCATGCGTCGGGTGATTCTGCTCATATGGTTTCAGTTGCCTTGACGCGTACGAAATGACTCGTTCATTTTGCATGAAGACACAACCTATAAACAGAAAGTTAATTTAAGACTAGCATATGTATATACACTGCATTAATTGTAATGATGTACATACCTAGTCCTTTCTTGGACGCGTCACTATAGATCACGAAACTGTCGGTGCCGGAGGGTTGTGCCAACACCGGGGCCTTGGTCAATCTCTTCTTGAGCTCGGTAAAGCTCTGCTCGCATTCAGCAGTCCATTCGAACTTAGTCTTCTTCTGCGTAAGTCGACTCAATGGAACTGCTATCGTTGAGATTCCCTCAACAAACTTCCTATAGTAGCCTGCCAAGCCTAGGAAGCTTCTTACTTCAATCACGTTTGTAGGTCCTGGCCATTCCGTGATGGATTCTATCTTCTTAGGATCCACCGAAATCCCATCTTCCAAAATCACGTGACCGAGAAAGGCTACACTTCTTAACCAGAATTCGCACTTGCTGAATTTGGCATAAAGCTTCTGTTGTCTCAAGATTTGAAACACCACTCTTAAGTGTTCAGCATGAGCTTGCTCGTCGGAGGAGTAGACCAAAATGTCATCAATGAACACTACCACAAACTGATCCAACTGTTCTCGGAATACAGTGTTCATCAAATCCATGAAGGCCGCTGGAGCATTAGTTAATCCAAAAGGCATTACTAAGAATTCATAATGCCCGTATCGTGTCCGAAAAGCCGTTTTAGGTACGTCTCCTGCTTTCACAAGCAGCTGATGATAACCCTAACGAAGATCAATCTTTGAAAACCAGCAAGCTCCCTTTAACTGATCAAATAAATCCTCAATCCTTGGCAAGGGGTATTTGTTCTTGATGGCAATCTTATTCAGCTCTCGGTAGTCAATGCACAACCTCATACTGCCATCTTTCTTCTGTACAAATAGAACTGGAGCTCCCCAAGGAGATACACTGGGGCGAATCAATTTCTTGTCTGATAGCTCTTGAAGTTGTCCTTTAAGCTCTTTGAGTTCAGCTGGAGCCATCCTATAGGGTGCCTTAGATATAGGCTCCGCTCCGGGTATCAAATTAATTTCAAACTCCACTTCCCTCGATGGCGGCACTCCCGGTAAGTCATCCGGAAACACGTCCTTAAATTTATTGATCACCGGTATCTGATCTATGGGGGAAATTTCTTGCTTCGCATCTACTGCATACACCATAAATCCCTCTGCTCCTTTCTGTAAGGCTTCAAAGGCCTTAATCGCCGTCAGGTATATCTTCTTTGGGGCTTTTGTTAACTTGATGTTTCCTTGTACCGTTATTTCATTCATCTCAGGGTCCTTAACGGTCACTCGTTTGAGTTTGCAGTCAATATTGGCATGATTCTTGGTCAGCCAATCCATGCCCAATATAACATCGAAATCCTTCATCGGAATTGGAACTAATGTCACTGAAAACAACTTCCCATCCAAGTCCAATTCACAATCTTTGTACTGGTGGTGGAAAACCAGTACTTGCTCTCCTGCTGCCTGCACCCTGAAGGGGTTTTCAAGCCATTCGGGTAGACAGTCGAGTCCTTTGGCGAATCGCTTAGAGATGAAGGAGTGACTAGCTCTGCTATCAAACAATACGTTTGCAGGTACTTTATTAAATAGGATCACACCTAAACACAAAACTGTAGCACATAAAGGTTTTCACATAAAACACATTTAATCATCAACTTAAAAGACTAAAATTCAACTTAAACAACTGTTATTTAACCTCAGTCGTACCTGTCACAACGTTGGCGTCCTCCTGGACTTCAGCGTCCGTCATCGCGTGGACTCTCGCATTGGGCCTGCCTCTCTGCTGCTGAGCCGGCCCCGCTCCTGTTTGAGGATTAGGGTCCCATTCAGGGCAATCCTTGATCCTATGGCCCGCCTTTCCACACTTGAAACACGCTTCGGTTATTTTCCAATATTCACCCACGTGTCTCCTCTGGCAGTGTGGGCATACTGCAGGTGCTTGACGATCAGGCCGGTTCTGTTGCGGTGCCATCTGAACTGGCCCCGCCTGCCCTTTTCTAGGGATCTTGACCCAACGTCTGGGTCTAACACCGCTAGGCTCTTCCCTTGACCTCTTGCTCGACTCGTCACGAGCCTCCATAGGCTGTGACCTGCACATGTCACTCTCCATGCGGTAACATGCATCCAGCATTTCCTCAAAGGTTTTCAAACTGGACCCCGCTATAGTTGTCCGTATGCGGGGGTTCAAACCCTCTTCGAATTTCAGCATTTTCATTCTATTGTTTTCCAATACCATGGGCGTGAATTTGCCCAAGGCATGAAACCTATCCGCATAGTCAGAAACAGTCATCCTCCCTTGTTCAAATTTGTCAAACTGGCTCATCTTCTCCAAAATGGCAGTTTCAGGCACATAATAATCCTTGTAAGCCTGTACGAATTGTCTCCATAGAATAGGAGGAGTCATCTTTGGCAGAATACCATTCCACCATGCATTGGCTCTGCCGATTAACAACAGGGTGGCCACATCCACCTTCAGTTCTTCTAGTACTTGCACCATTCTGAAGCACTTTTCCACTTCGTCTAGCCAAAATCCGGCCACCTCTAGGTCCGTAGTCCCTTCAAAAGTGGGGCATGCATCTTCCGCATTTCCCCTATATAATACCTGATACCTTGCTGAGGGGGTGGCGGAGGAGGAGGTTGTTGTTGCTGCTGGGCAACTCCTTGTGCTATCACTGTGATAGCATCTATCAACGCTTGGGGTACTAGGACTGGTGGTGGTGGTGGTGGTGGAGGGTTCTCGTTCCCATTACCACCGTTTCCTTGATTATCTCTTCTGGGAGGCATTTTCTTCAAAATCAATTCTTATTAGCATTCAGCAATTCAAAAAAGTAAATACTGAAGGCCCATATGCGTTGTACAAGGTGGAATTCGTACGCTAAATAACGTAACATTTATTGATTAACTTTTATCGCGCTCACACACACCCATCCCAATCAAACTTACATATAGGATCACATACTTAGACCTAAAGATCAACTTAGGGTGAAAATCATAACTTAAGACTCTACATATCATAACCTAGGTCTCCGAGGTAGATCTGAAGCCTAGGCTCTGATACCATCTGTAGCGCCCCGACCCGGACAGCGGAATCCGAACCGGTGCACCCGTCATAGCTTACTGAGAAGACTACAAGACGTCTCATCTCTCGAATACACATCAGCAATGACGTCAGAGAAATAAGTGCGGAAACACGCATCTCATAAATCTAAACCATCAAAGGTGAACTTCAACGTATAACGTAATCACAAAAGAGTTCCATGAAAGCCAACTAAATCCTCAAACAAATAAAAGAAACTGAAACAAATGGAAACAGTCTCAACGATCTCCCAATTGTGTCGAAACATCCCATTCAGCCCACTCGCCATCGTCTTCTATGAAGATCATATCGTAGCTAGGCTCCTCTGCAATGACAAAGGTAGTACCCTTAGCGAAAAAAACGCTAGCAAGTAACCCGCTTATAAGACATACGGGATCAACACATAACAAGACATGAGTAATACATAATTCCAGGGGTAATGGGGCACATGTCTTGTATACTTTCAAGGGCGTATATTTAACAATACCTGAACATAAAACAGTAATTCATAGCCATTAACAATTAATAATCGTTCAAATCACATCGCAATCCCCCAACTGACTCACGTGATGCATGACAAAATATGCACAACACTACACAGTCACAAACGCATGGACAATTTCTTTTCAAAACAGTGCAATGCATGTCACAATGTCCGGTCACATAACTTTATACCCTGTAACACACCTCAGCTTATATTTCCAACCCGATTAACGTTACAGACAACTTTATACCCTGTAACGCACCCCGCCTTATATTTCCATCCCGATTAACATTACAGACAACTTTATACCCTGTAACGCACCCCGGCTTATATTTCCATCCCGGTTAACGTTACAGACAACTTTGTACCCTGTAATGCACCTCGGCTTATATTTCCATCCCGATTAACATTACAGGCCACCTTCGCAAAACTGTGCCGAATCACAGCTCTTTTCAAAACAATATGCAAATGCAAGTGCCATGATGCAAGACTCCTTATTTCAATCACATTCTTCGTTCGCATATTCAATGCATGTTCACATACTCAATTTACACTCAGTATCAAACAAGCACACAAGACTCCCCTCACTTACACATCAATGCTTATGCTTCAAGCTAGGTCGTCAACGCTTAACTTTGATTCTAAAATTCCCAAACCAATGTGAGAACTCCTACCATCCTTCATGGAACTCTATGAAGCTTGTACGTTCATTTCCTAACCCTACTAGGTCGTCCAAGTTGGAATCAGATTCGACTACCCTTCAAATTCTCCGAATTTGATTCACAATCTTAAATCATATTCCCGAGGCTTAGACTAACTTCAATCATGTCCTATGAAGTCCCCAAGGTCACACAAAAGGTCCCCAAGCTTCCCTCTTTCTTCCCTTATTTTTCCACAAAATTGCAGGACGTCATACCCTAACGTCGATCGATCGCGTATGTCATACCCTAATGTCGATCGATCGACGTCCATCTGAGGGACGTCGATCTCTCACTCAATATACGTCGATCGATCGATGTCCATCTGAGGCACATCGATCTCTCACTCAACCTACGTCGATCGATCGATGTCCATCTGGGATACGTCATCCCCTCACCTGTTATACGTCGATCGATCGACGCCATAATTTCTCAGAATCTTCATCCTGTGATTTCAGCAGGAACTGCAGATCTATACCCCATTCGTTTTCCAACTTTCTTCTCATCATTCCAAGCCTAATCTTCCCTATCGATCCATTCTTAACCCATTCAAACAAGATCCTTCCTACGCGCATCAGCGATTCAACCCTAAAACTCGAATCATTCATCAAATCAAACCCAAAAGTTTAATCTTTTCACTCTCCATTCCCTTCAACCGCCATTATCAACAAAGTAGGGTTTAAAGGATTGGGATTTACATGATCTCACATAAACAACAATAACAACAAACAGTTTTCCAACATATAATGGCCAAATCTCAAAACCAAAACACATAAACCACAAATAGAATTCACGGAAAGAAACTACTGCATGGTGATCCAATTTGATATCAAAAATAGGCCATTTTCTTTCACAAAACATAAGAACTTATAAGTAGATTACTTGCCTTTGATTACTCGAAGAAGAAACGAAGAACGAATGCAGACTGGATTGAGGATCTTGAAGTGACCTTGATCTAGGGTTGAAGAGAAAGTGGAGAACGTTCAATGGCAAGGGCGGCGGTTTTCTCATGCGTAAATGAGAAAACTGGCATCTTGTCAGTTTTTATATGGAAAAGGGGAAAATTTGGAGTTTCTAACTTATATCCTATTTTCCTATTTATTTTAAAGGATAAATCTTTAATATTTAATTCAAAAATTAAATACTAATTAATTCCAATATTTAAACTCTTAATTAATCCACATTAATCCTATTACTTAATTCATAATTCATTACTGTTGACCGTCATTAATCTCATTTAATTCTTTCTTTACCTCTTAATTATTCTACGGAGGGTGCGGGGCATAACATAGCGTGTGGGATGCTAAGCGTCTGGGATCAGGGCATGGGACTCGTGCAGTTGGTAGGATTAATGAGAGGCTTGGAGGTGGCTGGGGCCGCTACAAGGGGGTGGATTACTTGGGGGAGGTGACGGTGATGAAGATGACAATATCTAAGCTTTCTCTTTTAGAAAATAATTTCATATTGTTAGGAAAGAAGTATCAAATCATACCTTAATTAATTGTCTGTAATTATTGTAATTAGTGCTGTAGTGATTGTAGGGTTTGATTGAGTAAGTTTAGAGATTGGTTGTTATTTACTTACCATAGCTAGAGGTAGGCAGGCTGTATGAAGTAACAGAAGATGTAACGAGTTTGTGGATTACTTTGGGCTAGTACCTTTCTCAGCCAGTTCTGGAAAAAACCATGCCAAGTGAAGTACTGCTGTGATAACCCTTAACTGATTTATCTCCACCCGCACACCAGAAACATACATAAACCATGTCAAGTTCCGAAACCAATGAGCCTCAAACACCCAATACTGCAAAACACACCCCCTAAACCTGCCTCAAATCCTACAACAACCACACTATTACCTTTATCTACAGAAAATCTTACCATTTCCGTCAAATTAAATAGAAACAATTATGATATATGGGCACCACTGGTGCTGCGTGCGATTATTGGGAGGGGGAGGAGACCTCACCTTAATGGTGTTCCTCCTCCTCCCTCACCAACAGACCCTGGTTTTCCAGTCTTGGAACAAGCAGACAACTCCGTATTTACTTGGATAATACAGACCATTGAACCAGCCTTAGTTGTGAATGTTACCCGCTATCCAACAGCTAAAGCATTGTGGGATGGACTAACTCTCACATATGGATCAGGAACGGACTCCCTCAGAGTCTATGATCTTCACAGGAGAGCTAGTCTAGTCAGATAGAGAGGAGGCAGCATTGAAGGATGCTGGAACAAGTTACAGGACTTATGGACTGCAATCGATGCACAGGATCCAAACCCAATGACATGCACAGAGGACATCAATATACACAATATAACAATGGAGGCTTTGCGGTTGTATCAATTCTTAACTGCAATAAATGAAAAGCACACTATAGAAAAGAATGATCTATTGAAACGGGACCTGTTGCCGTCTTTGGAAACAACGTATCGTGAGATACACAGAGTAGAAGGGAGATCTATGGTGCTGCAAAGAATCCCCTCAGAAGAAGATACATCATTGGGGATTGGGCAGGGCCTGGGAGCAAAGGGACGTGCCACCAAAGGCTCTGGGCAGGGACGCAGAGGAACACAAGGCAGAGGGCGAGGAGGCCAAACACCTTCACGCTCTAGAAGTCAGCGGCGCGTGGATGACAAGGAAAGCTTAACCTGCAGCTTCTGTGGCCAGAAAAGACATACGAAGGAAACTTGCTTCCAACTAATTGGATATCCCGATTAGTATGAAGGCAAGAGGCATCAGGCAGAGGGGGACAAGATAAAGGAGCAGCTGGCATAAGAGTGGCGGCGATGGCCAGTGGCAGTCATAATGGAGAAGACGCAGGAGAAGAAATGGCGCCAGACGAAATGGGGCTGCCAGGTAAAAGGGTTGAGAATTTTCTCAACCCTTATAATGCTAAAGTTTACTGTTTTGCCCCTGACGAAATTACTCCCTTGGTCCTACTGGTTTCACATAATAACTTAGGACCTACCACAATTTTTGCCCAAGTGCATTTCGCCCCCTCCGTCTCTAACTAGTAAATTCCAGCCCCTTACCTTCAGAAAAATTTCCCAACACCCCAACTTTTTCTCAAAAATCCAAAATGTCCCTAGCATCTTATCAAACACCCATATCAACTCCACAAAATTTTGTCCCCACTATAACCGACCTCACGTGGATACTTGACAGTGGGGCCACCGATACCATGACCCATGACCCTCATGACTTTACAAACAGGACATCTCCAACCAAAACACATATTGAGACCTCCAACGGAGATCTTATTCCAGTCTCCAGAGGGGGAACTGTCTCAGTTACACCAAATTTACATGTGCATAATTGTCTGTATGTTCCAGGCTTATCATCAAAGCTCTTATGGATTAGTCAAATTACACGAGAATTTAACTATGTTGTTCTCATGTACCCTACCTTTTTACTATTGCAGGATATTCACTCGAGGGTGATCATTGGGGGTGGCATTGAGAAGTGTGAGCTATACTATATGACAGACGTGGTGCAACAGGGCCGGTCCAATCTTGCAACCAGGACTGCTAAACGAAGACTTTGGTTATGGCACCATCGGCTCGGTCATCCTTCCCTAGGTTATATGAAATTGTTATTTCCGTCTTTAGCTCAGTCTAAGTTTATATTATCTTGTGATACATGTGTTCGTCCTAAACATCACCGTTCAATATATAAACCAAATAATACCAGAGTCCAAACACCGTTTAGTCTTGTTCATTCTGATGTATGGGGTCCTAGTCCTTATCACACTTCACTTGGCTATCAGTACTTTGTTACTTTTGTGGATGATTTTTCCTTAGTCACATGGGTGTATGTGTTAAAAAATAAGTCTGATGTTTGTTCTCGATTCCTTGATTTCTATCATATGGTTGACACTCAATATCATACAAAAATTCAAATTCTTTGGTCGGATAATGGTGGTGAATATGTTAATAGTGGGCTTCAAGATTTCCTTAGAACACATGGCAACCTGCATCAAACATCATGTTCGCACACACCACAACAAAATAGTGTTGCCGAACGGAAAAGTCGTATGCTACTAGAAATGACTCGTGCGATGATGTTAGAGTCTCTAGTTCCCAAAATACTCTGGCCTAAGGCCATGGCCACTGCAGCCTATCTCCTTAATCGTTTACCTTCCAAGATCTTAAATCATCATACCCTATTGTTTGTACTTGCGTCTCAGACAAACGTCCCTTCTGCCTTCACATTACCACCAAAAATATTTGGTTGTTGTGTCTTTATGCATATCCCGTCTTCCCAACGTACCAAATTAGATGCATGTGCTGACAAGTGTGTCTTCGTGGGTGATGAGCCAAATGAAGGCTAGAAAACGTTGCCAAGGACTTTGTCTCCTATTCCAAACTGATTTGAACAAAAGCTATGGCAAAGAACATCTCAAAGACACCCCTTGAACTGTAACCGTTGTTCTTGGCTCAATTTATGCCAACACCTCTTCCTCTTTGGCACTCCAACACATCTAAAACCTCAATGAGACCCTAAGATGTTGTAAACCAAAAGATGAAGCAAATACTAACAAGTTCTAGGCTAGGAACATGAAAGAAAACCGTTAAGTGGTCTTAAACTTCAACTAGCATAAGTTGAGAACTCCTTAAAGGAAATTTGATTGAAATGTGATTGAATGTAGTTGTGTTTACAATCTGATTCTAGCTCTACTTATAACCAACAAAAATGCTAAGAAGTACAAGATTTAATATACAAAGTACTAGACTAAAATGACATGCTTTGCTTGGAAATTGTTTGATCAACTTTTGGTTCCAAAAGGCTGGTTGCTTTGCCGTGTATTCCAACCTATTTTCCAGCCTTTTTCCTTTGATCAATTTGATTGGTTTAGACATGGAGCAGCTTGCTTGAGAAAGGCCTTTGATTGGTTGCAAGTTGTCTTTGAATCTTCAAACCTTTTAAGCCTTAAGCCAACGGTTTTCTTGAAGGGATTTGATTGGAGCAATTGTTGTGCAGCTTGCATCCTTGACTTCAACTTGATTTGTGATTGGTTCAAGAATTTGCAAGACTCCTTTCTATTGGTTGAAGGTTTGAGCAGCTTGTTTCTTCCTTGTTTGCATGAGAAGAAATCAGATTTTTGACATGGGTGCTTGTCACCACCTTGCTTGTAAGCTACTTGCATTTTACCTTTTTGTTTGGACAAAAATTCAGGTTTGAATTGCATCTTCAAGCTAAAAACGTGTACCTGAAAGACAAGGCAAGAATGCAACACAAACTATCCTAAAACAAAGTTAACAAACCAAGAATGTTAAAAGAACATCTAAAAATATGTACAACATGTTTTTTTTGATACAACTAAATCATAGCTTGTATCATATAAACCCAATGGACATTATCTTTGCTTGGATCATCCTCTTCATGCCTGTAAAGAAATGATTCAACACAATGCAACAATTTCTTAGCCATACTCCTTGTTATGGGACCATTGTGGGGCAATGAGGTGTCATCATCAGTGTTTGTATCCACAAGGTTAGGCTGTAGCTCATCATTCCCTCCAACTTGAAAAGGATTCGTCCTCGAATCTGAATCAATACTAAACGGAGAAAGGTCAGCAACATTAAAAGTTTTAGAGATAGGACCATACCTTTCTTCAGGAAGATCGAGAACATAGGCATTATCACCAAGCCGTTTCAATACTTTGAACGGTCCATCGCCTCTTGGCTTCAACTTGGAGTCCCTTTCCTTAGGGAATCTTTCTTTCCTCAAGTGTAACCAAACAAGATCACCAGGTTCAAATATAACAACTTTACGATTCCTGTTGGCTCTATTGGCATACACTTTATTCTTAGCTTCAAGTTGTGACTTAACCTTTTCATGCAATTCTTCACAAGTTTTGCTTTTCGTTCACCATCTAAACTAACACGTTCATGAACAGGTATGGGAACAAGATCAAGCGGGGACAAAGGGTTAAAGCCATAAACAACTTCAAAAGGAGAATGCAATGTTCCACTATGAACAACTCTATTGTATGCAAACTCAATATAAGCTAAGCAGTCTTCCCAATTCTTCAAGTTCTTTTGAATGGCAACACGTAACAGTTGAGACAAAGTTCTATTAACAACTTCAGTTTGACCATCGGTTTGTGGGTGAGCAGTTGTAGAAAATAACAATTTAGTACCAAGTTTACTCCACAAAACACGCCAGAAATGACTTAGAAACTTTGTATCTCTGTCACTAACAATTGTACGTGGCATGCCATGCAATCTTACAATCTCCTTAAAGAACAAATCAGCAATATGAATAGCATCATCAACTTTCTTACATGCAATGAAATGTGCCATTTTGGAAAATCTATCAACAACAACAAAGATGCTGTCTTTACCAGTTTTGGATCGAGGCAATCCCAATACAAAGTCCATAGAAATATCAGTCCAAGGTGAGTTTAGAACAGATAAAGGAGTGTATAATCCATGTGGTTGTGTTCTAGACTTTGCTTGCTTGCAAGTAATACATTGGTCACATACCTTATCAACATGTGCTCTCATATGCGGCCAGAAGAAATGTTCCTTAAGCGTTTCCAAAGTTTTTAACGAGCCAAAATGACCCATTAAACCTCCTCCATGAGCTTCTTTTATCAACAACTCTCTTAATGAACACGTTGGTACACATAACTTATGTTCTTTAAACAAATAACCATCATGCAAGTAATATTTAGCAAAAGGTGAATCAATGCATGCTTGATAGATAGAACTAAAGTCATGATCAGAATGATACATCTCTTTGATAGACTCAAAACCAAACATGTTACATGAAAGAGTAGTAATCAAAGTATAGCGACGAGATAATGCATCAGCAACAACATTTTCTTTTCCTTGCTTATACTTGATCACATAAGGGAATTGTTCAATGTATTCAACCCATTTGGCATGTCTTTTGTTCAATTTCCCTTGACCTTTTAGATACTTAAGGCTCTCATGATCAGTATGAATCACAAATTCCTTAGGTTGCAGATAATGTTGCCAAGTTTGTAAAGAACGGACAAGGGCATACAATTCTTTATCATAGGTTGAATAATTTATGGAAGCTCCTTTCAATTTCTTACTAAAGTAGGCAACAGGTTTGTTACCTTGATGCAACACAGCTCCAATGCGAACTCCACTGGCATCACATTCAACTTCAAACATTTCGTCAAATTTGGGCAATCTCAGGATAGGTGCAGAAGTTAGACGTTTCTTAAGTTCCTCAAAGGCTTGTTGTTGTGATTCTCCCCATTCAAATCTTACATCTTTCTTGACTAACTCATTCAAGGGTGCAGCTATGGTAGAGAAATCCTTCACAAAACGTCTATAGAAGCTAGCTAATCCATGAAAACTCCTAATATCTCCAGCAGATTTAGGGGTTGGCCACTCAGTTATGGATTTAACTTTCTCTTGGTCCATTTCAATTCCTTCAGCACTAATCACAAATCCTAAGAATGTAACCTTCTCCAGACAGAAAGAACACTTCTTGAAATTAGCATACAACTCTTCTTTCTGTAGGGTGACAAAAACAGCTCTTAGATGGTTCAGGTGTTCACTTAGGGTTTTGGAGTAGATAAGAATGTCATCAAAGTAAACTACTACAAATTTTCCTATGAATTTCCTTAAGACCTCATTCATTAACCTCATGAAAGTACTAGGGGCATTGGTTAAACCAAAGGGCATAACTAACCATTCGTACAATCCAAATTTAGTCTTAAAGGCAGTTTTCCATTCATCACCTTCCCTAATTCTCACTTGGAAATAACCTTGTTTAAGATCTACTTTGCTAAAGCACCTAGACCCATGCAACATATCCAACATGTCATCCAACCTAGGAATAGGGTATCTATACTTCACAGTGATCTTATTGATGGCTCTACAGTCAGTACACATTCTCCAAGTTCCATCTTTCTTAGGGACAATGATAACAGGAACAGCACAAGGACTCATACTCTCTTTTACTTTACCTTGGGTCAATAGTTCCTCAACTTGCTTTTGGATTTCCTTAGTTTCCTCTGGATTGGCTCTATAGGCAGGACTGTTTGGCAGAACAGCTCCTGGAATGAAATCTATTTGATGCTCTATGCCTCTTAGAGGTGGTAAACCTGGGGGATCTCCTTCAGGAAACAAGCTAGAAAATTCTTGAAGTAAAGATGCAACTTAACTTGGTAAAGTAGATGGTATTTCAGATGAAGAGAATAGAGTTTCTTTGTAAAGCAAGATATAAACAGTCTTCTTTGAATTGATAGCATGGAATACCTCACTTTGAGATGCAAAGAATGCGCTTTTCTTTAGAGATGGTTCAGCAGAAACCTTGTTTTCTTTTGGTTCAATTCTAAGATGAGAACTTCTCAGTTGATTTTCTTTGATGAAAATCCTCTCCAATTCCTTTACTTTTGGATCATTATGGCTTTTTAACATTCGTTGTTGATCCTCAAAGACTTTGTGCGGGGGGAAGGCATTTAATTTGAATAGCTTGTTGTTATGCCTAAAGGAATATCTATTTAGGTAACCATCATAAGTAACCTTGTTGTCAAATTGCCACGGTCTACCTAACAAGATATGACTTGATTGCATAGGGGCTACATCACATAACACCTCAGCAAAATACCCACCAATTGATAAAGAAACTAGGACTTGCTTTGTTACTTTAACTTCACCACACTCATTAAGCCACGTAAGTCTATAAGGATGGGGGTGATTCAGTAAAGGTAACTCAAGTTTCCTAACAAGTTCAAAACTTGCCACATTGGTACATGAACCGGAGTCAATGATTAAAGTGCATACTTTCTTTTTAACCATACAGTGAATGTGGAATATGTTCTCTCTTTGTATATCAGGTTCTTCAGTTTTAATTTTGGCACTTAGAGCTCGACGGACAACTAAGAACTCTTTTGTTTCACACTCATTAGTCTCTTCACTAATCTCTTCTTCTTCCTCACATGTTTGTTCAATTTCATTGTTTTCCTCACGCTCTTCAAATTCTTCCTCAGAATAATACTCATTAGACTCTTCAATAAACATGATGCGTTTAGGGTTGGGACATTGATTAGCAAAATGACCTTTTCCTAAGCATTTAAAAGATTGAATATCACGAGTCTTAACATTAGGCGTACCTTCCACCTTGGCTTTGCCTTTATCAGTGATTGGAAACTTTGGACGATTTTGGATGTTCAGGGTTGATTTTCCTTGGAATCCACGGCCTTGACCTTGTTGTGGACGGAAAGGCGTCCTGGGCTGTGTTCTAGGAAAACTCAAAGGATTAGTCCGAAAAGAAGGGTTAGAAGTTTTTACCTTCAATTGCCTTTCCACATTCTCAGCAATGTGAACCATAGAAGCCAGATCAGAGTAAGGTGTAAGTTCCACCTTGAATGCAATCTCTTTGTTCAAGCCAGCTAGAAATCTAGCCATTGTGGCTTCCTCAGCTTCTTCTATGTTAGCCCTGGTAAGCAGATGTTCTAATTCCTTATAAAATTCATCAACAGATCTATTACCTTGAGAAAGTTGTTGCAATTTCTGGAAAATGCTTCTTTCATAGGAAGGAGATATGAATCTCTTCCTCATCTCTTGTTTCAGCTCGGACCAAGTAACAACAGGGGGCTGTCTTGTTCTTCTCCTGGTGTTCTGCAATTGCTCCCACTAGAGTAAAGCATAATCTACAAATTCAAAAGTTGCATACCGCACTTTGGCCAATTCAGAATAGTTAGTGCAAGAATACATATGATCTACTTTTGTTTCCCATTGCAGATAAGCTTCAGGATCACTTTTCCCTTGGAAGGAGGGTATTGTCAGTTTAGTAGTAATGAACTCTTCTTCAAGATGTTCATTTCTATCAGGTTGACGTTCATCATACCGTTCTTCCGGATAGTGTTCTTCATTGTACTCAGGGAGATAATCAAATCTCTCCTCAAAAGAAATGTTCCTACGACCACCATTACTACCTCGACCTCGACTTCTACCTCTATGTGATGTGACTCTTCTAGGTTGAACATGAGACTCATTACCATAAGAGGTGCCTTCTTGAAAAGGTATACTAGGTTCCTTTTGATCTGAGGTTGGCTTTTCTACGTTGTTTATCCTTTGTTTGTTATCCTCTATGTCACTTCTCATTAAACCAAACTGATTAACAAGGAAAGTGAGTGTTTGCTGTATATTCTCTAGGGTAACAGTGACTGGGGATGGGACAGGAGTAGATGGGGACGTGGATGGTGCATTATCTTTCTGTTGGGGACCCATGATTCAAAAGACAATCTCAAAAACCAATTTAAAATATTGACAAGATGCAAATACTCTACTTTATGTTGACAATTGTTCAAAATAGCAATTTGGACTATTTTACCTAAAGATCCAAGTAAAATCACAGAAGTCAAGTTGTTGTTCGGGCTGAATGAAATCTACGGGGTTGTTTAAGACAATCCCTCAATTACTTTACAGCATATGCAATTATCAATTGTAGTAAAGTGAAAGTAAAGACACACAAACAAAGTGCTAGCAAGGGTTTGCTTTAGAAACTTTCAATATCTCAAAACTACAACACTTTGGGGTTTGGTTTGGGCACTTTCTTTCTTTTGAGCTTTGCACGGGAATTTCCCTTTGATGTAATGTTTATTTTTGGGCTTTTCGTCACTTGGTTTTTCTTGTGCAATTCTCTCTTGTCTTGCCTCTTACTTGTTGACAAATATTGGCTTTTCTCTCGTGTATTTCTCAATAAAGCTTAATGTTCTTTCTTTGGAGGGTTTGCTTGATTCTTGTGAGACTACTCCTCACGGCCTACATGAGACATTGCCCACGGCCTTTAATTGCACAAGGTTTGTTGTATTTGGAATTTTGAAAGTTCCTCGTACACAACACGGCTAGACACTATGTAGTGAGAGTTCAATTCACAATTACAACAAGTTCAAATCGTATATAGTGCAATGTAAGTTCAGAAATTGATCTAAAACAACAATTGGATAGCTCTTTAACAATGTGGGGCTTAAACAATTCCTAACTTTCAGAATGTATCTAAGTCCAACAAGTTTGAAACAATTGAAATCAACAAAAAGATAAAGCTATTAGCATTCACCAAGATTTCAAATGAGCTTTAAAAGCTTGTTCTAAACCACACGGTTTTGGGCTTGTTTTTCTGTTTTTCTTATGCAAATGATCTAACTAATCTTAAGATAGCTAAATGCAACTTAGTTGTTTCTAAATGCAATTTATAAAGCTGATTACTATATCAAGTAATGGAAATCAGTTTTGATGCAAGCTAGTTATCTTGTTTTGTTTTGTTTTTAAGTGATATACTCTACTTGTTTTTGTCTTGGTTTTCGTTTGTATGATCCAATCAGTTTCTAAACTAAATGATACTAAATGCAAGTGTTTAAGTCCTACTTATCAAACGTATAACACTAGAAACTAGGCAGCACACTTAGTTAGCTAAACTACTTGTTTTGATCTTTAGTTTTCGGTTTTGTTGTGCTAACTAAACAACCAAATAAACCTCTTAATCTATGTTGTACACTGGTCTAACCAAGCTAAATAAGGCAGCACTAAAACGTTTCAAACAGATTGCACACAAGTACAAAAAACAGAATTTTAACTACTTGATTACAAGCTAAACTATCAACTAATCTAATTTGTGTTCAAGTTTTCTGTTTTAAGGACTCAACTAAACTAACACTTAAACTTCTTGATTAAAGTCTAATGAAGATTATCTAAGCTAGATTGAACATGAACAACCAGGTTACACACGGTTTTGATCTAAGGTACACAAACAGATTTTAACAACACTAAGTCTAGTCTAAGTTTCTTTTTGTGGGGGTTTTTGGTTTTGCCTACTTAACTAAGTTACCAAACTATAGTATACTATCTAACAAGCACTTTAAAAACATAAACTAACTATCTAAACAAACAGAAACTTAAACGCAAATAAAAATCAGTTCAACATACGGTTTGGGCAGCAACATTCATATGCAAATTTAAACAATGTAAACATGAATAGAAGACTAACCAACGCTCTGATACCAATTGATGAGCCAAATGAAGGCTAGAAAACGTTGCCAAGGACTTTGTCTCCTATTCCAAACTGATTTGAACAAAAGCTATGGCAAAGAACATCTCAAAGACACCCCTTGAACTGTAACCGTTGTTCCTGGCTCAATTTATGCCAACACCTCTTCCTCTTTGGCACTCCAACACATCTAAAACCTCAATGAGACCCTAAGATGCTGTAAACCAAAAGATGAAGCAAATACTAACAAGTTCTAGGCTAGGAACTTGAAAGAAAACCGTTAAGTGGTCTTAAACTTCAACTAGCATAAGTTGAGAACTCCTTAAAGGAAATTTGATTGAAATGTGATTGAATGTAGTTGTGTTTACAATCTGATTCTAGCTCTACTTATAACCAACGAAAATGCTAAGAAGTACAAGATTTAATATACAAAGTACTAGACTAAAATGACATGCTTTGCTTGGAAATTGTTTGAGCAACTTTTGGTTCCAAAAGGCTGGTTGCTTTGCCGTGTATTCCAATCTGTTTTCCAGCCTTTTTCCTTTGATCACTTTGATTGGTTTAGACATGGAGCAGCATGCTTGAGAAAGGCCTTTGATTGGTTGCAAGTTGTCTTTGAATCTTCAAACCTTTTAAGCCTTAAGCCAACGGTTTTCTTCAAGGGATTTGATTGGAGCAATTGTTGTGCAGCTTGCATCCTTGACTTCAACTTTATTTGTGATTGGTTCAAGCATTTGAAAGACTCCTTTCTATTGGTTGAAGGTTTGAGCAGCTTGTTTCTTCCTTGTTTGCGTGAGAAGAAATCAGATTTTTGACATGGGTGCTTGTCACCACCTTGCTTGTAAGCTACTTGCATTTTACCTCTTTGTTTGGACAAAAATTCAGGTTTGAATTGCATCTTCAAGCTAAAAACGTGTACCTGAAAGACAAGGCAAGAATGCAACACAAACTATCCTAAAACAAAGTTAACAAACCAAGAATGTTAAAAGAACATCTAAAAATATGTACAACATGTTTTTTTTTGATACAACTAAATCATAGCTTGTATCATATAAACCCAATGGACATCATCTTTGCTTGGATCATCCTCTTCATGCCTGTAAAGAAATGATTCAACACAATGCAACAATTTCTTAGCCATACTCCTTGTTATGGGACCATTGTGGGGCAATGAGGTGTCATCATCAGTGTTTGTATCCACAAGGTTAGGCTGTAGCTCATCAGTGGGCTATGCCATATCTCAAAAAGGATACCGATGTTATAATCCGCACACTCGTCATATACATATAACCATGGACTCCACCCTTCTCGAACACGAGTACTTCTATTCTTCTCCGTATTGGTCTCCGTGGGAGACAGATGGCGTGACCTACGACTCACTTCATAACCCTAGTCAAACAGAAGTGTAACTAACACGGCAAGTAGATGGTGCCGACTGTACTTTACCTGACAAAGATATAGCCCTCACTTCTGAACCATCCAATGAATCTCCCCTGGCGAATATTGTGCAACATCAGGTATTACCCCCTCTTCTACCTTGTCCTCTTCTTCTACGTAGCCTTTCTTACCTGATAGCATCATGATCCTAATGATTCTCCTAGTAATAGTCAGATATATGTGAAACTATTCAGGACACTGGGGGAATTTTAGACAATGGCATAGTACTCCCGCCTCGACAAAACAGGGGAAAGCCTCCAGTTTAGTACTCCCCATGTAAGGTTTCAAAAGGAGTGGTATATCCAGTTAATGGTGTTAAAGGTTTTTTGTCATCTGTATGTGAAGTTACAGTGCCCAGCACAGTTAAGGAAGCTTTAAGTCAACCTGAATGGTGTGCAGCAATGAAGGAGGAGATGAGTGCTCTTCACAAAAATTACACTTGGGAAAAAGTAACCATACCAAAAGGAAAGCAACCAGTTGGTTGTCGGTGGGTGTACACTATCAAATATAAAGCTGATGGAAGTGTTGAGAGGTATAAAGCAAGATTGGTTGCACGTGGATATACTCAGACTTATGGTATTGATTACTCAGAAACCTTCACACCAGTAGCAAAGCTAGATACCATCCGAGTTCTCTTCTCAGTAGCAGTGACTAAGTCATGGCCTCTTCAGCAGTATGATGTAAAGAATGCTTTTCTCCATGGTGAGTTAAAAGAAGAAGTATATATGAGTGCACCTCCCGGGTTCATAGAGTGATTTGCAAAAAATGAGGTATGCCGATTGAGGAGGTCGTTTTATGGTCTCAAGCAGTCACCAAGAGCATGATTTGGAAGGTTTATTGCCTTTATGAAAAGATAGAAATATAAGTAGAGTAATGCAGATCATACGCTCTTTATAAAAGGAAGGGGTCTCGGATTACATGTCTAATAATTTATGTGGATGATATGATTATGGGTCATCGAGAAACAACCTCTGTGTGTTTCTAACACATGGGTATGGTTGCGTACATCTGACCCCCCATACCCCGCCATAGGCGGGAGCCTCTAAGGCAATGGGGCAATGTTGTTGTTGTTGTTGATATGATTATCACAGGAGATGACATTGCCGAAATGGCAGTACTAAAACAACAGCTGTTCTCAGAATTTAAAATGAAGGATTTGTGAGACCTGAAGTATTTCTTGGGTATTGAAGTGGAACGTTCTGAGGATGGAATCTTTATTTCACAACAAAAATATGTTCTAGATCTACTTGTTGAAATCGGGATGGTGGATTGTCAGCCTGCTGGATCTCCTATGTTGGTAAATCAAAAGTTATAGATTGAAGAAGGAAGACCTAGTGCTGACCGGGAGAGATATCAATGATTAGTTGGAAAACTAATTTATCTGTTGCATACTCGTCCTGACATCCCATTTTCTATTGGACTGGTAAGTCAATTCATGTATCAGCCTTAGGATCATTGTTTGGAAGCGGTTATGAGAATAATCTGGTATCTAAAAGAGACGACTAGGCGGGTATCATGTTCAGGAACCATGGACACTTGAACATCCAGGTGTATACGGATGCTGATCTGACGGAAAGCTTAGTAGATCGACGGTCAACCTCGGGGTATTTTGCCCAAGTTGGAGGAAACTTAGTCATCTGGTGGAGTAAAAAGCAGAAGGTGGTGTCTTTATCAAGTGCTAAAGCTGAGTTTTGCGGAGTAGAAAAAGGGGTTGTAAAGATATTGTGGTTGAACAAGTTAATGGGTGATTTGGGACTTCAGGTTGCGCTCCCAGCAAAGTTGATGTGTGATAACAAGGCGTCCATCAGCATTTCGGAAAATCCTGTTCAACATGATCGAACCAAACATATCGAGGTGGACCGCCACTTTATTAAGGAGAAGATAGAGGAAAAAACAGTTGAGTTGCCGTATGTTCCGTTGGAGGATCAGTTAGTAGATATCTTGACGAAATCTGTGGCCAGAAGGGCGTTCAATGATACGTTAATGAAGTTACGCATTGCAGATTCCCCTGGTCAATTTGAGGGGGAGTGTTAGGAAAGAAGCATCAAAACATACCTTAATTAATTGTCTGCAATTATTGTAATTAGTGCTATAGTCATTGTAAGGATTGATTGAGTAAGTTTAGGGATTGATTGTTATTTACTTACCATAGCTAGAGGTAGGCAGGCTGTATAAAGTAACAGAAGATGTAACGAGTTTGTGTATGAATGAATATTGTCTTCTCCCATATTGTTTGATTAACACATATATACAACTAAAAAAAATACTTTATATGCATGTGTGACATATCATGCTTTGGAATCCCCAGAAAAAATGCTTTTTTTCCTGTTAGAAATAAAAGGAACATAGATTTTTTCCCCTTTTAGTACATAAATAGTACATTTTTAAACATAGAAAATCTTATGACAAAAAATTATACATTATAGGGGATAAAAATAGTTTTTCTCTTAGAAGCTAGGACTTTGCAATTAGTCATGCCTTTTGGCAAAGTTATCGTTGAAGATATATACATCATAGATAACAAAAAGTACAAAATGATAAAATATAACTGAGACAACAGAGTTTAGATGTGCTAAAAAAATGATATTCAAGACAATCATAATCAATACTACCTACTCCGATATTTTGTCCCTTCGGAAGGCTAAAAACGCAGTCAAGGAAACTGGACGAACAGATTTGTCTAACAAATCAGCCAAATAATCAGACAAATCCAACAAACAAATTCCACTTCGTCTAGATCGACACCAACCGAGAATACTATTCTGTTTCATTTGTGGTTTGATGCAGTCAGCATTCGGCAATGAAGGGGAAAAAAGTAGACAAGTCAACTTTATTTATATTTTTTTGGATCACGCTAAGACTTTTAGAATTTATAGGGTAGTTTTTTAACAACTTTCTTATTATATTCAATAAGAAAGAATAGCATCAACAGCTACTACAATAGCAACTTATTTTTACAACGATTGTGCAATATCAACTACTACAATAGCTACAAGCAAGAGTCGTTGAGCTTTTGTACTTGCTTCTTCACAACTTCAATAAAGTTTTACCTAAGAACTTTTGTCAAATGGGTTTTGGAAGAATAGATGAAAGACACATTTGAAAATAAGTCTAAATAACAAGCAAGAAATCAAATGTGTTTATTTCTTTTTGTGTTAGACTATAATACTCTCATAATACAAAAATTAAAACTAGCAACAAGAGCTTAATATGTTTTAAGCACGTTTACATTCTTAGAGTGTTTGATATCACTGGGAATATAGCTTGAAGAGGATGAATGTGTATAATTGTCTCACTAAGCTTCTTTAATATATATACGCTATGAATCTTGTTTTTCATTCTTCATGGAAGTCTCATACTTTATTAATTGTTTTGGAGAAGTCAAGTTGTCTTCAACCATTTTATACTTCAATTTGATGATCCATAGTCATCCGAAATAAGCTTAGATAGGTGTGAAGATTCAAGAAAGTGTTATGGACTTTAATTATAAAGGCTCAAATAATTTAGGAAGATTGAAAGAAATAACATTTTAAATCCACCGAGATCTGTTTGTGACATATATAAAAATTTGAATTTTGCATAACGGTAATCGATTGATGTAAAATAATTTAAAGACTAACACAGGTCTCGATTAATTGTTCTACTTGGCTTTAGAGGTTGGATTTGGACATTGTGTTTTTAATATGAATATTTACTGAGGTCGATCGATCGATGTGTTCTGTCTAAGATATCGACGTTGGTCAGTTTGCTTCTAATTTTGCACACTTCATGCGCAGACCAAATGATGTCCGTTTTTAGAGATCAACGTCACATCGATTGATCGATGTGCACTGCGTTTAGAAATCAATATTGGACAGTAGTTCCAAAGTTGCACACTCTATAGATACATCAATCAATGTTAACTTTGAGAGACCTATGTAGACAAAGCTCGATCAACAGAGAGATCCATGCATACAATGATCTTTGTTTTTGAGATGTATGTAGAAATCGATGTCAATATCTTTACTTTTTTAAAAAAATTTTGTTTCGAAAGATTAAGTAACATTTTCAACCTCTTTCAAATATCTTTTAAATTTTATGAAAACCTACAAACTCCACCTATCTCTTTTTTTTTGATGATTTCAAAATCATAAGTTTTAAAAATGTTTATTTTGAAAAACAATACTCGTTACTAAACTTTGTTAAACAAGGTTTTCAATCTTAGTGTTGTGCACAACAATCACTCTCTTAGTCAGCATTCATGCTCTCCCTCAACGCATACGCCAAACCAAATAGATATTAAATTTACCTCACATGTTTCATATTCTCCACTATTACATGCTTTCTCATATATTCAACGCAACATTATACTCAAATATGTGTTAAATCCATTAGCCTTATATACCATATTAATGTTGGAATATAAAATGTTTTGATGATGTTAAAAAATGTTTTGAATGGGCTAAAATAGAATTTCCCACTTTGAGTTTGAAGCAAAATGAGAAAAACACATTGTGAGACGTCAATCCTCACATGGATCGATTGACATATACATCAGCCACTCAAGAATGCACACGGATCGATCCATGTGAAGATTGTGCATGTTTAGAACTTTTGGCCCATACGTCAATCTCTCAACTAGAGAGACATCGATCCATTGACGTAAGGCAGATTCAAAATCAGAAAGCTTCGGCAAGACGTGAGTCTCTCAGCCAGGAGGACATGGATTGATCGACGTCACGTGAATCTCTGAGCCTAAAGGACATGGATCGATCGATGTCACGTGAATCTCTCAGCCAAAAGGACATGGATCGATCCACGTCACGTGAGTCTCTCAGGGAGAGACGTGGATCGATCGACGTACTGCAGTCCAAAACTGGAACCTTTCGGGGGGACGTCGATCTCTCAGCACAGGAACATGGATCAATCGACATCCCCCAGAATTCAAAAATTTTTGAACGTTGGAACAAAATCCAAGGGAGATCTATGATGTTTTCCCTCTCCAATCTTGCTCAAATTTCTTGTGGACTTAACTCAACATACTACATGCTTCCTTGACTATTTTATCCATGTCTAAGATTCTCTAGGGTGGCTATTGAGCATCAAAATCACTCCATATGGTTGCTAAAGACTATTTGGGCATTATCTTGACATTTGGAGTAGTTCAAGACATGGTGGAGAGCTCAAAAACGTGGTGAACTTCATCTATAAAAGGAAGAGGCTTGGATGAGGCAAATACACACTTTCACCATCATCTAGCTTCTTTGTTCATTGTTGTATAGTTCTCTCATATTTGTAAATTTGCTTAAAGCTTGTTAAGCTTTTCTTTGCTCTTCATTATTGTATATTGAGAGATAGAGAATCAAGCACAAGAGGAACCATAAATATTTGATCTCTTTCTTGTGTTTAGACTAGTGAGAAAGTGTGAACCATACTATATTTCTTCAACCCACTTTGAGAAAATTCTTGAGGGAACTTTGTTGAAGTTGTGTGGTAGCAAGAAGTTGTTCTTGCTAAAGCTGTAGTTGCTGTAGTTGCACAAGTGTGTATTGTGCAAGAAGTTGTTGTAGTTGTTGCTTACACTAAGTTTTTAGTGTAAGTGTTGCTGTGGTTGTTCTTATTAACTTTAATAAGAAGAGTAGTTGTTGAAAATCCACTTTGGCAACAATGTGGTAGTGGAGTAGAATCATTTACGATTCAAACCAATCTCTATCCGGTGTATACATTCATTGCTTCTCATCTCCCGTTCTTGCTTTGATTTTGAATTTATTTTGAGTTGAGCCAAATAAGAAAATTCCGCAAAAGTGCCACACACTCTATTAACCCCCCCTCTAGAATGTATTTCGCACCTAACAATTGGTATCAGAGCCTAACCTTGATTGCTTGGCCTATCTTTGCAAGTAACAAGGTTAAAGATCATGGCAATGACAACCTCAACCTCAACCTCTTCATCTCACACTTCATGTCCTAAGCCTACTGCACTGTTTTCCAGATCAAACACTAAAGCGCCTTCGTTTGATGCCAAAAATTATTCTTTGTGGAAATTTCGAATGATCAATCATTTGAAAGGCTGTGGATTTGATATATGTAGAGTCATTGTTAAAGGAATTGAAGTTCCTATGATTACCAACTCAAAAGGAGAATCAATGTTCAAAGATGAGGATGACTACACCAACGAAGAGAAGATAAAATTTGCCATCAATGGCAAAGCATTCGATATTTTCTCGAGTGCTCTTACTACCACCGAGCTCATAAGACTTTAAGGTCTTGAAACAGCTCATGAGGCATGGAAAAGGCTTGAAATGATACACGAAAGAACTGAGCAAGTAAGAATGGCCAAAAGACTCATGCTCATGAAGGAGTATGAGATGTTCGGAATGAAGAGCGGTGAGAAGATTGAGGAGACAATCGATCGATTCACACGAATAGTGAATCAATTCTCTATGGTGGACAAGAAAATCTCAAATGAAGACCTTGTCTCAAAACTCCTCAACTCCTTGCCAAGAGAATGGACACCTAAAGTCACCGTCATCACCGAATCAAAAGCGTTTCATTCTCTTCGATCTTATCTTTGATTGCTTTTTATGAAGTCGCACTGGGAGCTAGTGCTTGCTATCTAAAAATTGCTCCATGGATCTCATCGGAAATGTTTGATGCTTCTTGGGGCTTCTTTGGCGACCGTGAAGTCACCGGATGAATTGCCGAGTAAATAGATCAGATCCGGACGCGGCTGTTGCTCCGCGGCGATACGGACTCGACCCGCTCCTACCCACCCCGGGGCACCATAGCATGTCGGGAATAAAATAAGGGGGGACATACTGGACAATCTCAAGACTCTTATCCTTGATGAGCTATCCTGTAATCTTTTTGCTCATTAAATTGTTATTGATGAACAAAATAGGATGAACCCTATCAAGCCCACACGAAAATCACACAAAGGATTGGTTGTAGAGTCTGATGAATCGGATGAGGATAAAAAAACTGAACTTAAATTCTAATCCTTCTAATTTGCAAGATGAAACAGGAGATTTGCAAGATGATTTTGAAAAACTGAACTTAAAGTATAAAGATTTGAAGAAAGAGTTCAAGAAGTTCATTTTAGAAAATAAGAACTTGCATGATAATAACATTTTGATATTTCAAGAAAATGACATCATACTCACCATGCATAAAGCTGTAACTTTTGAAAATGTAGAAATTAGGAAAGAATATAAGAAACTAAGGTTAGATTTACAAAAACTAACAAATGGTAAAAATAATTTAGACATACTACTTGGAAATCAAAGAATTGAAAATGATAAATCCGATTTGTGATATCACATTCTTGCATTAAGCCTAAGTCATTAAAGAAAAAGGCAAACAAGAGAAAAATACATCATAACTCATCACCTTCTAAACCAAGGCATATACTCACTTGTTTTCATTGCAACAAAGTAGGACATGTGAAGAATGAATGTAGAACTAGATTTGGAAACATGTATGTTTGGAAGCCTAAGGGTGGACAAACTAACCCTAAAGGACCCAACCATCAAAGGGTACAAATGCATAAATCTCTTGGTTTTGTAGGCTCTGAAGATAAATGGAGTAGACAAATAAGATGGAACCAAATGGCTTATGGACAGCGGATGTTAAACACACATGACCGGAGACAAAATGTTATTCACCAAGCTCAGGCTCCAAGATGGTGGAACGGTGCACTTTGGCAAAAAATCCTTGGACATGGAGAAATTGATAATTCTTCTTTCACTATTAATAATGTACTATATGTAGAAGGGCTTAAATATAATTTGATAAGTGTTAGCCAACTATGTGATGCTAATTTTCAAGTTGAATTTGTGAAAAGAAAATGCATTGTGTAAAAGAACGATAAGATTGTTTTTGAAGCTATACGTAAAAATGATGTTTATAAATTTAGCACACATGATTTGATATCACAAAATATTTCTTGCCTAGTGGCCAAAAATGATTTAACTCAACTATGGCATAGAGGACTTGGACATATTAGTTTTAAAAATTTCAAAGAAATTTGCAAAAATGAAAAAGTCCAAGGTCTTACAAAATTGAATTTTGAAAACCATGGCTTATGTGACTCTTGTCAAAAGGCAAAGCTTGTTAAAACAAGCTTCAAGCCCAAAAGTGAAATTTCCACCACCAAACCTCTACAATTACTTCATATGGATTTGTATGGGGATATTGGTACGGTAAGCCTAAGTGGAAAAAATTACACCTTTGTGGTGGTAGATGACTTTTCTAGGTAAACTTGGGTAATCTTCTTAGCTAAAAAGAATGATGCATGCCAAGAATTTATAAAACTTTGTAAGAGACTAGAAAATCAAAGAGAAGACACAATTAAGGAAATTAGAAGTGATAGAGGTGGTGAGTTCAATGGAGAGTTTCAAGAATTTTGTGTATCCAAAGGGTATGAACACAATTTTTCGGCTCTAAGAGCTCCTCAACAAAATGGTGTTGCGGAAAGGAAAAATAGAACAATTCAAGAAATGAGTAGAGCCATGTTAAATGAATTTGAGCTACCCAAGTATTTTTGGGCCGAAGCGGTAAACACCGCTTGTCATGTGATCAATAGAGTTTATTTGAGATCATTTCTCAAAAAGACTCTTTATGAGCTTTGGAAAGGTAGAGTACCAAATATCGGTTATTTCAAGGTTTTTGGTTGTAAGTGCTTTATACCTAACACCAAAGATAACTTGGATAAACTCGATTTCAAAGTGGATGAAGGAATCTTTATGGGATATGCTCAAAATAGCAAGGCATTGAGGGTATATAATAAAAGAAGCATGAAAGTTGAAGAATCAATTCATGTCAAGTTTAGTGAACTCATTGAGGATGAACCAAATACTAATGATGATGATGATGAAATAATTGAAGTAAGTCATATAGAGAAATTTGAGAATCCAAAAGGTAATATTGTCATTGACCTTAGGATTGATCCCCTTCAAGCTAAGGTTTAAGATGAAGAAGTAGGAGGAGATACATCAAATTTATCGGATTCATATAGGTACAGGAAAGATCACCCTAAAGAGTTAATATTAGGTGAAACTAGTCAAGGCATAATGACTAGGAGGAAATTCAATGAAAATGCCTTCATTTCACAAGTTGAACCTAAAAATATAAAGGAGGCAATAAATGATGAAGATTGGGTATTAGCCATGCAAGAAGAACTAAATCAATTTGAAAGGAGTGATGTTTGGGAATTAGCTGCTAAGCCTAGTGATCATCCCGTAATTGGTACTAAATGGATATTTAGAAACAAGATGGATGATAAAGGAAACATCACTAGAAACAAGACTAGATTAGTAGCTCAAGGATATAGGCAAGAGGAAGGCATAGACTATGATGAGAGCTTTGCCACCGTAGCTAGGTTAGAAGCTATTAGGATGCTATTGGCATATGCATGATATAAGGATTTCAAACTATATCAAATAGATGTGAAATCTGTATTCTTGAATAGAATAATTCAAGAAGAGGTGTATGTAGCTCAACCTCCGGGGTTTGAAATCATGATTATCCAAATCATGTGTTTAAACTCAAAAGGCCCTTTATGGATTTAAACAAGCTCCTAGGGCATGGTATGATAGATTAAGTAACTTCCTTCTTGAAAATAATTTTTCATGAGAAAAAGGCGACACTACTCTTTTTATTAAAGAACAAGGAAACCATCAATTGCTTGTTCAAATTTATGTGGATGATATTATATTTGGTGCTACTAATGATTCTCTTTGTGAGCACTTTGCTAAATTGATGAAAGGAGAATTTGAAATGAGCAATGATGGGTGAACTCAACTACTTCCTTGGTCTTCAAATCAAGCAAACTCAAGATGGAGTGTACATATCTCAAATGAAGTATACAAAGGATTTGCTCAAGAAGTACAAATTTGAGGATTGTAGAAGTGTAAGCACACCAAAGAGCACAAGTACAAAGCTTGACAAAGACGAAAAAAGAAAGCCGGTTAAGGTAACCAAATATAGGGGTATGGTTGGTAGTTTACTTTATTTAACCACTAGTAGACCAGATATTTTGCATGTTGTGTGTTTATGTGCTAGATTTCAAAGTATGCCTAAGGAATCACATCAGGTTTCCATTAAACATATCTTTAGATATTTGAAAGGAACTTTGAACTTTGGGTTTTTTTATCCCAAAAATGGATGTTTTGATTTAAGAGGCTATAGTGACTCCGACTATGCCAGAAATCTTGTTGATAGAAAAAGCACCTTTGGGACATGCTGATTCCTTTGAGATTGCATAGTTTCTTGGTTCTCCAAGAAACAAAATAGTGTGTCACTTTCAACGGCAGAATCTGAATATGTATCGGCCGCTTCGTGTTGTGCACTACTTTTGATAAAGTCCCTATCTTATGTGACAATACTTCAGTCATAAGTATAGCACAAAACCCGGTTCACTATAGTAGGACAAAACATATAGAAGTGAGACATCACTTTAAAAGGGATTGCATTCGAAAAGGATTGGTATGTGTTGAATTTGTTCCAACCAATGACCAACTAGTGGATAGATTCACCAAATCCCTTCCTACTGAGACATTTGAGTCCATTAGAACAAGATTAGGGATGATAAACAATGTTTAGAGGGTTAAAATTGAAAATCTCAAAAATAAGTATACATGGATCGATCCATGTATTACAATGACAGATCCATGTACATCGATCTCTGACGTTGATCGATCGATGTACGTCGATCTTTGACGTCGATCGATCGACGTCATCATTTTTTGCAACTTTAAAATCTTCCAAAACGCGAACCCTTTTTCATTTCTAACCAAACAATCGATCCAAATACATAAGGACTCTGCGTCTCCAACTCCAAAAACTTCTCCTCTCTTCAATTTCATCTCCAAATCAAAATAACATTATCTCTACTCTTGATTTTCATATCCTACCCTCATATTCTTCTACTCTCTCAAGAAAAATCCTAAAATTCTTGCCCTAGTTTTCTCCAACATGTCTTCAAGAAGAAAGAACACAACCAAGAGGCCAAGAACATCTAGGAGTGCAGGAGAAGGGTCAAGAAATCCTTCTCATGGACAAGACTCTCAACCTAGAAGAAAACAATCCATGGATGAGAGCCAAAGTCAAGTTCTAGCCGAGATTCGAAATGGATTAAATTTCTCCAACTTTCCTTGGATCTAAACTAGAGAAGCAGAAGATGCTTTGACGGAACCTTTACCACCCGGACATGTAATGTATATCACTAGACACTCTCAAAAGTTATACGATAAATGGGAGGATGAAGAGAGAGCCACTATCCCACTCAAATTGCTTAGAATCATTGATATTATAAGCAATAATGAGTTGAGTCCTATCATTGAGTGGTTAGATGTCCAACAATGGAAGAGTATTTGGTTTGAGAGAGAGATGGACAAAATGTCCACCACGTACACTAGACTCTTTTATGCAAATTTATGGATTCAATACATAGATGATCTTCCTTTAGATTTGCATACTATTATTGATGGACATCACATTTAATGGGATGTTGGAACAATTTGTGGGTTGATTGGTGTACCCATCAAGGGATACTTTGAGTTTGATGTGTGGAAATAGTATACGGCTCGGCGGAGAGTCACTGAGGATGAAGTAAAGACATTCTTAGGCTATCGTCCCACTAAGAACGCCAATGATATGCCATTGGTTTATCGTACTCTTCTCGCCATTGTTACCTTTTGTATCAATGGCAAATCCACCAAAGGGCCAAGTAACATAGACTTTTACATTGCATGACGAATAGCCAACCGTGAAAAGGTGAACTTCGGGGAGCTTTTTATGACAAATGTTATTGAGGCAGCCACCAAACAAAACAAAGCCCTACCCTATAGTAACCTTATCTATAGGATGCTTGTAAAGTCGGGTATTGATGTGGACAACACGGATGTTGACACAATCACGCATAAAGATTTTTATGAAAAGGTCAACATCCAACAAATACTCAAAGTTAGAAAAGAAGCAATGAAAGGTCGAGCAAAAGTAGATGAAGTGGAAGAAGACGAAGGTGTTCCGGACGAGGCACCTATTCCTGAACCCGACACTCAAGAAGCAACTAGTGGGTTGAGCTCAAATATTCCTGAACTTCAAGCTCAAGTCACTAGCCTTCAACAGGAAGTTGGTGAGCTCCGAGGCAAGGTGACCTTGCACGAGTCAAGGTTTGCCAAGCTGAAGGATAAAATGAAGGCGTGCATTCCGTTTTCTTCCGATGAAGATTAGAACTTATTTTAGCTTGCCTTTTTTTAATCAATGTTTATCATTCTAGTTTAGTATTTCTTTACTTGTGTACTTGCTAAACTTGGTTGTCTGTTGATGGTTAATGGAGTAGTATGATTGTCATCGTTTTTGATGCTTTCAAAAAGGGAGAGAAAGTTAGTGGTCTTATTGTTTAGTGGTATTGTTTAGTGGTCTTGTTGTTTATTGCTTATAACTTAGTGATTTAATGGTTCTTGCTTATGAACTAAAATACTTGATGTTTGATGGTTTACATATTAGTTTGATGGCTAGTGCAAAAAGGTAATTTGGAAATTGAGTATGCTTGGTTGAGGGGGAGTAATTGATGCATGCTTGTGCTGGGTAATTGATGTATATTTGAGTTAAGGAAGTTTAGAAATTGATGCATGTTTGGTTGATGGGGAGCTTTTTAGTACATAATTGTAAAAAGGAAGCATTTTGATATATTCATTGGAATTATAAAATCATGTTTACATTGGTTATTATGAAAAGTATAAAATGCATATACTAAGGGGGAGATATGAAGCAAAAACATCTTTTAAAATATTGGTTTTAAAATCATCAAAAAGGGAGAGATTGTTGGAATATAAACTGTTTTGATGATGTTAAAAGATGTTTTAAATGGGCTAAAATAGAATTTCACACTTTGAGTTTGAAGCAAAATGAGAAAAACACATTGTGAGACGTCGATCTCTCACATGGATCGATTGACATATACATCAGCCCCTCAGGAAGGCAAATGGATCGATCCATGTTAAGATTGTGCATGTTTATAACTTTCGGCCCATACGTCGATCTCTCAACTAGAGAGACATCGATCGATCGACGTCACCTGAGTCTCTCAGACAGCGACGCCAATCAATCAACGTAAGGCAGATTAAAAATCAGAAAGCTTTTGGCAAGACGTGAGTCTCTCAGCTAGGAGGACATGGATCGATCGACGTCACGTGAATCTCTGAGCATGAAGGACATGGATCGATCGACGTCACGTGAATCTCTCAGCTTAAAGGACATGGATCGAACCACGTCACATGAGTCTCTCAGGGAGAGACGTGGATCGATCAACGTACTGCAGTTCCAAAACTGGAATCTTTCGGACGGACATCGATCTCTCAGCACAGGCACATGGATCGATCGACGTCCCCCAGAATTTAAAATTTTTTGAACGTTGGAACAAAATCTGAGGGAGATCTATGATGTTTTCTCTCTCCAATCTTGCTTAAATTTCTTATGGATTTTAACCCAACATACTACATGCTTCCTTGACTATTTTATCCATGTCTAAGATTCTCTAGGGTGGCTATTGAGGATCAAATCACTCCATAGGGTGGCTAAAGACTATTTGGGAATTATCTTGACATTTGGAGTAGTTGAAGACATGGTGGAGAGCTCAAAAACGTGGTGAACTTCATCTATAAAAGGAAGAGGCTTGGATGAGGCAAATACACACTTTCACCATCATCTAGCTTCATCATTCATTGTTGCATAGTTTTCTCATATTTGTAAATTTGCTTAAAGCTTGTTAAGCTTTTCTTTGCTCTTCATTATTGTATATTGAGAGACAGAGGGTCAAGCACAAGAGGAACCATAAATATTTGATCTCTTGCTAGTGCTTAAACAAGTGAGAAAGTATGAACCTTACTATATTTCTTCAGCCCACTATGAGAAAGTTCTTGTGGAAACTTTGTTGAAGTTGTGAGGTAGCAAGAAGTTGTTCTTGCTAAAGCTGTAGTTGCTGTAGTTGCACAAGTGTGTATTGTGCAAGAAGTTGTTGTAGTTACACTAAAGTGTTAATGTAAGTATTTCTATGGTTGTTCTTATTAGCTTTAATAAGAAGAGTAGTTGTTGAAAATCCACTTTGGCAACAAAGTGGTAGTGGAGTAGAATCATTTACGATTCGAACCACTCTATATCCGGTGTACACATTCATTGCTTCTCATCTCCCATTCTTGCTTTGATTTTGAATTTCTTTTGAGTTGAGCCAAACAAGAAAATTCTGTAAAAGTGCCAAATACTCTATTCACCCCTCCCCCTCTAGAGTGTATTTCGGACCTAACAATTAACAATCACATATATTAGCCCAAGTTGCATCCCATGCCATATAAACCATATTAATAACAACCACATATCAATATTCTTCCTTTTTTTTGTAATCATGAAAATAGGATAAGGTATAAAAAGAACCCGTAAAGATGTGAAAATAACTTGTACTCATTAAAATTTAGCAAATACACATTTAATGTAAATTTGAAGTCCTAAGATAGAATCCAGCTAGAAAGGGACAATGATAGTAGTGATTAGGGAAAGTGGAGCTAGTCTTCATCCAAAGGGAATGTGAGGCCAACGATGCTTGCTTTCTACATGGCTTTGAGCTTAGTGAACTTTTTCTCATGCACCGCCACATATATCTTAAGAACACTCACCTTGCGTTGAAGCTCAATAACTTACTCCCGAAGTATGGTTGCACTGTCATTAACTCCAACATCCGTTCTCGTCTTTTGCGATGATAGAAGCCTCAGGGACTTCTTTCGGGCAACCATTTCTTCCTCCACAACTTTCTCCTACCCTCTTCTTGCTTTTTTTCGTGCTTTATACAGATATTGAAGGTTGACTTTTTCATAAAAGTCCTTATAGGTGATTTCTTACATCATTTTTATCTATCACGATTTTCAACTTCTTGAACATGACATAGATGATGTTACAGTATGAAAAGACTTTGTTCTACTTGGTAGCTGCCTCCATTATTTTAGCCATAAAGATTTCTCCAAAGTTTAATAGCTCCTTGTTAGCAAGGCGATACATTGTGTAAAAGTCAAGGTTACTTGGGAGTTTTGTGGACTTTTGATCAACAAAAAATGTGACTAATATCAACATCCAATATACCAAAGGCATACCTATTATGCACTTAGTTGGATGGTAATCTAACAATCATTTAATGAGCTCTTCGCTCAACTTCCACCAAGTTTCATCCAACTTCCACACATCACGCTCATTCAGGCCCTCAATGGGCACTTCAATCAGATCGTAATCGTTCTTGCATGCCATTCGGGATGTAATCAATCACTGTAAGCAAAGCGTGTGGAAAGCTATTTAAATAATCTACATATACATTATCATTAAAGAGTATAGTGTAACTTTCCAAACATCTTTGTCATCTTCTTGTCACTTCAAATAGGACTCCATTTTGATCATCTAACTAATGAATGATTGGTTTCAACTCATTATTTGTCTGAAAATCTATAATCTATAGGAACTTTAGAAGAACATTTTCTCTCTCATTAGTCTTGAACTTATCAAAAAATTCTTGATCACGTGATGAGATATAATTAAAGTTATCTGTGCCACTGGATTCATTTGATAGTCCTTGAAAGTCCTGAGGTTTCGTTCCTGGGAGGTTTTGGAGCATCAGTCCCTGCCTAATCTGCGCCAAATCTTGAGTCTTTCTGAAGTCGATATCCATAGGCCTACTTGTTTGGTTTCTAGGAGCCGTAGGTACTTACAGTTGTGAACCATAACTTTGGAGAGGGTTGCTTGACCATCCTTCAGTGTTTTGGGAGGTTCTAGTCCTCTTGGTTGTGTTCTTGCTCCTCATCATTAAGTGTTTCTTAAATTTTTGGATTTTAGGTTTTAAGAGGAATGAGAGAATGAAGAAGATGAAGAAAGTAATGAAGATGATATGACATTTGTGGTTGATGGAGAGGGAGAAGAAGTTTTTGCTCAAAATTGGAAGTATAAAAGGTTTTGAGAAGGAATTTGACTGCCTTAGGTCTTAACCAATCGAAGTTGGAATGGGATAAAATGGGAATTTTTGGGTTTCCGACAGCTTTTATAGCTGCATAATACGATGACATCAATTGAACGATGTTGAGACTCACATTTATATTGATTAATTAATGTATGTATCGATGCACATATCAATCTCTCAATCAATCATGTCAATCGGTCGACGTGCTCAGTTGTTATGATTTTTAAGTTTTCTCTTTTTACACATTGTTTATCATGTCCAATCCGGTTCAAATTGATTCAAATGCCTCACGGGAAAGTAGTTTTATAAATATGTCAATTTATTAATCATTAGTTGTGATAGATTCAACACAAACTTGCCTTTTTGTACATAATCTCTCATAAATCGATGTCTAACCTCAATATGCTCAATTCTACTATAATGAACTGGATGTTGTTCTATATTTATAGGTGGGGTATTGTCACATGGAATGGACACCTTTTCAAACTGAATAGTATAATCATTTAGTGTGTGTGTGTTATCAAAGCAAATGTGCATAACATGAGGCTGCCGATATATATTCAGACTCTGCCTTGGAATGACTATATCTTCTTAAATTAAAACAACACTCTTAGGATAAAACAATTCAAAGTTCAACATAACTTTCAAATATTGAAATATACAACTTCTAGCAAATAGTTGCGATTCCTTAGGCACACATTCAAATCTAGTACATAATCACATAACGTGTAATATATCCGGCCAGCTAGCCGTCAAATAAAGTAAACTAGCAATCATGTCCCTATATTTTGTTACCTCCACCGCCTTTTCTTTTTAGTCTTTATCGACTTTCATACTTATGGCCATTTGTGTGCTTATGCTGCTTCCATTCTCGAATTTACATTTCTTCAGAAGATCTTTAGTGTATTTTTTGTTGAGAAATTTGCACTCATTCCTTGGTTTGATACATTTGAAGCTCAAAGGAAGTAATTGAGTTCTCACATCAAGCCCAAACAAATAATTATTATTGACAAGATATTCTTTTTTTACAAAATAAATTTATATTTATTAGTAAATTCCCGTCACTAATGGAAGTACTTGAAAAAAACAAAAATCAAATAAATTGAAGCACGCATACCGAAAACAAAATCACTGGAAAAGCAAGAGATCAAATTAGTGAAAATACCATAAATTGTAGGATAATGTGATATTGGCTGATAAACTCTGTTTTAGTACAATTTGGAAAGTAGGTAGGTAAATATTTTTAAGATAAAGGATGTTATGACCAAAATGTTAGACGGAGGAAAAAAATATCCTTTTCTTATATTTGATAGCAGGCCAAACGCTTGATTAAATAGTACAAAGAAACCCACAATCTAGGAATTTAGAGATTAATGCAGTATCAATCATATTTACTGCCTTGATCTTTTTTCCTTTTTTTGGTTAACATTCTCACACTCCCTCTTAAGTTAAGCATCCGGATCCACGATACTTAACTTGCTCAAAATATCGAGGAACCTTCCAGCCGATATAGCTTTTGTCAGTATGTCTGTCAGTTGGTTTTTCGATCTCACAAAACAAAAACAACAACAACTATACTCAGTATATCCCAACGAAAGCTAAAAGTTATCGCTAGGGTATGGGAAGGATAAGAGGTAGGCAAACAATAACTCCATCCCAAGGAAAAGAGAGTTTGCTTCCAATGAGACCCCCGCCTCTATATATACTTGTATAGATAGTATAATAATAGGAATATGTACTACTGATGTTTTTCGATCTCACAAACGGGAGAGAAACCACCTTTTCTTCGAGCTTTTCCTTCATAAAATGTCGATCTACTTCTACATGCTTCGTTTGGTCATGTTGAACTCGATCTTCTGAAATCTTTTTACAGCTTTACTATCGCACATCATCTTCGGCAATGACTTTGGTGGATACCCCATCTCTGTTAAAATCTTTCTGAGCCATAATACCTCAGTTATTCCCCGAGAAATTCTCTGAAATTCAGCCTCTGCACTAGATAAAGCCACCACTTTCTATTTTTTGCTTTTCCACGTGACTAAATTTCTCCCAATCAACGTAAAGTACCCTGAGGTTGATCTCAAGTCATTCGGATTACTAGCCTAATCGGCATCAGTGTATGACTATACCTCGAGATGACCATGCTTTTAGAAGAACAATCCTTTCCCGGAAGACCTTTTAGATACCTCACAAGCCTTACTGTTACGTCCATATGTGTTCTTTTGCAGTTGATGCATGAACTGACTTATCACTCCTACAGAGTAGGCTATATCTGGTCTCGTGTGCGACATGTATATTAACATTCCTACAAGTTGTTGGTAACGCACCTTATCCTTTAGTTCTCCCCCTAAAACTATTTGCAGTCCATGGCTGACCACCATTGGGGTTTCAGCTGGCTTACAATCTACTAATCCTGTCTCTGTTGGGAGATCGAGAACATATTTCCTCTGAGATATAAAATTTCCAACTTTAGAATGAAGGACTTCAATCCCCAAGAAGTATTTCAAAGTACCTAAGTCCTTAACTTCAAACTCCTGGAAAAACTGCTGTTTTAGGGCTGCAATTTCCTTATCATCATTGCCAGTGATAATCATATCATCTACATATATCACAAGACAAGTAACATGCCCCTCGTCCCTTTTTAAGAACAGTGTATGGTATACATTACTCTGGTGGTATCCGAATTTCTTCATCGGCATAGTGAACCGCCCAAACTATGCCCACAGTGACTGTTTCAGGCCATATAGAGCTTTTCACAATATACACACTTCTCCGGCCTTTAAACTTATCTGTGAAACCTGGTGGACGCTCCATATATACTTCTCCTTGTAGATCTCTATGCAAAAAAGTATCCTTAATGTCTAACTGATACAAAGGCCACTTAAGATTTGCTGCAACTGGGAATAATACTCTAATTGTATCTATCTTTACTACTAGTGAGAATGTCTCCTAGTAATCGGCTCTAAAAGTTTGTGTGTATCCCTTTGCAACTAATCTTGCCTTGTATCTCTCCATTGTTCCATCTGCTCGGTGCTTGACTGTGAATATCCAGCGACAACCCACTAGCTTTTTTCCTAAGCTTACCTGGCACTTCTCCCATGTTTTATTTCGTTCAAGGGCATACATCTCAACTCACATTGCTTCCTGCCATTTAGGGTGTTTTTGAGCCTCCTCCACTGTCCTCCAAATCTGTACTGCATAGAGCGATGTCTGAAACACTACAACTATCCTCGCTAGTCTCCGCTGTCTGGACGTTCAACTGGGTACTTAGAGGCCTTAGGTACATACTCGGGCTTATACCTAGTTGGAGGAACTCTCTTGTTCTTTCGTGAAGGAAGCACATACATGCTTTCTGTAATCTCAACATTCTGGTTAGACTCTGACTGTGTACTCGGGTGATTAACAGCAGGTTCAATGGATTTACTTACTTGGGGATATTCGTCTGGGGTTAACAAGTGGTCGTGATTTGCCTTGCTGAACTCTCCTTTATCATTAGAAGCAGGTCTAGTGGCTTGGTCTACTTTCTCTGGCGGGACAGTCTCTTGCAGGACAGGTCTGCATAAACAACTGAGGGACTTATCCTGGAGATCCTCCCCTTGAGAGCAAGGTGTCGTATGGAAGTAATATTATGTTTCAAGGAAGTCACAATTCATGGTTATATATAGTCGCCGTGTCATAGGATCATAACACCTATATCCTTGTTGATTGATGCCATATCCTACAAACAAACACTTGACTGCATAGGGATCAAGTTTAGACCGTTGAGACTTGGGAATATGAACATATAAAGTACAACCAAAGAATCGAAGAGTAAGAGTAAGATTGAGAGGAACAGAGGGAAATGTGGCCAAGGTTGCCAGTGGGGTTTGATTGTTAAGAATCTTTGTAGGTAACCAGTTTGCTAGGTAATTGGCAGTAGCAACGGCCTCTAGCCAATATTAGGCAGGGCCGCTAGATTCTAGCAATAGAGACCGAGTGATCCCAAGGAGAATATGGTTCTTGCGTTCCGCTACTCTATTTTGTTGATGAGTATATGGCAAGTGGTTTGGTATATGAGACCATGGTTCTTAAGGAACTCCTGAATTTGGTAGTTGACATATTCGCGGCCGTTATCTGTATAGAGAACTTGAATTTGTTTCTGATACTTTGTGGTAATCATATGATAGAAGGTAACAAATTTATCAAAGACATCAGATTTATGTTTGAGAAAGTAAATCCAAGTCATATAAGTACAATCATCGACAAACAATAAGTAATTTGAAAAACGAATAGGACTTAGGACCGGTGAAGGCCCCCAAACATCAAAGTGAATGAGTGAAAATGGACTCATGGTCCTTGTGTTATTCGGAGGGTAGGAGTGTTTGTGACTTTTTGCTTGAATACACGTGTTGCAAGGAAGGCATGAATACTGATTAAAGATGTGTGAAAATAATATTTTTAGGTACCCCAAAGATGAATGTCCTAATCAGTGATGGCACAACCACGCCTACCAATGGGCTATTCCATGAGTAAGCGATACCGTGCCGTATTGGTCCAATTTATCGACAAAGTAGAGTCCACCACGTTCAGAACCACGTCCAATGATCTTCTCCGTCCGGATATCCTAAAGGAGACAAAAAGTTAGATCCATCAATACCGTACAGTTGAACTCTTTTGTAAGATGGCGAATGGAAAGCAATTTATTGAAAAGTGTGGGGACACAAAGACAGTTTTTAAGTTTAAAGGGTGGGGACAAGCTAATACTGTCTTCCCCTTCTATGGAGGAATATCCACCATTGGCAGTGCAAATACCCGTTTTTGTGGGGCAAGTAAGCTGTTGGAAGTCTCGGATATCGTAGGACATTGTGTCAGTTGCACCGCAGTCGAATAACCATGCTTGATTTTCACACTTCCGAAAATGCCCCTGATCATCATGGAAGTTTCCAAGACAAACCCTGCTTTTTTTTATAAATAAGGTTACGACAGCTCGGAGGTAAATTCACCCCAAGCCTGTCCCTTTAAATTGTGGACTTCCTAAAGTTGAGCAAGAAATGACATTGCCTTCTGTAACCTTCACCTTTTTGCCGCTGCGTGTGACACCTCCGAATCTAGCTTGTCCTTCCTACTCCACGCTATCGTCAGCGACTGAGAAGTTGCCCGTGGCTGGGCTCTCCTTCTTCCCTCTTTTCCTTGTATCTAGCCACCACTATGGGTAGCCAACCAACTGAAAGCATCCGTGTGTTGTGTGTCAACTACAACCGCAGTGAGTATACTAGAGATGGGCTTTCTCGTTGTCTTGGCGGATGATGAACCGGGTGGAGTCTGCCTCCCATGATCTGACCGTGCTTTGTCTTGTCTGACAAATATCTCCCTCTTCTGTGTCGGGCGGCTGTTTCTGGAAATTAGTCCTTTTCCTATGCGGAGAAGATTATTTCCCAAGGATGGTTCACCTCCGCTCTTCATGATTTCCCTCATGTGTGCCTCCTACCGGATCTGTGCATAAGCTTCTCTACTGTGGATACACGGTTTGTTTTTAGGATATCCCTCTTCTCATCACCATAGTCTCCACTTATGGCTTGTAGAAATTGGTAAAGTCTATTTTGCTGTTGGATTTGATTGTGGATGGTCATGTCCCTTGGACACTACATTGGGTTGGGGAGCCGTCGATCAATCTCCTTCCAGATTGATTGAAGTTGGCTATAGATTCGTTCCAAGGGTTATGTTCCCTGCTTCATACTGTTAGCTTTAACAGTTAGATCATAAACTTGCAAGGGGTCTTTACCACTACTATATGTGTATCAATCTCTTTCCATAAGTCTGATCTAACTTGAAAGGGGTTTTTACCACTACTATATGTGTATTCAATCTCTTTCCATAAGTCCCCAGATGTCGGATAATCGATGTATTGGTTTACGATGTCAGATTCTATGTTTTCCAAGATCCACGTGAGAACAATGGAGTCTGATTGCCTCCACTGTTCATAACTTGGGTCCTCTTTTTGGGGAGGAGAGGCAGTGATGTGTCTGAGCCACCCGCTCCCGTCGATAGCCAGGCTGATTTTTCTAGCCCACACTACATAATTGTGGTCGTTGAGTTTATCTGTGAGATTAAGTTGGGCGTTGGAAGAACTATCCGTTGGGTGCTGTCTAGGTGCCAATTTTTGCAACAGCTCTAACACCTGAGACAGATTCATAGAATCAAGCATTGGGTTGGTTGCCCCCTATACTGGGATGTGCTTGATTGGGGTGTTTGGTCGAACATAGAGAAGGGTTACAGGTAATTTGGCTGAGGTAAGTGATGAGCATTTTGTAATTCACTCTCTTAAAGGTAGAATACTAGCTCTGATACCATGTTAGACCGAAGAAAAAATATCCTTTTTCTACATTTGATAGCAAGCCAAATGCCTAATTAAATAGTACAAAGAAACCTTTTTAGGAATTTAGAGTTTAATGCATTATCAATCAAGAATAATGCAGTATCAATCAAGAATCAAGCGTATTTACGCCTTGATCTTTTTTCTTTTTTCTTTTGATAATATTCTCACACAAAAACAATATTCAATATAATGTATAGGTAATTGACTTGGACTGTGTCCTATGTCCTTTTGCAAAGTTCCCACTGAAGTTGATTAATTCATAGATGGCGAGAAGTACAACTTGATAAAATTTATAAATTCCAAGACCATTAAAATCAGCAATATGGAATTAAAAACTATCCATTAACACGATATATTCTTTTTAATCTAATCTGTTGTCCCTTTTCAATGCTAAACTTTCAACCATGAAAGAAAGACAAATGGATTTGTTCGACAGATTAACTAAATGACTAGACAAAATAGAAAAAAATACTCCAACTTCGGTAGATCAATACCACCTCAGAAAAGTATATTTTTCTTCAAATATTGAGCTGAGAATGTGTCAACTGTGTGAATAAAATATAATTGATGAGACCAGAATCGCTCACCAGGTGGATCATAGATGATCCGGATTGTGTGCCGTTAATCTTCCGTCTAGGCCCGTCAATGGAACCTGAGAAGGAAGAAAAACGTTAGAGGTCCCAGGGCACTGCCCCGGAAAAACTCTCCGACGCTTAAGTCAGTTATAGGTGTTTTAGAGTAGGCAATTTATGCTGGAATAAGGTTTAGATAAAACCTGTAAATTTCACTGAGTGATTTGGCTGTTTATGATGTATTGGCCGAGATGGAGCTCGTATGAGAAAGCTCCATAAATTCTTCCAAAAGTTGGATCCTTTTCCTCGTCTGAATAGATGGGTATTTATACTTGAGATTGTGGAGGTCTCACCGCCGGCTAGATAATAGGATGGTGACGTGTCTGAGATAGCGGTCTAGTCCTCTGCATAGCCGCAGTGTGATGGGACTAAAGTCTGAGACCGTAGCTGTGTTAGTAGCTGACTCTAGGATGTGTATGACGGCTAGCTATGATCAGCTTGTACTGAGCGAATCAATGCTTGACATTTAGAAAGTATTCTGATGAGTTGCCTTGGTGGGTCTCAGACGGTAATTGAAAAACATTGTTTGAACTTAATAGAATTGATGAGGCCGAGGGCGAGGCTTGAGCTCGACTATCAATAATATAAGATTGTGGATGATCATATGCCAAGCAGACTCTGCGTTTTAGGCACTTTTGATGAGATCTTGACTTCCCAGCTGAAGTATAAGGTGGAGTTCAGCCGAAGCTGAAATTTGATGCCGAGGTGAAAACCTTAGCATATTATCTGATAACAAAGCGAAGTGCCATGGCCGAAGTGTAATATGGTGGAGCAGCGGTGCGTTTGTGCCGAACTGCGGGAGTTAAACACTTTATGCATAAAACCTGCGGTTGACTGTTGTTGACTAACATATGTTTCTTTTTGGTTTATCATTTGCCCCCAGATTAGTTTGGCCGAGCTGATCAGGAAGGGCAGACTAATCGATCCAGAGCCTTTAATGCGTTGTCTTTTCAAGTATGACGTGCCTTCCATTGATTGAGCCGTACTGCGCACTTACTGTCTGCGCAGAGCACGAGGCATCAATTGCACAACTTTTCAGATACGGCGGTTGTAGGGATCGAGGTCGTCATCTTTGAGGTGCCGCTTGGGATGGGTGAGATGAAGGCCTATAAATAAGGCCTTCAAACATTTTCTGAACTCTTTATTTTCTATGCTTCCGCGTCTGCAGTTTGTCTTTTTCCGGTGTCTTTCTTCAAAATCCATCGTCTTCCTTTCTCCGGCAACCCTCTTCCTTCTTCACCGCTTACCTCATCCCTGTAAGTCTTCTTCTTTGCTTCATCATGTCTGCTGCCTCTGACTCCCAAAACATGTCTGAAGGAGCTTCTTATATCGGTGGTAATGAACAAAATTATAGTTCTTCATCATTGTAGAGGATGGTTGCCACTGACGACCGTCCTATAGCCAGATTGTGTATAAGAACTGGCGGCTCCGCCAGACCCAGTAAACGTGCTCAGCCTAGTAGAGCCGTTACTATGGTTGAAGTTTCGTCGGAGCAGGCAGAAACTATCTTTGCTCCGGTAACTGCCATTCCTGCATCTAATCCAAGAACTTCGGCTCTTTAGACGGGGGTAATTTACTGAGGTCCCCCTTCAGCCGAAGTGCAGGAGGCTTTTTGTACTTTATCCGAGGTTGATCTGTCTCGGATATGTGATACTTATGAGATCAATCTTGATCAATATTATCCAGTTCTTCCTCAAACCGTCCAGACCGCTTATGATCCCCCAGCGGGTTATGAAGCTGTCTATGAAGAATACTTTAGATCTGGGTTCACTCTTCCAGTCCCTGTTTCTCTGTTACGAATTCTTCAATCTTATAATCTCAAGATTCCCCAGATAAAGCCCAATAGTTTAAAGATCATCCGGTGTTTTTTCCTTTTCCTTACAGCTTCTGAACTCCCATTTGATCATAGAGTTTTCAGAAGTCTATTTTCCTGTAGATCTTCCGATAGTTGGTATTACTTTACCAAACGAGCTACCTCTAGTGAGTTCAATTTTGCCATCAACATTCCCACATTTAAGAAGAACTAGAAAGGCAGATTCTTCTTTTTTAAGAAGTTAGGATCGCCAGTTAGATATCTGGAAGTCTGGCAAAGCGGCCAATATGAAGCTGAGCCCGGAGTATTGCGATGAGGCAACCAGATTGCATTCTCTGCCTGTGGTCATAGACTGGCATAGAGTAGATGAACCAATTTTGAGAGCAGCTGACCTGGGCTCTTTAGCTTCAGGTCCCCACTTTAAGCCTCTTTCCCCAGACAACTTGGAAATAGTCCGGGGTATGCATTTGCACTTCTTGTGACATTTTTTTATAATAAAAGCTTTTGCTTTTTGTATAGGTTCTATGGCTCTAGGAGACAAAAATTTTGCCGCCAAGCTTGCTAAGATAGCGTCCCACAAGAAGTAAAAAAAGCCGACGTCGAAAGCTGGGGCCAAGGTATCCTCCGAATCAACATTACCCACACCTGAAGACATTGCTATGGCTGAGGTGGCTGAACCAGCACCGGGTGAGGCCATAGTGAATCATCCTATTCTAGTTGCATCCGAGTCTGCAAATCCAGGTATTCCGTACTTCATCTTATTTCAGTTTGTAAAATAACTTGTTCCCCCAGATTTTTATCATATATATGCCAATTATAGAGGCAGAAGAGGAAGGTGCCAAGGCCTCTTCATGGGGCCCGGCACAAGCTGATCCTGAGCAAAACCAGCAGGCCGAGGGCTCTACCCTTAGGAATAGGCGGAGAGATGAAGAACCAGCCGCCCCAGAAGCCGAGATCCCAACTCCCCAAGCTGAGCAACACACTTTGACCTTGAGCGAGTTTTCTGAAATGGATACTGTGGCTACCCAGCCACAGCCAAAAAGATGAATAACTTAATTCTTCCTTTGGATAAACAGCGGTTCTCTGCATCTTCCTGGGAGAATCTAGAAGATTCTTTCAATTGCAACTTAGCTCTGGTAAGGGATGATCTCTTTTAATGCATATGTTTGACCAAATAACTTTCGCTGACATTTGATTTTGGTTAAACAGATTCAAGTCTAGCAAATGGAAATCCTTAGCCAAAGCAGAGAACTGAAAGATTGTTTGTTGGCTAAGCTTCAAGAGCTTGAGGAAGCCTCTCAAGTTATGGCCAAACATGCCAAGGAGAATTCAACTTTGAAGTTAGAAGTTGCCCAGCTTCAAAGATTGAAGGAAAAAGCTGAAATAAAGTGGGCAACTTCTAATTCTCTGGCAGCAGAGTTGGAAGGGAAGAATGCGGAGCTGATGAAAAGGAATGCCAACTTAGAGGCATGTTACACTCAGACATCCCTTTAAGTAGCCTCTCTGCAAAAGGACAAAGAATCTCTGCAAAAAGATAAAGAAGATGGGCTGAGGAGGGAAAAAGATCTGGAGCAGCGAGTGACAGATCTGACCCATCAACTAGCATCAGCCAAAACTGAGGCAGTGGCAGACTTCAAGAAATCCGAATTCTTTGAAGAGAATATGTATGGCTTCAATGTCTGGTTATGCAGATGGGGAAGACCAAAGCTATCAATGTCTGCTCACCTACTAAACAAAAAGGATCCTCGGCTCGTTGAACTTTATAATTCAAATGCAGAGACAGACTTTGAGACCCAGTTTTAGAAGTTTGCAGAAGGAGCCGACTTAAGGGAGGATGAGGAGTAGACTTAGAATCTTCTTGTAATAGGTTGAACTGAAATTGATGTACTCAGACCTCTTGATTAATGGAAAATTTTTCTAAGTCTTCGTCACTTGTATTTTTCTTCTCTTCTGATCTTCAACTTTGGGTTTTTTGCAAAGTCTTTACTTTCCAAACTTGTTGTTGCCGAGATCCAATATCGGCCTTGGTACACTTAACTAGTTTAAGAATAAACTAAGTTCTTAAGCTTTATAATATAGAATAAATCTGTTATTCTGCCGAGCTGAACCAAGAATAGACTACGAATGAATCCTGCACTGCTTTAGCCGAACTTCAATATGAATGATGCTTAATAATAATCTAAGTCTTTAGTCAAACCTAGCCGAAGCATGCAGGCTGAAATGAAATCTTTAGGCCCAGGTTCCCCTTGGTAGCGGCTGAGATATCATGACTAACTTTTTAGCCAAACTTTCACAGAGTTGATCTGGACTCTAGGGTTTGCTCTGCTTAACACTCCTTGGATTCTCCCAAGTATTGAGTCATTTACTTTGTTAGGACAGATCTGGACTCCAGGGTCTACTCCTTTTTAAATTTTTCTATGCAGCAATTCTTGGACTGAGCTTTCACAGAGCTGATCCGGACTCTAGGATCTGCTCTGCTGAGCATTTCTTGGATTCTTCCAAGTGTTGACGAATAAGCCATTGACTTTCATAGGACAGATCTGGACTTCAAGGTCTGCTCTATATTATATATTTCTGCTCAGCAATTTTGTAGGGTCGATCTAGACCCCAAGATCTGCTCTACTGAATACTTCTTGGATTCTTCCAAGTATTTGAGCTGACTTCGTAAGTCTTTGAGTTGAGGAGACCATTTAGGCCACTTGAGCTAATGTGACCTCTTGGGTCATTTTCTCAAAAGTGCGAAACCTGTCACATTCGGAGTTCCCTTAAAACCGTTAGGCAGAAAACAGAGATAACCTCCTGAGCCATTTTGTGAAACCTGTCGCATTTGTACATGAAAACTGTCACGTTTTTGCCGAGATGTGAAACTTGTCACATTCGGAGTTCCCTTAAAACCATTAGGCAGAGAACAGAGATGACCTCTTGGGCCATTTTGAGAAACCTGTCGCATTTGTACGTGAAACTTGTCATGTTTTTGCCAAGATGTGAAACCTGTCACATTCAGAGTTCCCTTAAACCATTAGGCAGAGAACATAGATGACCTCCTTGGCCATTTTGTGAAGCCTATTGCATTTGTACGTGAAATCTGTAATGTTTTTGCCGAGATGTGGAACCTATCACATTCGGAGTTCCCTTAAAACCATTAGGCAGATAACATAGATGACCTCCTGGGCAATTTTGCGAAACCTGTCACGTTTTTGCCGAGATGTGAAACCTGTCACATTCGGAGTTCCCTTAAAACCATTAGGCAGAGAACAGAGATGACCTCTTGGGCCATTTTGCGAAACCTATCGCATTTGTACGTGAAACCTCTCATGTTTTTGCCGAGATGTGAAACCTGTCACATTCGGAGTTCCCTTAAAACCATTAGGCAGAGAGCATAGATGAACCCCCAATGTGGGAGGGCATTTATCAAAGCCTGGACGATGAATTAGCCAGGCTGGGCCAGACAAGAATATATACTGATCTTCCGATATCATAAGGCCGAGCTGATCTGGACCAGATATTTAATTAAAGATAGGACCTTAAATAATATAAGGCCGAGCTGGGGAATACCTCTGGCCCCATTAATAGGTCTTGCAGTCAATTTTGCTGCCGATTTGAAGGAGGTGCCGGACCGAGCCGGATAAAAACGCGAATAAGATATGATGGGGACTTCTAATCCCATTTGTCGAGAAAAGTCCTGCTTAATATTTGGACACCCTTTTTCAAATAGCAAATTTGTAATAAACATTGAAAATCAATGTATTGAACGCATATTTACGTACATGAAAAGAAAGATGAACCGTAATGCTTTCGTAGGCCTATGCTTTTAGGTCAGCTGTATACTTTCGGAGACCCACAATCTCTGCCCATCAGAATTTGAATCCTCATCTCTTGGCGACCTATAATGATGCTCAGGTCGGCAACTTTCATCCGGAGGAAGCCTGCCAAAGTTGAGCCTGTTGTGCAACCTTGACCTCGGATTGTAAAACTGTTGGAGGTGGCCGAGCTCGATCAGACGCCCGATCTCCTGATCGAGCTGCCTGCAATCTTCTGTATCATGACAAATATCGTGATGATACAGGCAATACAGTTGATGGTTCCTCTTGTTTAGCGGTCCTGTGAGGGGCTGAGGATCTCTTGCCAGGCCCTTCTTCCTCATGTAGGAAAGAACATGAGCCTTTGAGGCTAGCAGAGAGTTTCTTTCTTTTCCTGGGCCTCCCAACCCAATACTGACATAGCGCCTTTCTTGTGCTTGAGCTTTTTCTTTATTGTCAACTTTTCTGCCATGTTGCAATGGCAGCAGCGCCTTTTGTGCGCGTTTTAAACTCTGGTGGCTAGACCTTTGTCCTAAAAGCCTATCCTCAGTCATAAATTCGGCATGACGCCTGGGATGATAGTCAGGCCGAGTTGGAGAGTACTCCAAGATTTCTTCATATGGAAGAGAGTTGCTGGGATGTAACCCGGTGGGTCCTGTTGCGGAAGCTTTTCCCTTCATCTCTTTCATCACAGCTTGGAATATATTTGGATTTTGAGCCAAGTAACGTATGGCCCGCATGTGCTCCTCATATGTGAAGGCAGTCGTTGTTGAGAGGATCTATGACATCTCTTAGATGTCATAGATTGCTTGAACCCTTTTCCATCCTTTTTCTCCATTTTTCCCACGATAGTAGGGTAGGGTAAATATTAAGAAAGACTTGAAAAGCTGTTTTAAGGAATACGGAGGTAAATGCCCTCCTTCTAGCGCAAAATGATGAGACCAGAATCGCTCACCGGATGGATCAGAGATGATCTGGATTGTGTGCCGTTAATCTTCTGTCTAGACCTGTCAATGGAACCTGAGAATGAAGAAAAATGTTAGAGGTCCCAGGGCACTGCCCTGGGAAAACCCTCCGACGCTTAAGTAAGTTATAGGTGTTTTAAAGTAGGCAATTTATGCTGGAATAAGGTTTAGATAAAACCTGTAAATTTCATTGAGTGATTTGGTTGTTTATGATGTATTGGTCGAGATGGAGTTTGTATGAGAAGGCTCCAGAAATTCTTCTAAAAGTTGGATCCCATTCCCCATCTGGATAGAGGGGTATTTATACTTGAGGTCTGACCGCCAGCTAGATAATGGGATGGTGACGTGTCTGAGATAGCGGTCTAGTCCTCTGCATAGCCGCAGTATGATGGGACTAAAGCCTGAGACCGTAGCTGTGTCAGTAGCTGACTCTAGGATGTGTAGGTCGGCTAGCTATGATCAGCTTGTACTGAGCCAGTCAATGCTTGATACCTGAAAAGTATTCTGATGAGTTGCCTTGGTGGGTCTCAGACGGTAATTGAAAAACATTGTTTGAACTTAATCGAATTGATGAGGCCGAGGCTGAGGCTTGAGCTCGACTATCAATAATATAAGATTGTGGATGATCATGTGTCAAGCAGACTCTGCGTTTTAGTTACTTTTGATGGGATCTTGACTTCCCAGCTGAAGTACAAGGTGGAGTTCAGCCGAAGCTGAAACTTGATGCCGAGGTGAAAACATTAGCATATTATCTGATAACAAAGCGAAGTGCCATGGCCGAAGTGTAATATGGTCGAGCAGCGGTGCGTTTGTGCCGAACTGCGGGAGTTAAACACTTTATGCATAAAACCTGCGGTTGACTGTTGTTGACTAACATATGTTTCTTTTGGTTTATCAATCATAAAGTAGACTTATCGATATATAACCATACTCAATTAAAATAATCCAATTTCCTTCTATAATTGACGTGCAATACTTTGGTCCTCAAGGAAGAATTAAAAGAAAGGATTTAGACTCTATATTCAACGACAGTTGGCAAAGTTCCTATTTAAGGTCTAAGTAATGGATATAAAATTGAAAGTTGATGTAATTTAGCTTACATTACCGGGGTATGCGTTTTAAAAAGAAAATTTTCAGTTTGAGATTTTTTTTTCGGAAGGAAAGTTTTAGGAAATATCTTTTCCTAACGAATTTTTTAGATTACATTCTTAACAAAGATTTTAAAATTATCATATCAACTAAATACTTCAACACCACAACGACGACAACAACATTACCTCATTGCCTTAGAATCTTCTGCATATGGCGAGGTATGAGAGGATTGGATGTACGCAACCATATCTGATGGGTCGAAATCTGACCTGCTCAGAAAGGACAAACAGTTAACGGTAGGTTAAACGGTCAACGTAACTCAGGTTCAGTTACTTGACGGGGTCATCTCGGCCACTGCGCATCTCGGCCAAACGGCTATAAGCGCACCTCGGCCCCAAAGGCCTCATCCCGGCCCCGGCTTCATCAAGGCCGGTAATCGCAGGCCACGCTTAACTGGCCATCGTGACAGACCGACCTATGCTCTCTGAAGTCGGTCACTTGCATCTCAACAAGCCGACCCCATAGCCCAGGCCGTCACGGATACTTATGGTTATTTCTGGAAGGCTTAACCTCGGCTCTATAAGTTTACCCTGGGTAATTCAACCAGGTGTATCTCCTAGCCAGGTGTCCCAAGCCAGCTTACTCAGCTCAGCACAGTGCCACGTGACAAGCATGCAAGAGCAAGAGTCATCCTTATGACCTCCTTGCCTGTCACGATTTCAAGACTCTGCTCATGCATTGGCCCAAGCCGCCATATAAAAAGCAGAAAACAGGAAAGAGAGGGAAAAGGAACATTTCACAAATTACAACTCTGACTTATCTTCTCCACGGTGAAAAACGACCAGGTTTACCAGAAAACCTTTTTTATATAAACTACCATCAGTATATAAACCTCTCCTAAAATGGCCGCCACTGACTTGACCGTCGGAGGGTATTACCCGGGGCCATAGATCCTGGGTCCTCTGACCCTGTTCCATTGTGCAGGTCGGCCAACAGCTCACTGAAGACAACTGACGGAGAAGAAACAGCGTGACCCCAACATTTTTATTATTACTTGGTGATAAATCTGACATCATCAAATTGGCGCTAGAGGAAGGGCCGAACCTCCGTCAAATAAGTTTTCTTAAGTTCGCTATTCAAGGATTTAAGTTAGTTCTGATGGGAAAAGTACCACGAGAAGGGTTGGGGGAGTCCTCAAATCCTCATCGACGCAGAGATACCCATTCCGGTCAGCCTGGACAGGATTCCAGAGGACCTGAACTGGGTACGAAAAAGGCACCAGCAGTGACGGTGGATGAGCGAAATAAAGCCATAAAGTATGTGGCTGAGAACTTAGAAGTATTTGAGGCTGTAGTGCAACGGCTCAAAGGAAAACGCCCTGAAGTTGAGGACATGGAGGAGGATCTCATCCCTCTCCATCCCAAGGAGAGGACTCAGCAACAATCTTCTCATGGTCCTCAAGGCTTCATGGCAGACGCCAGAAGGGGCAGTGTAGGAGCCCCAACCGTGGAGTCGGTGCCCTTGCCTATGCAGCGCCTTGGCATCAGGACTCGGTCATTCAAAAGTGTGCGTCAAGAGCCAGAAGTTCATCATAGGCCGAGGAGCCATCATGAAGAGTCTAAACCGGAGTACATGAGGGTGATTCAAGAAAGTCCATTTTCTTGTTACATTGCAGTGTATTTGGAACCAGACAACTTCAAGGTGCCGAATATGGACACTTATGATGGGACCTCTGATCCTACTGATCATCTCCTTCAATTTCAGACAGCCATGAGTTTGAAAAATATCCCTGATCCGTTGCGATGCAAAACATTTCCCATGTATCTGCGGGGAAAGGCCAGAAGATGGTTCTAGGAGCTTTCACTGTAATCAGTGGATTCCTTAAGACAATTGGCGCAAAAATTCAAGTCCCAATTTGTTTCTAGTGCACCTTTTATTAAAAATTCTTCACACTTGATGACCTTGAGACAGGGTCATGAGGAATCAGTGCTGAAGTACATGTAACGCTTTTTGGATGAATCACTACAGGTTAGTGATCGAAATGAAGGAGTAAAAGCAGCTGCCTTTATTAATGGCCTTAGAGCAGGCTGCCTCTCTTCTCAGTTGGCTGAAGAGGGGCCTACAACATTGAGGGAGTGCTTGGAGAAGACCCATCAGTTTGTCCGAAGTGAGGAGGCAAACCGGTTAAAAAAAGAAGCCGAGCAGAGTTCTCAGCGTGAAGCTCGGCCCAGTCCTAAGGGGGACCGACGTGATGAAAAACACGACCGACGCAGTGCATTTGATCGCCTAGGTGGCCGAGGTAAACGAGGCAGGGAGGGTCTGCCCTTTTTAGCCTCTAAAGATATAATTTTGGCTGTGATGGAAAGAGATGGGTTGAGGGAGGACCCTAAACCCCTGGCAGGTCCCAGGGACAAGAGGGATCCTAAGTTGTATTGCCTCTATCATCGGGATGTCAGCCATGACACAGAGGATTGCCGGCAGTTAGCACAAGCGATTCGAAAGTTGATAGAGCAAGGACATCTGAAGCAGTTTTATGATCCGCGCTCACGCCTTCACAATCTCCTAGACTTTCGAAAGAGTTCTCAGAAGGATAAGTGCCGACCTGAGACTCCACCTCGGTGTCCCAGGTCGGACGATGACGAAGACCGAGGCCGACGTGAAGCTGTTGTGCAACCTCAAGTCAATTCTGTTATATACACCATCGCAGGAGGGCCACCTCAGAAAAGCCAGGGGGATCCCAGTTCGTCAGGGACGTCATCTGTGCCTCCCACTAAAAAGAGAAGGTTAGCCGGGGAACTGGTCTACGGACCAGAAGACATTATTCCACTAGACTCCAATAATTCGGGTCTAGTAATAGGTTTGTGTATACATTTGGCACAGGACAAAATTGTAGAAGTACGAAGAGTATATGTAGATACTGGAAGTGCTGTAAATATCATGTATTATAACGTATACAAACAATTGGGTTTGGCAGATTCCCAAATGACACCAGTGGCTTCACCTTTGTTCGGATTCACTGGTATGCCAGTTCGGCCGGCTGGTATGATAACACTCAGCGTTAGCTTTGGCAAGCCTCCTGTTTATCTTGTTTGTGGATGGATTTTGGGGTTGTCAGAGAGAGGTCGGCATACAATATCTTGCTGGGCCGACCAGGTTTGGTAGCTCTGGAAGCAGTAATATCCCCTCTGCATGTAAGCATGAAATTTCCTGCACCAGGTGGAGTGGTTACCTTACAAGGGGATATTCTCGTGGCTCAAAACTGTTACGCAGTTGCCACCCAGGGGGTGGGGCCGTCCAACAGGTTGTTTTGGATGACCTCATTCCCCCAACTGAGGAGCGTTTGCACTCGGACAATGCAGTCCAAGAATTCGTCCTAGATCCCAGTCGGCCGGACAACACCATCAAGATCGGAACATGGATGCCTGCCGAGACATTAGCTCAGCTTCAGAGTTTGCTGAGGGAGTTCGCTGTAATTTTTGCATGGACGGCAGAGGACATGCCTGGGATCCCAACTACCTTAGCTGAACATCGGCTTAATGTGGATTATCAGGTCAGACCCATTAAGCAGAAGAAGAGGAACTTTGCTCCTGAAAAGAATAAGGTGATAGCAGAGGATGTCAAAAAACTCCTTGTGGCCAAGTTCATTGCAGAGGTCTTGTATCCAATATGGTTGGCCAACCCTGTTGTGGTCTCCAAACCCGACAAGACCTGGAGAATGTGTGTTGATTATGCTGACTTGAATAAGGCGTGCTCGAAAGACTGTTACCCTTTACCAAAGATTGATAGGCTCGTGGACTCTACTTTGGGGTATGAGGTCTTTGATTTTCTTGATGCCTTCAAGGGTTACCATCAGATCATGATGGCAAAGGAGGATCAAGAGAAGACCTCCTTTATAACAGAGTCGGGTACTTACTGTTATGTCAGCATGCCTTTTGGTCTTAAAAACGCAGGGGCTACTTACCAGCGCTTGGTCAACTCGCTGTTCGGAGATCAGATTGGCCGAGTTTTGGAAGTGTACATTGACGATATGTTGATCAAGAGAAAGTCCCTTGATCAGTATATCTCGAATCTTCGGGAAGTGTTTGTCATCTTAAGAGACTCCCGCATGAGACTGAACCCGAAAAAATGTACCTTTGGAGTGCGTACAGGAAATTTTTTCGGATACATGGTTTCCAAGGAAGGAGTGCAGGCCATCCGGTCAAGGTTGAAGCCTTAGAAAGTATGCACCCACCTCGGAACATCAAAGAGGTTCAGAGGTTGACAGGCAGAATTGTTGTCTTGAGCAGATTTCTTTCTAAGTTCGCAGAGAGATCACTATCTTTCTTCCAAATTTTGAAGAAACGAACTGCTTTCCTCTGGGATGACCAATGCCAGAAAGCCTTTGATGATTTAAAAGCACATTTGGCCAAGGTGCCAATGCTGACATCTCCTCTTCCTGGGGAGACTTTGTACATATACTTGTCAACTTGCCATGAGGCAGTAAGCGCAGTTCTGCTCAGGGAGCAGGATGCTGTACAGAGACCCATCTATTTTGCTAGCAAGGTTCTGCATGGAGCCGAAGTGCGTTACCCCAATGCTGAAAAAATAATCTTAGCACTGATAGTGGCGGCAAGAAAATTCCAACCCTATCTCCAAGCCCATCCTGAAATAGTGGTGACGGACCAGCCTTTGAAGCAAATTTTATCCCGGCCAGACACTTCTGGCCGAGCTGCTAAGTGGGCTATGGAGCTTGCTGAGTATGATATCGAGTATAAATCCCGCACTTCCATCAAGGCTCAAGCTTTGACAGACTTCTTGGCTGAAGGGATATCTGTTGAAGAAGACCATTCCCCAACACAAGGGTGGATTTTATACGTAGACGGATCTTCTTCAAAAGAGGGAAGTGGAGCAGGGCTCCTGATAATCAATCCAAATGAGGAAGAGTTGGAATATGCTCTGCGTTTTTATTTTGAAGCCACTAACAATGAGGCCGAGTATGAAGCTTTGATAGCTGGGCTAAGTCTTGCTCGAAAACTGGAGGCACAGCAAATAATTGCCCGAAGTGACTCACAACTCATAGTCTCACAAATCAATGGAGATTATGAAGATAAAGAGGACAACATGAAGCGATACTTGGCCAAGGTTCAGCATTTGAAGGGAATGTTTGAGCACTTTATGGTGGAGCAAATCCCCAGGTCGGCAAATAAGCGGGCCGATGCGTTATCTCGGTTGGCCTCATCCACCTCGGCCATGATAGGTAAGAAGATTGTGGTGGAGTTGGTAAAACATCGTGCATTTGATGGTAATGAGGTCCTGCAACAGGACTACCACAATACGTGGATGGATGAGATAGTCACCTATTTGCAACATCAAACCCAGCCCGAGGATAAGTCTCAAGCTCGGCGTCTCCGCCTAAAGGCTCCAGGTATGCACTCTTTAATGATCAGCTGTATAGAAAATCTTTTACACAGTCTTGGTTGTGTTGCGTACCCGAAGACGAGGGAGATTATATCCTCCGAGAATTGCACTTGGGAATATGTGGAAGTCATTCCGGCGCACGCTCTTTAGCCCACAAGTGCTATTTAGCTGGTTATTACTGGCCTACCATTTGCAAAGATGCAGAAGAGTTAGTCAAAAAGTGTCAATCTTGTCAAGCTCATGCCCCGACCTCTCATTTGCCGAGCCATGAGTTGGCTGTTATTTCTAGTACTTGGCCGTTCGTACAATGGGGAATGGACTTAGTAGGGCATCTGCCCCGAGCTCCCGGCTCGATCAGATTTTTGCTGATAGCAATTGACTACTTTACCAAATGGATAGAGGCAGAGCCACTAACCACCATAACTGGGGCCCAAGTAAAGAAGTTCTTATGGAAGAATATTATCTGCCGATTTGGCCTACCCCAGGTTTTGATCTCAGACAACGGAAGGCAATTTGAGATCCTGTGAAGAGTTGGTGTCTTGATTTGCATATCAAGCAATGCTTCACCTCAGTAGCTCATCCTCAATCAAATGGCCAAGTAGAGCTTGCTAACAGGATCATATAAGATGGTCTTAAAAAGCGTTTGGATAAGGCAGGAACTAGTTGGGTGGATGAATTACCTAGCGTTCTATGGGCCTATCGCACCACGCCATCTACTTCAACAAAGGAAACTCCTTTTTCCTTAGTGTATGGCACTGAAGCCCTTATTCCTGCGGAGGTCAGCTCAACATCAGCTCGAGTAGATTATTACTCTGCCTCAGACAACGACCAAGAACTACGGTTAAACCTGGAGGAACTTGAGGAAAAAAGAGACCGAGCTCACATCCGCATGGCACAGTATAAAAACTTGATCTCCCAATATTACAACTCTTGAGTATGTCCGAGATCTTTTTGAGTGGGAGACCTAGTGTTGCGCAATAATGAAGTCAGGCCATGCCATCCCAGCAGGAACCTTTAACCCTAAGTGGGAGGGTCCTTACCGAATAGTTGAAGTGCATTCAGCTGTAGCCTACAAGTTACACACTTTAGAAGGCCGAACTCTTCCTCGAACTTGGCACTCTTCTCATCTTCTGCTCCTAACATCAATGATGTAATTGTAACTTCGTATATCAAAACGTTTTCTTTGGGGCATCTGTCAAGAATCAAGAATTGTATCCAAGCCAATCTTGATCGCTAGGGAAGGCTCATACAAGACCTCGGCAGGTCCGAGGCAAATGCACGCAAAAGGGTAGATCAAGACCTCGGCAGGTCTGAGGAAAACGCCTGCTAAAGGGTGGAACAAGACCTTGGCAGGTCCGAGGCAAACACCCGCTAAAGGGTACATCAAGACCTCGGCAAGTCCGAGGCAAACGGCCGCTAAAGGGTAGAGCAAGACCTCGGCAGGTCCGAGGCAAAAGCTCGCCAAAGGGTAGAACAAGACCTCGGCAGGTCCGAGGCCAAAGCCCGCCAAAGGGTAAAACAAGATCTTGGCAGGTCCGAGACGCCAGCCCGTTAAAAGGGAAGAATTAGACCTCGGCAGGTCCGGGGAAAAAATCCTTTAAAGGATGAAACAAAAACCTCGACAGGTCTGAGGTGTAAACCCTCCGAAGGGTAAAATTTGTACAAACAAGCTTTAAAAATCCTCTCAGCTTAAAAAGGCCGAGGTGAAATAGAACAACGTACAAATACCTCATCTGACTTAGCCGAGCTATATAAAGTTGCGCTGAAAGGCAATCTTGTAAATTCAAGACTTGGGATTATAATTATCGCCCAAGCTTGGTTTAAGCAATGCGGAGTTCTTCATTAATTCATGAGTCAGCTCGACGGAATAACAGGTTTATTCTACATTATAAATTTTATTTTATAAGCTATAATATGACCGATCTGAGATCTCGGCATCAACAATGATGGCAAAGCAAAAAACTTAGCAGTAAGTACAAGGAAAAAAAGAAAGTAAATAGTAAGTCGAAAAGATCGAAATTTTCATTGATAACTGAGTACATTCATTTCGATCAATGTACAAGCCTAAGTTTTCTCCTCATCCTCGCACAAGTCTGCCCCTTCAGAGAACTTCAGAAACTGAGCTTCGAACTAGGCCTCGGCATGGGAATTGTAAAGTTCGACTAACTGAGGATCCTCTTTATTTAATTGAGGGCAAACTTCAGCGCAAATATCAATGGCCTTTGTCTGGCCCATCTGCAGAACTGGGCCTTGCAGCAGCACCATGTTCTCTTCGAAGAGCTCAAATTTTCTGAAGTCGGCCACCGCTTCAGCCTTAGCCGCCGAAAGTTGGAGAGCAAAGTTGGATGCTTGCTGCTCTAGTTCCTTCTGCAGAGACGTTATCACAACATTTTTTTCCCAACTCTACCATCACTTGGCCATAACACGCCTCCAAGTCGGCATTTCTCTACTCCAGCTCGGCCACCAAAGAGTTAGCTGTAGCCCACTTGACTTCCGCCTCTTCCTTCTGTCCTTGAAGTTCGTTGACTTCTGACTTCAAGGACGAGATGTCCTGAGAAGCTGCCTCAAACTCCTTGGCTTTGGCCGTTAGATGACTTTGCAGCTCATCACCTCGGCTCATAAGTTCTGACAATTGTACCTTCAGCTGTTTCACCAAAACTAAATGTTAGTGAAATGTTTGAATATAAGGCTTATATCAAGAAATATTATTCCATACCATGGCAGAGTTGATGTGAATGGAGTTAACCAGACTGCCCCAAGATGCGGCTGAGAATCGTTGCTTTTCTATTGGCAGAATTAGACTGTTCATCCTTTTGGCGACGGCCGGATTCATCACCGTGTCTTCCTCATCGAACTCGCCCACCGTCAAAGTTTGTTCTTGGGCAGGCGGTATCTCGGCCTCAGGGACAGGTGCGTCTTCCCTTTGCCTCTTTCCCAGTACAGAGCCTTCACTCTGCTGAGATTGGCCGAGATCAACTGGAGTCGGACTCCTCAGAGAGACCTCGGCCCTTTCCTCTGCCATAGTGATCGGAATGTAACAACGGCCTAAGGGAAAAACTAAATTTACAGGCTAGGAGATGTGAAATACCTCGGGCGGCAGATTCAGAAACAACTACAATTTCCTGGTTCACCTCAGCCTCAGCAACATCTTCAGCTGGGGGCAGCCCCTGAGCAGCCTCGACCCTTGCCTTCGCTACCTGAGCTTTCTTGCGAGATGCAGCCTTGGCAATTTTGGCTGCAAATTCTTTACCTCCGGGAGCCATGGAACATGCATGAAATACATAAGTCTGTAAATGGCAGTAGATAAAGAAGAGGAAAAAGGTGCACAAGAAGTACAAAAGAATACCCTAGACTATTTCCAAATTGTCGGGAGAAAGGGGCTTATAATGTGGACCTGAAGCTATAGAGCTCATGTCGTCCGCCTTCAACACTGAGTCATTTACTCTATGCCAGTCGATGACTCTGGGCAGAGAGTACAACTTGGCTGCCTCATCACAATACTTCGGGCTCAGCTTCATGTTATCGGCCTTACCTGACTTCCATATATCTAGCCGAGGCAGCCCTAACTTCTTGATATAAAAGAATCTCCCTTTCCAGTTCTTTTTGAAAGTAGGGATATGGACAACGAAGTTAAATTCTTCAGGTGTGACTCTCTTGGTAAAATAATACCAACTATCAGAAGACCTACAGGAGAATAGACACCTAAAGATTCTCTGGTCGAAAGGAATCTCGGATGCTCTAAGGAATAAGAAAAAAGATAGAATAATTTTCAAACTGTTAGGCTTGATCTGGGGAAGCCTAAGGTTGTAAGAGTGAAGAATCCTAAACAAAGAGGCCGGGACGGGAAGACGAAACCCTGAATGGAAGTACTCCTCATAGATAGCCTCATATCCCGCTGGAGGGTCATAGGCTGTTTGATTGGCCGAAGGAAGAATGGGTTCGAATTGTCCAACATCAATGTCATACATGCCACATATCAAAGATACATCAACCTCGGACAAGGTGCAGAAGGCCTCTTGAACCTCGGCCGAAGGGGACCCCCTGTAAACTACCCCCACCGGCAGAGTTAAAACCCTAGAATTGAGGGGGACAACAGCAGTTTCCGGAGGAGGGATGGTTTCTGCCTGCTCCGGCGAAACCTCAACCACAGTAACGGCTCTGCTGGGCAGAGCACGTCCACTGGGGCCGGTGGCATCACTAGCGCCACTCAACAGCCGAGCTAGAGGACAGTCGTCAGAAACTACCGTCCGCTCCGATGATGGACTGAGGGTCCTTTCATTACAAATGTAAGAAGCTCCCTCAGAAGGATTTTGGGAATCAGAGGCAGAAGACATGGCAGCTAGGAAAGGAAACTTACAGAAGAGTTGCTGGAAGAAAAGGAATAGGACCGCCGAAGGAAGGGAAATCGACGCCGGAGAAGAAGCTGACACCGGAGAAAACTAAGGTTGTGAAAGGAATCAAGCCGAAAGTAAAAGAGTAAAAAATGAAGAATGGGGGCCTATTTATAGGCAAGGTTCTCAGCCATCCCAACGGTCACCTCGAAAGAGCCGACCTCGATTCCCACACCACGTTTAAATTGGCTGGCATTGAATCTTGTACCACCGTATCTGAAAAGCTGTACTGCCACTGTCACCTCGGTCTGCGCAAGCAGTAAATGTTTAGTACCATCCAATCAACAGCAGTAAATTTGCAGTACGAAGCAATCCGCAATCAACACGTCATAGTGAAAGAACTACCCATTAAATACCTTGAAACGATTAGCCAGCCCATCCCAGTCAGCTCGGCCAGTCTAATCTGGGGGCATAATTGATGGGCCGAAATCTGACCTGCTCAGAAAGGATAAATAGTTAACGGCAGGTTAAACGGTCAACGTAACTCAGGTTCAGTTACTTGACGGGGTCATCTCGGCCACAGCGCATCTCGGCCAAATGGCTATAAGCGCACCTCAACCCCAAAGGCCTCATCCCGGCCCCGGCTTCATCAAGGCCGGTAATCGCAGGCCACGCTTAACTGGCCATCGTGACAGACCGACCTATGCTCTCTAAAGTCGGCCACTTGCATCTCAGCAAGCCGACCCCATAGCCCAGGCCGTCACGGATACTTATGGTTATTTCTGGAAGGCTTAACCTCGGCTCTAGAAGTTTACCCTAGGTAATTCAACCAGGTGAATCTCCTAGCCAGGTGTCCCAAGCCAGCTTACTCAGCTCAGCACAGTGCAACGTGACAAGCATGCAAGAGCAAGAGTCATCCTTATGACCTCCTTGCCTGTCACGATTTCAAGACTCTGCCCATGCATTGGCCCAAGCCGCCATATAAAAAGCAGAAAACAGGAAAGAGAGGAAAAAAGGAACATTTCACAAATTACAGCTCTGACTCATCTTCCCCACGGTGAAAAACGACCAGGTTTTCCAGAAAACCTTTTTCATATAAACTACCATCAGTATATAAACCTCTCCTAAAATGGCCTCCACTGACTTGACCGTCGGAGGGTATTACCCGGGGCCATAGATCCCGGGTCCTCTGACCCTGTTCATTGTGCAGGTCGGCCAACAGCTCACTGAAGACAACTGACGGAGAAGAGACGGCGTGACTCCAACATTTTTATTATTACTTGGTGATAAATCTGACATTATCAATATCCATGTGTTACAAAAGGATATTTAACACCAGCTGCCCTAACTTTTTAATAATTTCAAAGTAAATGAAAAGAGGATTTTCGTTTTCTCTCATCTATCTTCATTTGAAGATAGTACTAATAGTCGGATTCTGAATAAAAATAAACAGAATCTTTTTTACCTTGTAAATAAATAAAGAGAAACAATTTTTTCCCTAAAAATCTTTATTAACTATAACCAGTATTGCAGTCAACCAATATCTAGAAGTACCTTCTGTTAACTTTATCCAATATTTTTTCGATTTCCAATATTAAAACATCGACTAAGAAATAAAAACAAATAGTTTTGTGTAATAGAACAACCAAATGATCTGACTTATGGAAGAAACAAATTCCTTCTTCGTTTATATTAACCTCAGCTCAGGAAAATATTATGTTTCTAATGTTCGACCGACCAGCTAGGGAGATTATTCTTTTTCAAATGTTGTTTGAGGAAGTCAATGGTCAAAATTGCAATACAGGAAAAAAGTTCTTAAATCATTTTCACCTTTTTTATAAGAGGGATTAGCTCTAATATTTATACAATTTCACATGCTTCTTAACTATATGTTTGTTTGTCATGGTCGCGAAGTAACCTTCAAATAGCGACTATGTGTACTGCACTGAGGTATCATGAAACAATGTTAGGATATATTCATCTGTTATAAACAGTCATATGCACTGAGGTATCATGAAACCAATCAGACAAGTTCACCACACAGCAGAGCTCAGGTCAGCAACAACTCAACACGACAGCGACGGGGTAATGACAACTCAGCAGTTCAACCGAGCAGAAAAACCGAGGAGAATCCAGGACTTTGTCCTTAAGACGTATTGCTTCGGTATACTGTGCCTAACAGAGGAAGCAACCGTCTCCCAAGATACAGCCGAACCAGTTCAGACGAGCGACACTGCATCGTATGAACTCAACGAACCTATAAAGTGTCTCTGACTCCTCGGATGACTTGAAAGCAAATGTATGCAGAGAATGTTTTGAGTGGATGCAAGAGAAGGTATTGCAGAGAGATTGTATAGAGAGAAGAGGAAGAAATTTGATTTCTATGATTTTTCTGATGACCACATAGGACAGCTCGGCCTCATATTTATAGGAGAAACTGAGGTCAGTTTGTTACAGTCAGTTCAACCACCGCCGTAGGATCAGATACCTGATCGGTCTGAACCCTTGGATTTGATAACCTCATTAGGTCTCCTCACAGCCATTGGATCTGATAACTATTCAATCTGAGCCTTCAGGTCAGCTCAGCACGGTTAAAGCTCAACAACTTTTCAAAACTTAAACCTTGCTGATCCCAACAATCGGAAGAAGTATAAATTTAAACAAACTTTCTTCCCAGCTGATAGGATCCGACTCGACCTGCAGGCTACGCACGAGCCCATCATGCCTGTAGCCCACAACCCAAGCCTGAGGACGAGCCCGTCAGGCCCGCAGCCCATAACCCGAGCTATTCTGCTGACCTGAGCTGATTTCTACCTATTTTAGCATACTTTGAGAATTAATTTCTCATTCACTCGATATCGTTATTGAGTGATGAAAAAGCCTAAAATGATCTACTCGTTACGTAGACAATTAAAGACTCATTAGTTTCCGTTCATCATTAATGAAAACTAATCACAATTAAGCTCAAAGTACGTTGCTAACCACAGTTTGCAACTCGGCTTATTTCTTTCAATTTTCTACAACAATATTGTACCACATCAGACACTTTGAGATAAAAGACATGGGTCATATGAGGATGAGGTACCACCATCCATTTTCTTAAGGTTTTGAGTGGATATAGGCCTCACCTCATGTAAGCTCATGTTTCAACATGGTATCAGAGCCAGTTTAAAATGGTGGACTCACACTATTCTTAGCCCATGATTGGTCATTTATTGTCTCTCCTCATCTAAGCCCATAAGTTCATGTCTGGCATGTGGTTTATGATTAAGGACGGGTTCTAAGACACATGCGTGTGTCAAGACACATTGCAACGTGAGGGCCGGTGTTGAGAATATTGTCCCACATCAAACACTTTTAGATAAAATACATGGGTTATATGAGGATGAAGTACCACCACTCATTAGCTTAAGTTTTTAAGTGGATATCACCATCACCTTATGTAAGCTAATGTTTCAGCAATATCTTTAAAGATGTTCATATGGCCAGCACTTTTATGAAATTGCAGTGAAGAGGGAATATGCGTGTGGGAGGGGGAGGTGGGAGAAGTTGTTGGGCTGTGGAGGTGCCGCTGGTGGTGGTGTTAGTTCCGGCGGCAAGTGGCTAAGGAAGAACTGGAGTGATGGTGGTGAAGATGGTTTTTTAATTTTCTGTTGTAGGGACATTACCTTTCCGTGTGCAGTTTTGGAACGAAATGATGAGCACAAAAATATTTTTTACGAATCCAAGCGATAAGGATATCAAGTTTAATATTCACTAAAGATATAGATATACATCGCTGTATAAATGAAGAGCCAGAAAAGACTTTGGTGCAAATTTTCGTATATTTCTTGTAGACTTTTCAATGCATTGTACAGCTCTATACTCACTTATTTATACACGGTTTCCTATTTTTATACAAGGCAACTAAATCTGTAACATTTAATCAAGATCAATGATGTTATCCTGAGATCAATTTACAATTAAGGCACACACACACACATTTACAGCCTACATTTTTTCTATGTATAATCTAATCCATTGATTGATGGAATTTGTCAACACTCCCCCTCAAGTTGAACCGTGGGGTCTACGACGTTCAACTTGCGCAACACAGCTACAAATGACCTCCCATTCACTACTTTGGTTAAAACGTCGGTTAACTGATCCTCTGATCGAACAAACGACAGATCAATAACTCCTATCTTTTCCTTAAAAAAGTGTCGGTCAATTTCTATATGTTTTGTTCGATCATGTTGTACCGGGTTTCAGAAAATACTGATGAAGGCCTTGTTATCATATAACAGCGGAGTGGGTAGATTAACCTGCGCCCCAATATGTTTGAACAATTTGTGTAGCCAAAGTATCTTAGTGACTTCCTCCGCGATTCCCCTGAATTCAGCTTCAGCACTAGAGAGGGCGACTACGTTCTGTTTCTTACTTCTTCAGGTTACTAGGTTTCCTCCTACTAGTGTGAAATACCCCGAAGTAGACTTTCGATCAGCCAAGTATCCTGTCCAATAAGCATCAGTGTATCCTTGAATCCTCAAATGTCCATTATTTCTGAAAACAATACCTCGTCCGGGTGTGCGTTTCAAATATCGTAGGATACGTCTGGCTGCATCCATATGGTGCTCCTGAGGATTATGCATAAACTGACTAACAATACTTACCGCAAAGGCAATGTGGGGTCGTGTATGTAATAGATAAATTAGCCTTCCTACTAGCCGTTGGTACTGTCCTTTATCTGCACAGGGTGTTCCATCAGCTACTTGTAACTTGTGATTCGGTGCCGAAGGTGTGTCACACGTTTTACAATCAAGCATTCTAACTTCGGCCAAGAGATCCAGAATATACTTTCGCTGTGAGATATAAATTGTGGCACTTGATCTTAAAACTTCAATGACAAGGGAGTACTTGAGTCCTTCTAGATCTTTCATTTTAAACTTAGTAAACAAGTTCTTTCGAAGTCGAGCCATTTCTTCAGTGTCATTTCCTGTTATCACCATATCATCAACATAAATAATCAAACTTGTAACCAAACCTTTTCTCTTCTTGATGAACAGTGTATGGCCTGCATTGCTCTGCCGGTAGACGTCTTGCTTCATAACTTCAGTAAACCTTCCGAACCAATCTCGAAGAGACTGCTTGAGGCCATATAATGCATTCTTGAGTCTGCACACTTCTCAATCCTTGAAATCTATAGAAAAACAAGGTGGAAAATCCATATATACCTCTACTTTTAAATCACCATGAAGGAAAGCATTTTTAACATCGAATTGTTGAAGAGGCCAATTCTAGGCTGCTGCAATGGAGAATAGTACTCTGATCGTATCAATCCGAGCTACAGGTGAAAAGGTTTCTGAATAATCAATGTTGTAAGTCTGGGTATACCCTTTTGCCATCAATCGTGCATTGTATCTTTCAATACTTCCATCAGCCCTGCATTTGACCGTGAATACCCACCGACATCCAACCGATTTCTTTCCAAGAGGGAGAAGGCACCATTCCCACGTTTGATGTTTCTCCAAGGCTTTCATCTTTTTAGTCATAGCGTCTCTGCATGCTGGATGGGTCTGGGTTCTTCAGCACTTCGTGGTATCTGTTATGTACAAAGAGACACAAAGAAACCTCGGGATAAGTCTGATACTCCTTCCAAAGGTGTTTTTATTGGATACATGGTTGTTCGTGATATCGTTTTAGGGGAGTACCATTACGGGGGTTGTCCTCGCTTAGTCCTGGGTGGCAGAGTTTGTACATGCTGCTGTTCACTAAGAATATTAGTATCAGTGTGTGTTTCTGACACAGTATGGTGAACCGAAGAGTCATCTGTATGAGGGTCATCAACAGGTATATCAAGATTAGTGAAAGTATTTTCTGGGGAAATGCATACCTCTAGACTATATTGTTCATTAGTACCAAAACTGTTACCTGTAACTCAGCATTCACCGATAGGAGATCACAGGTGTCCCTGGCACCATAGGTGGTACAACACTGAGAGCTATAGCACAGTCGGCTCCATCTACATGCCGTCTTGAAACTGCCGTCGAGTCGGTGGGTGGTGTTACCAGCCAATCAAGGGTTCCTTCAGATGAATTCTCCCCCTAAACCCGAGATTGAAGGGTGTAATAATACTCGGTTTCAAGAAAGATGCAAGTCGTGGTAATGTGAAGACGACGGGTGCAGGGATTATAATAGCGATAGACCTTTTATGTAGTAGCATAGCCAACAAATATGCATTTCTCATAACACAGGTCAAGCTTAGTTTGTTCATGTTTAGGAGTATGAATAAAGACGGTGCATCCAAATACTCGTGGTGGTAAGGTAAAGATTGTATGTAGAGTGTGTTGGGAGGATAACATCTGAATGGGTGTTTGATAGTTAAGAATTTTAGTAGGAAGGCGATTAATGAGGTATGTAGCAGTGGAAATAGCTTCGGACCAAAAACTCATTGGGACATGAGAGTCATACATCATGGCTTGGGTCATTTCAAGTATAATGCGGTTCTTTCGTTCAGCTACCCCCATTTTGTTCTGGTGTATACGGGCAAGAAGTCTGATGTATGATGTCATTATCACTGAAAAACTGTTTAAGACCCCCATCGAGGTATTCCCCTCCATTGTCGGAGCGATGTATTTTGACTTTTGTACTGAACTGGGTTTGTGCTATATTGTAAAAGTGAGTAAACTTTTGGGGAACTTCAGATTTATGTTACATAACATATAGCCATGTCATATGAGAAAAGTCATCAACAAAGAGTATATAATAAGGAAACCAAGGGGTGTGTTATACCATGAGGGACCCAGACATCAGAATGAACCAAAGCAAACATGTGATCAACTCGAGTATTATTAGCAAAATATGATGTTGTAATATGTTTAGCCCGAAGGCATGTTTCACAAGTACGAGTAATAGTTTGAGAGGTAAAAAAGAAGGAAAAAGACGAGAAAGATATCCAAATGAGGGATGTTCTAAACGGTGATGCCACAATCACACCTGTCAATTAGTCATTCCGGTGGTAAGATTAGATTGTCCCTGTTGTGCCACTGCACCAACGAAGTACAGCCCTTGCCGTTCAGTACCACGCACAATGATCGCTTTCGTATGAATGTCCTGAACAAGACAAAAATTGGGGTACATTAGAACAAGACATTCTAAAGCCTTAGTGAGTTGACTAACAGAGAGCAGTTTAGTGGATAAAGATGGTACATAAAGACAATTATCAAGCGTAATATTTGGTGTAATGTAGATGGAACCCACACCAACTACTGGAACATAAGTTCCATTGGCCGTTTCAATAGTAGTCTTGGATGGATATATGAGGTGATATCAGTTTTGTCATAGGTCATGGTATCGGTGGCTCCACAGTCAAAAATCCACAGTAGAGTTTCTTGGATTAATAAGTGGCATGGGTAGTGGGATCATCACATTTAGGGGGTAGAAAAGGCATATTATGAGACTACAAGGGTATTTCTAGAATTGGTTGGGTTATTAGGGGTGCAGACGGAATATCTGAAAATGTGGAGGGTTTATTTGTGCATTCAGACAATGTAGGGGTATGGATAACAATTTTTGATTTGGGGGGCTGGTTTATCCTGCACAAAAACAACACCGACTGAACTAATGTTATTAAGAACATCAGGGGTACCAGGTGTAATATCCAAAAAAGGGGTTTTTAAGTGTGTGTTAGGGTTAGGGATAACCCTAACCCTTCTACCTCCTTCCTTATATGCTACGGCGGCCATGGCTGCCGTGCTTCCCTTTTCCGCCCTTTTTGCTGCAGCTATTTTCCTCTATGCCTTTTTTGTTTCCAGAGTTGCCCTCAGTGGTATCCCAGGCGAATGAGGCTTGAGTTTTCCGTTTGAATTCGTCCCACCAGTTTCGGTACCAAAGGATCTGAAAACATCGTTCCTTCATATGCCCTCTTTTCTTGTAGTGTGTGCATTCAAGGTGAGATTTATCTTCCTTTCCACGCTGTGATGGAAATCCTTAGCGTGGATTCTCAGTTCCTCCTTCATGTTTCCGTGAGTCTGCTATTGGCTTCACAGCCAGTCCATGTCCAATTGCATATGAGGTTTTTCTTATCTGATGGAGTGAGTGCTTCGTTCTGGATACCATATCTTCTATGTTCATTATAGGCCGCTTCCACTGTTGGTCTGGGGTCCTGTTTCAGAAGTTCATTTTTTTGTATCAGCAAACCTATCATCAACAGCTAAGAGCAGTTGATATAATCTCTGCTCTTGAATCTTTCAGTTGTTTGTGGCAATATCATTTGGAGATTCCATGGCGTTGGGATCCATGGAATCTATAGTCATCCGAATTCCTTGAAATTGATCCCACAGTGCTTCCAGTGAGCGATTATTTTGCTTAATGGTATAGAACTGTTTGTGGAGATCAAAAATTTGTAGGGGTCACCTCCCGACCCATAAGTGACTGCTAATCCGTTCCAAAAGGCTTTAGCCGTAGTGTATTTTGAAGCGTTATTCACAAGGCTATCGTCTATATTGTCAATAAGGCAGGTGAAAACCAGTTGGTCTCTTTGTTCCCATGTGGTGTAAGCGTGGTCTGTGGGCAGGGGGGTGGAGGAACCTCTGTTATGCGAGAGCTCTTCCCCTTGCCTCCTAAGGCAATCTTCATTAATATGCACCACAAAGTGTAATTGGTGCTGTTAAGTTTTACTCTCAGTGTAAGGTTGGCAGGCTGCGGTGGTGAAGGAGATAGATTCACGTTTTATTACAGAAAATGAGCAAACTGTTCAGACAAATCAAACTGTGCAGGGAGGCTAGGTTTATTTTCGGTGGTTTCATGGCTAGTTCAAGTAGTTTCTTGAGTATGTGACATATTTATTTGGTATTGTGTAGGGAATGGACGAATAAGACAGATACTGGCTTGATCCAGTCAAGATGCTTGCAAAGAGGCAATGATGATCTAATTGCTGAGCCTCAAAGATTCAGAACAGATCAGATACAATACTTGATTAGAGGTAAGGGTTTGGCAATGATGAAATCAGAGGTTGTCTTAGCCAACTTATTTCAACGACAATTTTGATTGAGATGGATCTATTGCTTTGATACCATGTGTAAATGAAGAGCAAGAAAAGACTTTGGTGCAAGTTTTCGTATATTTCTTGTAGACTTCTCAATGCATTTTACAACTCTATACTCACTGATGTATACATGGTTTCCTATTTCTATACAAGGCAACTAAATCTGTAACATTTAATTAGGATCAATGATGTTATTGAGAGATCAATTTACAATTAAGACACACACATTTACAGCCTACATTCCTTCTGTGTATAATCCGATCCCTTGATTGATGGGATTTGTCAACAATTGCGAAGGACTCTCATTATAAATCAACCAGGTTTATATGCTTTCTTTAAATATAAGTGTCATTGTTTTCTTTTAGATTGGACTTGATATGAAGTTTACAGAACACAATTAGAACATGTTCTACCTTTAATTTATGCGCATCAGTTTCATCAAGAATCCTTCTTGGTTTCTCAAAGGATCCTTCTTTATGTAAGTGTGGATCAGCCATTATGTTCGTTTCCATGCCTAAAAAAAATCGAGAAGAGCCTGTTAATTCTTGTTTTATAACATGATAGTCAGAGGCTCTCAATTGTTAGACATCTTCATGGGTTTATATTTGTTGGTAACCATCAATCCTGTATTAAGACGCAGTCGTTCGGTGTGTGCGTATGGAACAGTAAAATAAACCAAACCCGGGGCGAGTCGAGGACTCTGTCCTTCAGACGTATTGCTCCGGTATACTGTGCCTAACCGGCATTAGCTACCGTCTCCGGGATACAACGGGTACCTATTCCGTTGAGCAGCACTGCTGAACTTGAACTACTGCGAACCTTCGAATGTCCTGACTCCTCTTGGACGTTATGCAGAGAGAACTAATATGGATGCAGAAAGCGATGAATGCAAATGATCAGAGTGTGTGTAGAACGCATACCCTGCCCCTGTTTATATAGGGGAATCGGTTGGAGAATCGGTTAAACAGATGGAACTGTGACCGTCGGATCAAAACCGTAGATCGATACAAGCCGTTAGATCAAAACCTCCTGCCGGTTTTGGAAGGTTTAAATTACAGCCATTAGATGGAAAACCGATTCGCAAGATTAAACCAGGAGCGTTAGATGAAAACCACTTTCGGTTGGACGGTTAGGTCAGTTTGAATTTTATCCGTTGGATCAAAGCTACCTTTTCCGCCACCGTTAGATCAAAACCAATTGATCTTATCAGAGGAGACCGTTCGAATCTGAATTAAACAAACGTTTTATTTAAATCATAACCGAACGTTCAACTTAAATTAACCACAACCGAACGCGTTTTATCTGTTACCGAACGAACGCGCACTTTTTGTTAATGGACTAGACCGCACCCTTAAATCAGAGAGCATTTGGGCCACTGCGCAGCTAGGCCCGAAGCCTTTTAACTATTTACAAAAAATAATTAATCAAAAAACCCAAATAAATTTTCTCCAAAAAGATAAGAACCGGCAAGGCCCACGTGCACACGTGCACACGAGCCACGAGCCACGAGCCCGGGCTATGTCGGCCGGACAGGCGGGCGGCGCGCATGCATGTGACACTTTCTAGGTCTTCCATCCGGTCAAAAACTTCTCATGCCCCAAGGGCACATTTAAAGTGTCCATTCTAGCCGTTTATAAGGTAGCTAAATATATCCAAATGTCCAATGTGGTATTCCTCCATAAGGGTGATGTGGCCTCCTAAGAATAGGACACATCACCCATTAACCATGTGTTCCATCCACTTTGAGCATTAATTTCTAATTCACCCGGTATCGTAATTGAGTGATTCCAAAGCTTAAAATTAACTACTCGTTACGCAGATAATTAAGGACCCATTAGTTTTCGATTTTCATTATCAGAAACTAATCATAATTAAGCTCAAAATATGTTGCTCAACCAAGTTTTGCAACCTTCCTTAATGGGCCAAAGCCCAAAATTTTAATTCTCCAACAATCCCCCACATGAATGGAAATTAACGCAAATGCAGATGCAGACTCTAAGGAGAAGTCAGACAAGAAAATATTGCATCAGAAGAGGTAGCTTCTGGCTTTGAACCTTTCATAGTGATGTACCATCGGATTTACTCGGCTAATTAGTGACTTGATGTCTTGAACCAGTCAGCCTTTGTTGTGAACCTAGACAATGATACTCACACAATATTTTCTTTAACACCCTTATGGTTCTCATGGTTGTGTTCGTTTTGGCCATGAACAACCTGGTTTCAGAAAGTGTTTTAGAGAAATCTTGTCTACCAGATTTCTCATAGAAGCGGCCCCACTTCACACTTACATAGGTGATTCATATCAAGAGTATTCTGCCATACTCCACTTGATTTATCAAGATATAGGACATCATTGAAAGCTTTAGCTTACCCTAAATATTCTCTGCAAATAGCACTTTTATGTGACGGAATGAGTAAGTGCTAAACTGAAGCTTCATAACTTAGTTGTCCCATTGAACCAAGATTCTGGGATCTCCAGTCAACAAGGTTGGGTTACCATTACAAAGATTCTTGCATTATAGGCTTTAGTCTCATTCCGTTTGTCAAAATTGACATCCGATCTCTAGGCAAACCTTTTGTAAGCGGATCCGCAAGATTCTCCATTGATTTTATGTAATCAATGGAAATCACGCCATTAGAGATCAACTGTTTAATGGTGTTATGTCTTCGACGTATGTGTCGTGACTTATCATTGTAGATGCTGCTTTGAGCACGTTCTATAGCTGACTGACTATCACAGTGTATGCTAATAGGAGCGATTGGCTTAGGCCAGCATGGAACATCTTCTAGGAAATTTCGAAGTCATTCAGTCTCTTCCCCAGCTTTATCCAGTGCTATAAACTCAGGTTCCATAGTGGACCGAGCTATGCATTTTTGTTTCGTGGATTTCCATGACACAGCAGCACCACCAATAGTGAATAAGTATCCACTGGTGGACTTCGAGTCCTTACTGTCTGATATCCAATTTGCATCGCAATATCCTTCTAATACTGCTGGATATCTCGTGTAATGTAATCCAAGGTTCATTGTGTATTTCAGATACCTCATCACTCTATTAAGAGCTTTCCAATGATCATCACTTGGATTACTGGTAAGCCTGCTCAATTTGTTTACTGAACAAGCTAAGTCGGGTCTTGTACAATTAGTTATGTACATCAGACTCTCGATTACATGCGAGTATTTTAATTGAGCTACAGGTTTGCCACGGTTTTTTCTTAAGTGTATACTTATGTCAAGTGGGGTCTTTATTGGTTTTGTTTCATACATATTGAATCGTTTGAGAGCAGATTCAATATAATGAGTTTGTGACATAACAAGACCATCCGCCATCCGAGAAATTTTAATTCCTAGAATAACATTGGCAACCCCCATGTCTTTCATATCAAAATTCCGTGTTAACATCTTCTTTGTATTCAAGATGATGTCACGAGTATTGCCCATGATTAGCATGTCGTATACATAGAGACATACTATCACATAGGCATTTGGTGTGCTGTTGATATATACACACTTGTCACACTCGTTGATCCTGAAGCCGTTTGACATCATTACCTGATCAAACTTTAAATGCCATTGCTTGGGTGCTTGTTTAAGTCCGTACAGAGACTTAACAAGTCTACACACTTTCCTTTCTTGTCCTGGAACAACGAACCCATCGGGTTGTTCCATATAAATCTCTTCCTCTAACTCACCATTAAGAAAGGCAGTCTTCACATCCATTTGATGGATTCCTAAATCATAGACTGCAGCAACAGCTACTAGCATCCTTATGGAAGTGATCCTAGTCATTGGTGAGTAGATATCAAAGAAGTCAAATCCTTCTTTCTGTCTGTAGCCCTTGGCTATTAACCTGGCCTTGTACTTGTCAATAGATCCATCTTCTTTCAGTTTTTTCCTGAAAATCCACTTGCATCTGAGTCGTTTACTTTCTGGAGGAAGATCTACCAGCTCCCAAGTGTGATTTTGAAGAATGGAATCTATCTCACTATTCACTGCTTCTTTCCAGAAAGGAGATTCAGGAGTTGTCATTGCCTCAGAGAAAGTTCTCGGCTCGTTTTCTACCATGTAGGTTAAAAAATCTGGTCCAAAAGACGTAGGTATTTTGGCTCGTTTTCTTTGACGAGGTTCCTCAGTCTCTTGAGGGGTCGTCTCACGCACTCGCTTACTAGTGCTAGCTTCTTCACCATTTTTGTCTTTCTTTGGAAAGACATTTTCAAAGAACACTGCATTCCTCGACTCCATGACAACATTTTCATGTATCTCAAGAATGTCCGATTTGTGCACTAAGAAACGATATGCACTACTGTTCGTTGCATAGCCGATGAATATGCAATCAATTGTTTTAGGCCCGATTCTCACTTGTCTTGGTTTAGGTACAGCAACCTTTGCCAGACACCCCCACACTTTCAAGTATTTGTAACTAGGCTTATAGCCTTTCCACAGTTCATATGGGGTTTTATCCATCTTCTTGGACGGAATCCTATTTAAAATGATGTTGGCGGAGAGAATCGCTTCCCCCCATAAGTTCTGAGGTAAACCCGAACTTATCAACATAGCAATCATCATCTCCTTTAGAGTACGGTTTTTGCGTTCGGATACCATTAGATTGAGGTGAATATGGTGCAGTCGTCTGATGAATAATGCCATGTTCTGAACAGAATTCATTAAATGACGCATCATACTCTCCGCCTCTATCATTTCGAATTGTTTTAATTCGTTTGCTAAGTTGATTCTCAACTTCATTCTTATAATCTTTAAAAGCATCAATGGCCTCATCTTTGCTACTTAGCAAATAAACATAACAGTATCTAGTGCAATCATCGATAAAAGTTACAAAGTACTTTTTACCTCCTCTTGTTTGCACAAACTTTAAATCATACAAGTCTGTATGAATTAAATCCAACGATTCAGTGTTTCGTTCTGTTGAATGAAATGGCGCTTTTGTCAATTTTTCTTCAACACACATTTGGCCTTTTTATTTTATTATTAAAGTCCAGTTTTGGCTATAAGTCAAGGTTAATCATTCGTTGTATTGACTTGTAATTAACATGTCCCAAACAAAAATGCCATAAACAAGAAGACTCAAGCATGTAAGCAGAAGAGGAAACAATTTTATTAGCCTCAGTGGGCGCAAATTTCTTGGGTACAATCGTCATAACATTTAACTTAAACATGTTATCAGTAAGGTACCCCTTTCCCAAATACAATACATTCTTAGAAAGTGTAAATTTGTTTGCCTCAAAAACTAGTCTAAACCTATGACTGACTAGTAGAGCGCCAGATACCAAGTTCTTTCAGATGTCAGGAACATGCAACACATTCTGCAGGGTCAGCTCTCGTCCTGAGGTCAGTTTCAGGACCACCTTGCCCGATCCTTCAATCTTCGAGCTGTCAGAGTTTCCCATGAAGTGTTGTTCATAGTTTGTCGTGGCTACATAGTCTCTGAACATTGCCCTATTGGAACATACATGTCAAGTGGCCCCTGTGTCCACTATCCATTCACGCGGATTCCCAACTGCTTTGCACTCGGTCACCACTGTGCAGAGATTCAGATCTTCCATTGCGCCGACCAGATTCGCTTTTGCTTTATTTTGATTCTGATTCTTTTTGGGCTTACGGCAGTCACTGCTACGGTACCCTGGTTTTCCACAGTTATAACACTTACCTGTGAACTTATTTGCAATCTCCTTGCCCTTGACATTCACGCCCAAAGTGCTATTTTTCTTTTTGTTCTTTGCCTCAGCAACATGAGCCTTGGCTTGACCCGACGGAATGTTTGGCTTTCTCTCGGCACAACGATTGTCCTCTTCAATTCGAAGCCGGACAATCAAATCATCCATCTTCATTTCCTTTCGTTTGTGTTTGAGATAGCTCTTAAATTCCCTCCACGAAGGAGACAGCTTCTCAATCACAGCCGCAACCTGGAAAGCTTCACTGAGTGTCATGCCCTCCTCTTCCATTTCAGATACCAACATCTGTATTTCCTCAACCTGCGAAATGGCAGTTTTGGAATCTAGCATTTTATAGTCGAGAAATCTACCATCAACTTTTTCGTGCCAGCATCTTCTGTACGATACTTTTTATCTAAAGCCAGCCACAATACTTTTGCAGTTTTATAAGTACAAAACACGCCATACATAGTATTATCTAGGCAACTCAGAATCAAATTTAAACAACAAAGTTTGTATACGCCCATGCTTCAGCACCCAAGGCATTCTGCATGTTCAGATTTTGATCCTCCACTGGTTCTACCACTGGCGGATCCTCACTCAGCATCTTGGCCAATCCCAGCGCTGTGAGATAGAACAACATCTTTTGCTGCCACCTCTTGAAGAAACTGCCGGCGAACTTTTCTGGCTTCTCCACGTGTGCAGCTGTGGAAGCCGGATTCATCTGAGGCCCTCCGGTAGGTGCCAACGGAACCATATTGAATGGCGCACCGGCAACAACATTATTGGCCCTGTCAGGTGCAGACACGGAGTGAGCACCGTTAAAGCCTTGAACAGAGTTCGAGCTTTTGTTTTCCATTCCTGTTCAGTTCGATCAAAACATACAGATCAGAACAGAATCAGATTAAGAAATGAGTAGAAGCAGACTGCAAATCAGTATGAACACTGCTTCGTGGAAAAAAAACAGTACAGAAATTAATTGAATCGAATACGTCTTAAGATTGTTGGTAACAATCAATCATGTACTAAGGCGCAGTCGTTCGGTGTGTGCGTATGGAACAATAAAATAATCCAAACTCAGAGCGAGTCGAGGACTCTGTCCTTAAGACGTATTGCTCCGGTAAACTGTGCCTAACTGGCATTAGCAACTGTCTCCCAGGATACAACGGCTACCTGTTCAGTTGAGCGGCACTGCTAAACTTGAACTACTGCGAACCTTCGAATGTCCTGACTCCTCTTGGACGTTATGCAGAGAGCACTAATATGGATGCAGAACGTGACGAATGCAAATGATCAGAGTGTGTGTAGAATGCACACCCTGCCCCTGTTTATATAGGGGAGTCGGTTGGAGAATCGGTTACACAGATGGAACTGTGACCGTCGGATCAAAACTGTAGATCGATACAAGCCGTTAGATCAAAACCTCCTGTCGGTTTTGGAAGGTTTAAATTACAGCCGTTAGATGGAAAACCGATTCGCAAGATTAAACCAGGAGCGTTAGATGAAAACCACTTTCGGTTGGACGGTTAGGTCAGTTTGAATTTTATCCGTTGGATCAAAGCTACCTTTTCTGCCACCGTTAGATCAAAACCAATTGATCTTATTGGAGGAGACCGTTCGAATCTGAATTAAACAAACGTTTTATTTAAACCATAACCTAACGTTCAACTTAAATTAACCACAACCGAACGCGTTTTATCTGTTACCGAACGAACGCGCGTTTTCTGTTAATGGACTAGACCGCACCCTTAAATCAGAGAGCATTTGGGCCACTGCGCAGTTAGGCCCGAAGCCTTTTAACTATTTACAAAAAATAATTAATCCAAAAGCCCAAATAAATTTTCTCCAAAAAGATAAGAACCGGCCCGGCCCACATGCACACAAGCCACGAGCCTCGAGCCTGAGCCCGAGCCGAGCCAAGTCAGCCAGATGGGCGGGCGGCGCGCACGCGTGCGTGTGCGTGCTTATGGCACTTTCTAGGTCTTCCCTCCGATCAAAAACTTCTCATGCCCCAATGGCACATCTAAAGTGTCCATTCTAGCCATTTATAAGGTGGCTAAATATATCCAAATGTCCAATGTGGTATTCCTCGATAAGGGTGATGTGGCCTCCTAAGAATAGGACACATCACCCATTAACCATGTTTTCTATCCACTTTGAGCATTAATTTCTCATTCACCCGGTATCGTAATTGAGTAATTCCAAAGCCTAAAATTAAGTACTCGTTACGTAGATAATTAAGGACCCATTAGTGAGTTGACTAACAGAGAGCAGTTTAGTGGATAAAGATGGTACATAAAGACAACTATCAAGCGTAATATTTGGTGTAATGGAGATGGAACCCCCACCAACTACTGGAACAGAGGTTCCATTGGCCGTTTCAACACTAGTCTTTGATGGATATATGAGGTGATATCAGTTTTGTCATAGGTCATGGTATCGTTGGCTCCGTAGTCAAAAATCCACAGTAGAGTTTCTCGGATTAACAAGTGGCATGGGTAGTGGGATCATCACATTTAGGGGGTAGAAAATGCATATTATGAGACTACAAGGGTTTTTCTAGAATTGGTTGGGTTATTAGGGGTGCAGACGGAATATCTAAAAAAGTGGAGGGTTTATTTGTGCATTCAAACAATCTAGGGGTATGGATAACCATTTTTGATTTGGGGGGGGGGCTCGTTTTTCCTGCACACAAACAACACCGACTGAACTAATGTTATTAAGAACATCAGGGGTACCAGGTGTAATATCCAAAAAAGGGGTTTTTAAGTGTGTGTTAGTGTTAGGGATAACCCTAACCCTTCTACCTCCTTCCTCATATGCTACGGCGGCCATGGCTGCCGTGCTTCCTTTTCCGCCCTTTTTGCTGCAGCTATGTTCCTCTATGCCTTTTTTGTTTCCAGAGTTTCCCTCAGTGGTATCCTGGGCGACTGAGGCTTGAGTTTTTCGTTTAAATTCGTCCTACCTGTTTCGGTACCAAAGGATCTGTAAACATCGTTCCTTCGTATGCCCTCTTTTCTTGTAGTAAGTGCATTCAAGGTGAGATTTATCCTCCTTTCCATGCTGTGATGGAAATCCTGAGCGTGGATTCTCAGTTCCTCCTTTCTGTTTCCATGAGTCTGCTATTGGCTTCACAGCCAGTCCATGTCCAACTCCATATGAGGTTTTTCTGATCTGATGGAGTGAGTGCTTCGTTCTGGATACCAGATCTTCTAAGTTCATTATAGGCCGCTTCCACCATTGGTCTGGCATCCTGTTTCAGAAGTTCCTTTTTTGTATCAACAAACCTATCATCAACAGCTAAGAGCAGTTGTTATAATCTCTACTCTTGAATCTTTCGGTTGAATGTGGCAATATCCTTTGCAGATTCCATGGGGTTGGGATCCATGGAATCTATATTCATTCGAATTCCTTGAAATTGATCCCACAGTGCTTCCAGTGAGCGATTATTTTGCTTAATGGTGTAGAACTGTTTGTGGAGATCAAAAAATTTGTAGGGGGTCACCTCCCGACCCATAAGTGAGTGCTAATCCGTTCCAAAGGGCTTTAGCCGTAGTGTATTTTGAAACGTTATTCACAAGGCTATCGTCTATATTGTCAATAAGGCAGGTGAAAACCAGTTGGTCTCTTTGTTCCCATGTGGTGTAAGCGTGGTCTGTGGGCAGAGGGGGGGAGGAACCTCTGTTATGCGGGAGCTCTTCCCCCTGCTTCCTAAGGCAATCTTCATTAATCTGCACCACAAAGAGTAATTGGTGCTGTTAAGTTTTACTCTCGGTGTAAGGTTGGCAGGCTGCGGTGGTGAAGGAGATAGATTCACGTTTTATTGCAGAAAACGAGCAAACTGTTCAGATAAATCAAACTGTGCAGGGAGGCTAGGTTTATTTTCGGTGGTTTCATGGCTAGTTCAAGTAGTTTCTTGAGTATGTGACATATTTATTTGGTATTGTGCAGGCAATGGATGGATAAGACAGATACTGGCTTGATCCAGTCAAGATGCTTGCAAAGAGGCAATGATGATCTAATTGCTGAGCCTCAAAGATTCAGAACAGATCAGATACAATACTTGATTAGAGGTAAGGGTTTGGCAATGATGAAATCAGTGGTTGTCTGAGCCAACTGATTTCAACGACAATTTTGATTGAGATGGATCTACTGCTTCGATACCATGTGTAAATGAAGAGCAAGAAAAGACTTTGGTGCAAGTTTTCGTATATTTCTTGAAGATCTCTCAATTCATTTTACAACTCTATACTCACTGATGTATACACAGTTTCCTATTTCTGTACAAGGCAACTAAATCTGTAACATTTAATTTGGATCAATGATGTTATTGAGAGATCAATTTACAATTAAGACACACACATTTACAGCCTACATTCCTTCTATGTATAATCTGATCCCTTGATTGATGGGATTTGTCAACAATTGCGAAGGACTCTCATTATAAATCAACCAGGTTTATATGCTTTCTTTAAATATAAGTGTCATTGTTTTCTTTTAGATTGGACTTGATATGAAGTTTACAGAACACATACTCCAGTTTAAGATTATGGCATGTACGTGACCTTCCATTGTACAGTAACTTTGATGGAACAAATGGATAACTTTGATGGAACAAATGGACCATCTTCTATAATTGACCAAAGATCAATATCAATTGTCATAAAGAAAAGTTTCATTCTTACCTTCCATTGAACAAAAAACTCACCGTCAAAGAGAGGAGTCCTTATGGTTGACATTCCTTCTTGCACGGTGTTATAGCTAGTGGATGCCATTTCACGTAGATTGTTGGATCCCTTTGTTGTGAGTGTTCCTGTGCTCTGATACCAATTATAGGATCTGCAAGGCACCACTAGAAGGGGGGAGGGTTGAATAGTGGGTGGTGAAAATGTGGTTTTTTAAAATTTGTTTAAACCAAAAACCCAACTTCTGAAAACAGTTTCTGTTTTCAGGACCAGTTTTAAAACATTCTTAAAACTAGTTTGCACGTCTTCAAAAAATCTGAAATTTTTAGAGAACTTAGCCTCAGATGTTATGAGTGTCTCCTAAAAATTTCAGATTTAAATTCAACCTCCAACCACTTCGAAAATCGTTAGTGGTCAGATTGCGCGAATCTGCCAGAAACGGTAGACTGTTTTAAAAAATTTATTCCTATTTGCACTTAACTCCAAATGCTCTGAAATTTGAACCACTAACCCCTAATATGTTATATTTAAATGGGTTGAAACCGTTTTAAAAAATTATTTTGGATGGTTAGTCAAATACGATTAAAGTCTCAACCTTTGCAAGCCTGAAAATTAGACTGCACTAGTCTCAGAACTTTGGATGTTTGGATGACTTATAGTTGTCCAAAAGGGTTGAAACTTGTGCCAAAAGAACCTTAGAACGTGTGGCTATGTTTCCTGAAAGTTTCGGGAATTTTGAAATTCGTTTACTATTTTTACGAACTTGATTAAAAACAGTAAACAGTGTTGAAACAGAAAATCAGTGCTGAAAGTAAATGACACCAAGAATTTTATACTGGTTCGGTTATAAACAACCTACTCCAGTCTTCGAGGAACACCTTCCTCGGTTCACACTAATCACACAACACAAATACACCTTACCACAGGGTTGATGGAGTTACACACCAACTCCAACCCTTTACAAACCATTATGATGAATACAATGCACACGAACACCACCACCTTGCAAGATTGAAGATTGATCACACCTTGATCAATCTTTTACAAAGATAAAGAATGTGTGGTGGTCTAAGATACGCCTATTCAAGAATATGAAAGTAATTAAAATAGGTTTTTAGGAAAAAGAAAGAAATAAAGTGGAGAAGAAGAAGGCTAGAACGTTTTTGATCTTTGAATTTTTAACTCTTGCTCTTGTTCTTGTTTTGCTCTTCTTCCTTCTTTTTAACAAGTCTTGGCCACCCCCTTTGGTGCCTTCCCCTCTTGAAAATTATCTTCTAAGTCTATGGGAGAATATGTGGCATCATTGTGACATGATCTTGCTTACTTGGATGACTTGGAAAATCAGAGAATTCCACTAAAAACATGTGCCAAAATCAACGTAAAATAGTTGCCATAACTCATAAGATAATCACCCAAATCAAGCAAGATAATATTTCTCCAAAGATTGTGAGAAAATCAGCCATAATGAGGACTTGACATGCTGAAATTTCAGCATGTGATACATGGCTCCTCAATTCAAATTTCTACCAAATTTTCTTTGCTTTTTCTCTTAAAAATAAATCACCAATTAGTAGATAATATTCTCATCATTTATGGAATAGAAATTAGACACCAACAAGGCCAATATTTCGGCCAAGATACATTCATACACATGCTGAAATTTTCATCATGTGTGATATTCAAATATATCACAATTTTAATACCATAACTTATTCAAATTACTTCCAATTTGTCTTCTATTTAATTCCAAGTTTCTAGACACAAAATGTACCCTCATGAATGATGAGAATCGGCCAGCTCTCAATACACATGCTGAAATTTTCAGCATGTGTTTTAAATGAGATAAAATTTGAAACATTACCTTTTGTAGCTTCCTTCTTTAAATCACCAACATTGTATGATTGATTCTTGACCAATCAATATGCCAACAAGGCTCCACATCTGCTCCATGTCAGCTTGAATAGGCGTGTATGATTGTATATACATGTGCTGAATTTTATTTTTGCAAACTTTGTAAAATAGTGCACATTTAATAATACACACATGGTATATTCCAATCAGCCCTTAATTTAATTTTCTATAACACTTTGAGATGTATGACATATGTAAAAAGTGTCTAGATACGTGTCGTATGATGTGCCAAACACGTTCCATGTGTTGTGTACATAGAAAACCGAATTTTCGATGTTTATCGACTACCCGATTTTTCTCTAATTAAATTCTAACTTTTTGCACATGTTATATATATTATGTTACACATAATATACATAATATAAAATTTAATATTCAGCACTTGGCTGGTCTTAAAGTGGCGCCATTAACATGTGACAAAATTGAAATTGGAATCTTCACAATTTGGCCTTAATGTGGGGTGATTTGTGTGTGCCAACACGGAATGATTTTATGGCTGCACATAACATCATACCCACGAAATATTTGAGTATTTTTGAAGTGTAGGGGCTGGCCATCTATTTATGTCAAGTACGTGACACGTTGGTGAAGTTTTGGTATTCGCCCGATACGACAATTTTCGGTTTAGAACCTTTTAACGTGTCGTATTTAATTTGTCATCACCATGACTTATATCATATGATATAAGACCTGAATATACTCATAAGTATGAGTTAAGTATGGTGGTGTGACGTTAACGTACGTACGTAAAATATATAACGTGTCGGTAGTACATTGGAATACATGTGCATGTGCCTTTTTCAAAAATCTGAAAATATATATGTTTATATATATGTATGCGTGTATATATGTGTGATGAGAGGAGGAGGAGACTTTCATTTCTTAGTCTTGTTGCCTTTGTGCCTTGTCCAAATGTTGCTTCCTTTAATGAACTACTTAGTTTAATTAACTAAGTACTTCACTTAATGAACTAATTTAGTTTATTAATGGTGGCATCTGAAAATAGTATAAACACAACAAATGTTTGCCATTTCATGTAAGCTTTAACGCTTCATGGCTCGTTAGTACGGCAACATTATATATGAACTATATAAGGCAAGTTATATGTAATATATCATGCACGTTTTTATGCACATTTAAATCATATATTTTGAAATCACTCAAACCCCTTTTTCTCTACAATCTCCCCCTTTTGATGATTTTCAAAATAACCTCTACTCATGATTTAAATCCTATTGCTCCCCCTTCCATCATGCATAAATTCAAAATTTGAATTTTAAATTTCAAAACTGCTCCCCCTTGATTTATACAATCAGTATCTCTCCCCCCCTTAAATCATGCTTTCTCTCCCCCTTTATTTTGGAAAGTAAATCAAAAGATCATGTAAAGATGAAAAGAAAAACGTGCATTTTGAATGATCTCAAAGGTGCATTCTTAAGGGTTATTTATTCAACCCTTTGAAAATGTCCCTTTTGGTACCCAAATTTGTTTGACCCTTCTAGGTCTTCCAAAAGGTGAAAAAGGTGATGAAAGCACAACATAATATACTTTAGGTGCAACTTCATCTGGCCTTTGGCCAAGAGCTCCTTTATACGCATTATATGTAGGACGTTTTTGATATGTCCTTGTGTTAATGTGCGTAGTGTGTGATCTAGATGGATGAAATGCATATCGTGTATGCATCACTTGTTTCATCTCATATCTATATGGTACAAAATTGTATTTCTTATGATATGAAGAAGAAGTATGACGAGATGTGGGGAAAGGGGGTCTTTGCGTCATCTTAGACGCCGTTTTTGGTTTTGGAGTGTCTACTTTCTTAGACACAACAAACTTGGTTGGTTTGATGGATACTTCATTTGTTTCAATGTTCTTAGACACTACAAACTTGGTTGGTTTGATGGATACTTCATTTGTTTCAATGTATCCTAAACCCGTTTTATCACTATCATGCTTTTGTGAAGAAATAATGTGATCTAGCATGTTTGTTCCCGCATCAAATTTCTTCACTATTTTCTCTAAATTCGCATTCCTTGATTTCAAATTTGAAATCTCGGATTTCATTTCATTATTGTGCATAGTCAATGATGAGACCTCTGACTTTAATGCATTAATGATGCGTGACGACTCTTCTTTTGAATCGTTTAATTGAGAAACAAGGTTCGTGTTAGAAGATTCTAACAACTTCTTGTCTTCAATAAATCGTTTCTTTTCTTTTGCAAGAGTCTTTGAAAACTTGTGCAATTCTAAATATTGTCTAAATAAATCATCATAAGAATATTCAGAATCAGAATCAGAGTCAGAAGATACCTCATTTGATGCCTTAGATGTAAAACATACTTGTGCCTTTTGTTCTTCCGTATCATCAGTCTCAGATTCAGATGTGTCACTCCAAGTGGAGGATTTGAAGGCTCTTCTCCTTTGCTTAGGTTTTAAGACGAGTCTATTCTTGTTGCGATCCTTGTCAGGGTATTTGTTTATTTGTTTTTCTTTATTAGGGCAGTCATATGATAGATGTCCAAGTTTACCGCATTCATAGCACTTTATTTCCTTATTTTTATTTTTATGATCCTTAGATGAGGTAGACTTATGTTTAATCGATTTTCTCAATATTTTTCTTAATCTTCTAGCCATCGTGATTAAGTCCTCATCATCGGAATCTACGTCACTATCATCTACGACGTATTCATTTGATTTAAATGCTATAGCCCTATCATTATTAGAAAAAGACTCAGAATTTCTTAAAGCGAGTTTGTTTTCATATACCTTAAGTGATCCAATTGGTTCTTCCATCTTAATCGATTTAGTTTCTTTGCTTTCTTCTATGGCCGTTACTTTAGAGTCCCACTCGGATGGAAGGTTTCGCAAGACTTTCTGTACCTTTTCCTGCATAATAAAGGCTTTGCAAAGAGACTCAAGAGAATTGTAGATGTTAGTCAAGGGAAGATCCATATCAACAATAGATTCATTTGGCAATAATTTAAATGACTCGAGTGTGGACATTAGCATGTTGATCTTGGACTCTTTTACTTGAATAGTGTCTTCGTGTTTCATTTCAAGTATTCTCCACATTTCTTGTGCACTAGAACAATTTGAAACATAGCTTGATTCACTTTTACTTAGTCCATTTAAAAGTAACTGCATAGCCCTAGCGTTCATGCTTAGTCTCTTTTTATCATCACTAGTGTACTCTTGCCTAGGCTTAACGACCTCTAATGTGACTCCATCTACAGTGGATAACTTTGATGGAACAAATGGACCATCTTCTGTAATTGACCAAAGATCAATATCAATTGGCATAAAGAAAAGTTTCATTCTTACCTTCCATTGAACAAAAGATTCACCGTCAAAGAGAAGAGGCCTTATGGTTGACATTCCTTCTTGCACGGTGTTATAGCTAGTGGATGCCATCTCACGTAGATTGTTGGATCTTTTTGTTGCGAGTGTTCCTGCGTTCTGATACCAATTGTAGGATCTGCAAGGCACCACTAGAAAGGGGGAGGGGGTTGAATAGTGGGTGCGGAAAATATGGTTTTTAAAATTTGATTAAACCAAAAACCCAACTTCTGAAAACAATTTCTGTTTTCAGGACCAGTCTTAAAACTTTTTTAAAACTAGGTTTCAGGTCTTCAAAAACTCTGAAATTTTGAGAGAACTTAGTCTCAGATGTTATGAGTGTCTCCTAAAAATTTCAGATTTAAATTCAACCTCTAACCCTTTCAAAAATCGTTAGTGGTCAGATTGCGAGAATCTGCCAGAAACGGTAGACTGTTTCAAAAAATTTATTCCTATTTGTACTTAACTACAAATGCTCTCAAATTTTAACAACTAACCCCTTATATGTTATATTTAAATGGGTTGAAACAGTTTTGAAAAATTATTTTGGGAAGTTAGTCAAATACGATCAAAGTCTCAACCTTTGCAAGCCTGAAAATCAGACTGTACTAGTCTCAGAGCTTTGGACGTTTGGATAACTTATACTTGTCCAAAAGGGTTGAAACATATGTCAAAAGAACCTTAGAACGTGTGACTATGTTTCCTGAAAGTTTCGTGATTTTTGAAATTCGTTTACTATTTTTACGAACGTGATTAAAAAAAGTAATCAGTGCTGAAACAGAAAATCAGTGCTGAAAGTAAATGACACCAAGAATTTTATACTGGTTCGGTTATAAACAACCTACTCCAGTCTTCGAGGAACACCTTCCTCGGTTCACACTAATCACACAACACAAATACACCTTACCACAGGGTTGATGGAGTTACACACCAACTCCAACCCTTTACAAATCTTGTATGATGAATAAAATGCACACGAACACCACCACCTTGCAAGATTGAAGATTGATCACACCTTGATCAATCTTTTACAAAGATAAAGAATGTGTGGTGGTCTAAGATAAGTCAATTCAAGAATATGAAAGTAAGTACAATAGCCTTTTAGGAAGAAGAAAGAAAGAAAGTGGAGAAGAAGAAGGCTAGAACGTTTTTGATCTTTGAATTTTCAACTCTTGTTCTTGTTTTGCTCTTCTTCCTTCTTTTTAACAAGTCTTGGCCACCCCTTTTGGTGCCTTTCCCTCTTGATAATTATCTTCTATGTCATTGGGAGAATATGTGGCATCATTGTGACATGATCTTGCTTACTTGGCACCTCCTCATTGGATGATCATTTAACTTTTGCTTACTTGGCACTCATTGATTGGTTGAATGTTGTCATCATTTGATGACTTGGAAAATCTGAGAGTTCAACTAAAAACATGTGCCATAATCAACATAAAATAGTTGTCATAACTCATAAGATTATCACCCAAATCAAGCAAGATAATATTTCTCCAAACATAGTGAGAAAATCGGCCATAATGAGGACTTGACATGCTGAAATTTCAGCATGTGATACATGGCTCCTCAATTCAAATTTCTACCAAATTTTCTTTGATTTTTCTTTTAAAAATAAATCACCAATTAGTAGATAATATTCTCATCATTTATGGAATAGAAATTAGACACCAACAAGGCCAATATTTTGGCCAAGATACATTCATACACATGCTGAAATTTTCAACATGTGTGATATTCAAAAATATCACAATTTTAATACCATAACTTATTCAAATTACTTCCAATTTGTCTTCCATTTAATTTCATGTTTCAAGACACAAAATATACCCTCATGAATGATGAAAATCGGCCAGCTCTCAATACACATGCTGAAATTTTCAGCATGTGTTTCAAATGAGATGAAATTTGAAACATTACCTTTTGTAGCTTCTTTCTTTAAATCACCAATATTGTATGATTGATTCTTGACCAATCAATATGCCAAAAAGGCTCCAGATCTGCTCCATGTCAGCTGGAATATGCATGTATGATTGTATATGCATGTGCTGAATTTTATTTTTGCAAACTTTGTAAAATAGTGCACATTTAATAATACACACATGGTATATTCCAATCAGCCCTTAATTTAATTTTCTAGAACACTTTGAGATGTATGAAATATGTAAAAAGTGTCTAGATACGTGTCGTATGATGTGCCGAACACGTTCCATGTGTTGTGTACATAGAAAACCGAATTTTTGATGTTTATCGATTACCTGATTTTTCTCTAATTAAATTCCAAATTTTTGCACATGTTATATATATTATGTTACACATAATATACATAATATAAACTTTAATATTCAGCACTTGGCTGGTCTTAAAGTGGCGCCATTAACATGTGACAAAATTGAAATTGGAATCTCCACAATTTGGCCTTAATGTGGGGTGATTTGTGTGTGCCAACATGGAATGATTTTATGGCTGCACATAACATCATACACACGAAATGTTTGAGTATTTTTGAAGTGTAGGGGCTGGGCATCTATTTATGGCAAGTACGTGACACGTTGGCGAAGTTTCAGTATTCGCCTGATACGACAATTTTCGGTTTAGAACCTTTTAACGTGTCGTATTTAATTTGTCATCACCATGACATATATCATATGATATAAGACCTGAATACACTCATAAATATGATTTAAGTATGGTGGTGTGACGTTAACGTACCTACGTAAAATATATAAAGTGTCGGTAGTACGTTGGAATACATGTGTATGTGCCTTTTTCAAAAAATCTGAAAATATATATATTTATATATATGTATGTGTGTGTATATATGTGTGATGAGAGGAGGAGGAGACTTTCCTTTCTTAGTCTTGTTGCCTTTGTGCCTTGTCCAAATGTTGTTTCCTTTAATGAACTACTTAGTTTAATTAACTAAGTACTTCACTTAATGAACTAATTTAGTTCATTAATGGTGGCACCTGAAAATAGTATAAACACAACAAATGTTTGCCATTTGATGTAAGCTTTAATATTTCATGGCTCGTTAGTACGGCAACATTATATATGAACTATATAAGGCAAGTTATATGTAATATATCATGCTCATTTATGTCATGCACATTTTTATGCACATTTAAATCATATATTTTGAAATTACTCAAACCACTTTTTCTCTACAGCCTCCTCCTAGATTCAATGAGCAATAGAGGAATCCTAAACCTTGGATGTCTCAGGTTTCAAACTTGGGAAACTGGAGAGGCCCTCCCTCTGATGCTTCCAGCAATGTTGTGACTGGACCTTCTGAGGTACCTATTCAGTCACAGCTTGATGCTATCTATCAGGTCATGAGGCAATTGCAACCAAAGCAATAACCTCTTAAAATCAATCAAGAGGCCATACAGGCAACTATGTCAAGTTATAGTAAAACTTCTAAACTACTCTCTACTTGGAATGTTGATTCTGGTGCTACTCACCACATGACTAGGAATAAAGTAAACTAACCAACTATGTTTCATTCACCGATCTTGCTAAAGATAAGGTTGCGAATGTGGCTAGAATCAGCATCATTGGCAGTTGAAACATTCAATTAACCACAACATTAAAATTGATGAATGTATTGCTTATTCCTTAACTAAGTTTTAACTTAATTTATTTGGGACAAATTGCTGAAGATAACAGTTGTGAAATAAGGTTCTCACCTTCTACATGTTATTTTCAGAAAAACTTCTCCAAGAAGATGATTGGCAGTGCTAACAAAGTTCAATGAACTTTTCCTTCTTCAGGCTGAAGAATCGAGTCCTCTCAGTAATAAACCTAGTTTAGGCATGTGTACGACTGGTAGTAGGAGTACTAAGAGTATTTTGCTATGAAATAAGAGATTAGGACATCCTAACTTCTTGTACCCCAGAGGCTTATGCTAGTCTTGCTTTCCAATATAAATCAAAGAAATTTGTTTTTGTGAAGAATGTTAATTTGCTAAGAGTACCAGAACTAATTTTCCTGCTAAATGCTATGAGAATAACTCTCCGTCTAGCCTTGTGCACTCAGATGTTTGGGGACCCTCAAGGGTTGCCAACATTAGTGGGAGTAGGTGGTGCATTACCTTTATGGATGACCACTACAGGGTCACTTGGGTATTTCTGATGAAACATAAGTATGAAGTTGGTGACATAATTGAGAGATTTATTAGTATGGTTCAAAACCAATTTAATGCATCAATTAAAATACTAAGAAATTTTATGGTATGGAATATCCTGAAAAATCAGTTTAGGACTATCTTGGTACCAAAGGAATCCTTCATCAAACCTCCTGCACCTACACTCCACAACAGAATGGAGCTGTAGAAAGGATGAATAGACATCTCCTTGAGGTAATCAGGGCCATCATAATGTGAATGAAGGTTCCAAAGAATTTCTGGGGTGAGGGATTGCTTACTGCTACTCACCTTATCAATACACAATGTCACAATGATCACACTTTGTTCACTAAACTTGTTGATTCTGATCACATTGTTGTTATTTAGTGTATGTTGATGACATTTTTTTGACTGGCAACTATTACAATGAAATTGTAAAAACCAAGAAGCAGTTGGTTGAATCCTTTTAGGCCAAAGACTTAGGCCAACTATGGTACTTACCTGGTGTGGAAGTATCCAGATCATCATAGGGCATATGCCTTTCTCACAGGATATATGTCCTTGATATACTTGAAGACACAAGTATAACCAACTGTAAGCCTGCTAGGACACTAGTGAAGCAAGGACACAAGCCTAACGAGGTATAGAACTCTGATAAAACTGATAATCCAAGACACCAAAGGCTGACAGGTAAACTAATATATTTGTCTCACACTAGGCCTGATATATGTTATGGAGAAAGTTTTATTAGCCAATATATGCATGATTGATATAAGTGATATTTATCTATATTTGTATACCTTCTAATACTTAAATTGTGAAAAATAATTAATTTGGATATTTTTAATTTTCATCGAAATAATTAGAAACTATTGATCTTCATCTAAATTAACTACATATTTTTAGCTTAATTGGATTATTAATTAAATGATACTATTTTCCATGTTAATTAGTTAAATAAATAAATTTTTAGTTTATTTTATTTTATTATAGCTACATGTGTTTTTTTATTTAAAATGCAGATTGTAGCACCCCGCACCCGGACCTTGTCCGAATACGGTGCACCCGCCGTACTTCACTAAGGAGAGTACAAAGCGTCATGCGTAACATGTGAAAATCCATCACTTAAGTCATGGACTCCTATGCTAACATTTAACATGGTAGTAAAATTTAGGCAGAATTAAAAATTTGAAATAAACATGCATTATGGAATATTATGTCCCCAAAATAGTAGTCCACAAAACAACATAAACCAAAATTCCCAAAGAGTTCAACATGATTCATAATACATCAACATAGCAGCACAAAATTCCTTAAGCACGATCTTCTTCTGACACCTTGACTATGGGTACTGCACTTTCGGCTCATCCTCGATCCATTCAACCTTAGCATTCACTAGCTCTGGGAAAAAATAAAGGTATGAGTGATAAAAATCACCCAGCAAGCGTACAATAAACTATCTTCTTGACGATATAGCCTATTCATAATTTTAAGTAATACCATACCAACAGTATCATATTACCTACTAACTGAAACATACATCACGCCATAATGCCCATGAATTATGCAAGATGCAATGCATGATATCATGTCATGTCAAAAACATCAATTTGGTCCCATAAAAATAATGTGTCAGAAAAATGGAGTATCAGATCGATTAACCCTGGATCTGAATGGGTCCAGAACATGTCATCAGACTAGTTAACCCTGGGTCTGGGACGGGTCCAGAACATAATATTAGGTCGATTAAACCCGGGCCTGGATCGGGTCCAGAACATATCATCGGACCAATTAACTCCTGGTCCACAGGTCCAAAACTTATCATGTCATCAGACCTATTAACCCCGGGTCTGGAGTCGGGTTATGAGCATGCTTAGCCGGCAAGAGAATCATAAGCATTTCTTTAAAAACATGGGACCGCACATAACTTATATGCATAACGAAAACTTGCTTGCTTGAAAAGACTTGCTTGCATACAGAAAACTCATAAAAATCAGGTTCATGGTGCATGTGATCATGCATGATACATGAAATGTTATGCAATGCAAGTCATGACATGGGTTATCTTAGAAATTACTTAAGTCATGACATAGGCTTGGTTTCCATATGTTGAAAATTACTCCAGATTTTACATTTTGTTCATAAGGCTTCCAACACTAACCAAACTGGTTTATTTTCATAATCTTTTATCATATACACGCATCACGGGGCCTTATACTCATGTCATAAAATTTTTGTAACGTTTTAAGATGGTTAAGATCCTTAAATCATTAAGTTGTTAAAAAAATGTACTGCTGAATTCAACAGTATAATAGCCATCTTTAGCTTAATTTTCATGACCTTAAAACCTTAATTAGTTTGGGCTAAAGCCTGGAAAACATAGTAATATCCTTAAGGACTAACATTCATGGGCCCAAACCGTTCATATAGGTCAAAATCACAAAATTAAGGCCTCTTAACTTATTCCTCTGTTCTGTCAAATTTTCCAGTTTTAGTGCGTCAACTTTAAATCCATAGTTACCCATCAAAACAATAATTCCACGTTGATTAATTTACATGGACATGCTCCTCTATGTCTTAGGTGATAACCATAAAATTTCCAGAGTAATCCAATAACGTTAAAGGGGTTATCTAATTAATTTCTCGAAATTGGTCATATATTGATTCTGGACTGACCAGTTTTACTAAAAACTTTATTGTGTCAAACCCATAATTTCTTTTCCCAAAATTCCAACTCCTCAACGTCATAAACATGCAGGACTAGCATCCTACCGAAAATTAGCTCATTTGCACTTTCTTAGTGTCCATTTACAGGTTACAAAATACACCACATAAAACTGTCTTGTTCTAGTAGTTTGGTCTTTTGTCGCTTTTTCATGTTAAACATATAACAACTAACCTTATTTTTATAAAATAATGTATTAGTCACTAAATACGTCCTTTTAACATGGATATCACAGGTTCCATCCCTTTGGTTATGTCACATTTAAGTTACCACAAAACAGTTTGCAACTTATATATAATACTTCTCATTTTCGCTCACGTTGCATTTTATTGAGTCTATTATTGGTACAACTAATTTATGCGTCATTCAACCTCCATAAACAGCCCGTGCTCTTGTACCAAAATAACCCATGCCACATTTCAATTTGAGTACTATCATACTTAGGTAATAAATCATTTAGCATGCAAATTTCACATATTTTTGTGCTCACAAGACGTGTTCTTTCTTGGATTCAAGACTCTCCCTCACCTTCCTCTTCTTGGCCGAAACATGTAGGGTGCAATAGACATATTTTACAATGCTTAATTAGACATGCAACAAATTTATATGCTATTTCATAATACTCACCCCAAACAACCTTGTAAAAATTACACTAGCACACGCATACCCTCTTAGAGCTTCTCAAACTTCACCCAAGAACCATTCTTGCTTAGAATCACTTTGTTAATTCTTGTTTAATCCTAAAACATCCTCATAGTATATTATATGTAGGAAAAGATTTCATCTTGAAAGGAATTAATCACATGCAAGACATTTTTCTTAAGGAATCACTAAACTCTCATGCATAATACTTAGTATATTCACTAAAGTTCATATCTTAGAAATAACTAGTCATTCAAGCTACTAATTCTTCAAATAAATCATGAGAGTCTAAGATATACTTGCCTCTTCAAGCTAGAGCCTTTTGTTAGCTTGGATATTGGATGAGATGAGTTTAAATTTTCCTCCTCCTTTACTCATGAAGCATACGGTTTTTGAAGGGAGGAGAAGAATGTTAGTTATCATTCTTAAATGAAAATAGAGCTATTTTGATATTAGATATAATTACCAAAATGAGATTTTGAATGAAGCTTCAACTAGCAAGAGCTTGCACCACCTTAATGGGTTGGAAATCTTGCACCTAGTGACCATGAAGGTAACGGGTTTTGGGTAGGAGGGGAACCAAATGAGCTTCATTCTTTGAAGATAAGGAATTCACTTAAGAGGTTTGAAATAAACTCACCTAGATGCCTCTTTGAGCTTGAAGATGGAAGAAGTGTTGAGTTGAATTCCATAGCTCCAAGATGAAGGGGACCGTATGGTTGGGTTGAGGGAGATGAAATATCCTAAGTGTCTTCTTTGCTTGGGGCTTCTTGAGAGATTGTAAGATGAGAATGGATGAAGCTTCTAGGTGGTCTTGAAATAAGAAATAATTGTGGAGGGGAAAGGGGTAGCCGGTGCATGGGGAGGGAAAAGGGGGCAAGGTTCCATAAAAAGTAGAAAAAGAAGTATTGGTCTTTTGAATGGCAAGCTTTTGTCTACCATGCTTTTATTATTTTAATATTTATGTCTTGCATGCTTACTGTGGTCTTAATTATATAATTATAATTTAATTAATTACTTTAAATAATAGAAATGGCTAGAGAGTTCTAGAGCTCTCCATTGTCTTGGCCGAAATTTTGGGGTCTTGGGGGTATTTCTGTCTTTTCATAGCTCATACTTATATAATTTATACCGTTATTTATTTTATCTAATATGATTTTAAATTTTCTTTGTGAGGACCATTTAGGTTTGCCTTCTTATAAAAACGAAATTATTCCAAAGTTTATCAAGGCCTCTTGGCCGAATTTATAGGGCTTCACATACCTTGTGACATCTACTTGTACAACTATTTAGTATCCATCTTAAATGAATTTAAATAGGGAAGTGCTAACGTAACTTAATTAAAATGAACTTAGGAGAATCAATATTTCATTATTGTTTCAAGTGCGGTATAGTTGGATACAACATCCTCCCCCCTTAACATAAGTTTCGTCCTCGAAACTTCTGAGACTAGTCAAAAAGATGGGGGTATCTATTCTTCATGTCTTCCTCCGTTTCCCATGTGGCTTCTTCTCCAGAATGGTATCTCCACTGAATCTTTACCATAGGTATATGTCTCTTTCTCAGCTTTTTCTCTTTCCGATCAATGATCTTTAGGGGCTCCTCTATATGCGATGTATCTTCATCAACCTTCAACTGCTGATCCTCAAGGATGTGGCTTGGGTCATAAACATATCGGCGTAGTTGGGAAACATGAAACACATCATGTAACTGGGACAGTGATGGGGGCAATGCCAAGCGATATGCGACTTCACCGACTCTTTCTAAAACTTCATATGGTCCAATGAATCTTTGGCTCAATTTCCCTTTTATGCCAAATCTCTTGATCCCTTAAGACGGAGATACCTTTAAGAAGACTTTTTCTCTTTCTTGAAACTCTAAGGGTCTCCGCCTTTCATCAGCCCATACCTTACCTCTATCTTGTGCCGCCTTCAATCTTTACTGAACAATATTTACCTTTTCTTGTGTTTGTTCTACAAGGTCGGGTCTCGTATAGATCTTGTCTCCAATCTCGTCCAAATAAAGCGGAGATCGACATTTTCGCCCATACAACGCTTCGTAAGGTGCCATTCCGATGGATCTATGGAAGCTGTTATTGTAGGAAAACTCGACTAGCTTGAAACTTTTATCCTAGCTTCCTCCAAAGTCAAGAATGCAAGCACGAAACATGTCTTCAAGGGTTTGAATTGTCCTTTTGGATTGGCCATCAGTCTGTGGATGGAAAGCAGAACTCATTCTGATCTCAGTGCTTATTGCCTTTTGAAAGGCTGTCCAGAATCTAGGTAAAACGGGGCCAACTTCTCCATAGATGCTTTAATCGACATGGCCAAAAAGTGAGCAGACTTGGTTAGACGGTTCACAATGACCCATATGGCATCGTTTCCATACCTAATCCTGGGTAGTTCGATCACAAAATCCATGGTGACGTGATCCCATTTCCATTCTGGTACCTCTAAGGGTTGTAGTAATCCAGCAGGTCTTTGGTGTTCAGCCTTTACTCTTTGACAGACCAAGCATCGCTCAACAAATTCAGCTATTTGTTGCTTCATGCTGTGCCACCAAAATCTTTGCTTGAGGTCCTAGTACATCTTGTTAGCTTTAGGGTGTATAGATAATCGTGAGTTGTGGGCTTCCATCAAGACTTCATCCTTAATTTCTTTGTTCTCAGGTACACATAGCCGTCCTCAGTACCATAAACTGTCATCACTACAAACTTCAAAGTCGTTTTGTCGCTTATCTTGGATCCTCTCCTTGATCTTTTCAAGGCTGCATCATTCCCTTGAGCCTCTTTGATCCGGTGAATCAGTGAAGGAATAAGAACCAACTTGGCGAGGACTTCATCCACTGAATAAACTTCTTCTAAGCCAAACTCTTCCATATCTCGCTGAAGAGGTGGTTGCCGTGGGTGGCTTGTCTTCCGACTCAATGCATCAACAACCTTATTAGCTTTCCCAAGGTGATATTGAATTGAGAGATCATAATCTTTAATCAACTCGAGCCATCTGCGCTGCCGCATGTTTAGTTCTTTCTGGGTAAAGAGATACTTAAGGCTTTTATGATCTGTATAGAGCTCAAACTTCTCACCATACAAGTAATGTCTCCATATCTTTAATGCGAAAACCACTGCGGCAAGCTCAAGATCATGAATAGGGTAGTTTTGCTCGAATGGTTTTAACTGTCAGGATGCATAAGCTATCACCTTATCTCTCTGCATAAGAACACATCCGAGACCGTTCTTTGAAGCATCGTTGTACACTACGTACTTCTCGCCAGGGGTGGTCTGAGCCAAGATAGGGGCGGACGTCAACTTTGCTTTTAACTCTGAGAAACTCTTTTCACAGTCGGCATTCCACTCAAACTTGGTTTTCTTTTGTGTCAATCTGGTGAGGGGGACAGCTATCCTCGAAAACCTTCAACAAATTTCCGATAATATCCTGCCAGCCCAAGGAAACTTCTCACCTCTGTGACATTTGTCGGTCTGAGCCATTCTGTAATAGCTTCAATTTTCTTGGGGTCTACTGAAATCCCATCATCTGATATAACATGGCTGAGGAAGGATACACTACGCAGCCAAAACTCGCATTTGCTAAATTTTGCGTACAACTGTCTTCCTCTTAAAATATTCAAAACCGTCCTCAAATAGGCTGCATGAGTTTCCTCATCTGGTGAATAGATCAAAATGACGTCTGTGAAGACCACTACGAACTTGTCCAATTGGTCCTAAAAAACTCGATCCATGAGATCCATAAACGCGGCAGGAGCGTTGGTTAAGCCGAAGGGCATGACCAAAAATTCGTATTGTCCATAGCGTGTCCTGAAAGCAGTCTTAGGAACGTCTTCAGCCTTAATCTTCAATTGAAATTATCCAGATCGCAGGTCAATCTTACTGAAGATTCGAGATCCCTGCATTAAGATTCATTAGATAGGGTTTTGGAAATTTAAACCTTAATTGAACTAGAACTTGTTAGTTTTGTACCCTGAGTTGATCAAATAAGTCGTCTATCCTTGGCAATGGCTACTTATTCTTTATGGTGATTTTGTTGAGTTCCCGGTAATCAATGCATAAGCGCATACTTCCATCTTTCTTCTTCACGAATAACACAAGAGTACCCCAAGGCGAAACACTAGGGCGAATGAGCTTCTTCTCTAGCAGCTCGTGTAACTGCTCCTTTAGCTCTTTCAATTCTTCAGGAGCCATCCGATATTTGGCTTTTGATATGGGTTCAGCTCCTGGACAAGGTTTATCTCAAAGGCAATTTTGCGATCAGGGGGTAGTCCAGGTAATTCGCATGGAAAGACATCGGGGTATTCATTGACAACCGGAACTTGAGCAAGGGTGGGACTTGCTTGCTCAACACTTATGACATAAACAAAGAACCCTTCATGGCCTTTCTTCAATGCTCGGCTGGCACGAGCCGCGTTAACATAGACTTTCTTGGATGGTTTCTTTAACTTAGCTCCTCCTTGGAATGACACTTCGTCTCGAGCTGGGTTCTTAATTATAACTTGCCTACTTCGGCATTTAATGTGAGCGTGGTTCCTTGAGAGCCAATCCATTCCAAGAATCACATCAAAATTGCTCATGGGTATAGGAATCAAGTCGGCCTCAAACCACTGATCATCGAACGCGAGCACACAATTTCAGAAGATATGATGAGAGACAAGCGCCTGATCGCCGGCTGCTTGTACTCTATAGGGTGATTCTAGTCTGACTGAGTTATGATCTATATTCTTAGCAAACTTTCTGGAGATAAATGAGTGGCTGGTGCCACTGTCGAACAATACATTTGCAGGTATGCTACATACTAAGATAGTTCCTGAATCATGCATATTTAACTAAGCAACAGTATCGACATTCATAAGTAAAACGTATTTAAGACGTAAAACTTTAGATCTTACCAGTCACTATGTCTTCTGTCTCTTCAACATCTGCTTCTGTCATGACGTGCACCCTTGCATTCGCACGTGGTCACTGGTTCTTTGGCTGTTGTTGCTGTTGTTGCGCTCCTCTTTCGGGGCAATCCCTAATCAGGTGACCATCCTTGTCGCGTCCAAAACATTGTCCAGCCTTCCATCGACACTCACCCATGTGCCTCTTCCGGCACTGAGGACATACTGGTATAGCTGGCTGCTGGGGTGGAGTATGATTCTTTTGCTGATTATTCTGGTGCTGCTGGCGGTGCTGATACTGACCCTAGGATTTTCCTTGTTGAACTGATCCTCTGAAATTCTTCTTAGCTACCTTTCTGTATTTCTCATTTCCAGTCCCTTGTCTTTCTCTCTTTTGTCCCACATCGTCTCGGCAGATAATGTCTCTCTCAATCCTATAGAAGGCATCCAAAAGAGCTCCAAAATTTGTGGGGTTTGCAATTACCAACCATGTCTGGATTCTTGGATTCAGGCCTCTTTCAAATTTCATCATTTTTGTCTTTTCATCATTTATGGTGATAGGCTGAAATCTCCCTAATCCGATGAACTTATTTGCATACTCTGCTACCGTCATACCAGGTTCTTGCTTCAGTGATTCAAATTCATGCCTCTTTTGTAGCTTGACTGACGGAGGGATATAGAACTTGTGGAATTCTTGCAGAAATCTCTCCTAGACAATCGGTCTGGGCAAGGGATGTAAATTCGTCTTCCACCATTGGTTAGCTTCACTTATCAGAAAAGGTCTAATGGCTTGGGCTTTCAGCTCGTCGGGGGCTTGAATTAACTTGAAACAGTTTTTAACTTCGTCCAACCACTTCTCCACTGTATCGGGATCTGGCTTTCCCTCAAACGGTGGTACATTAGCTCTCATTAATTTCTCAAAGTAATACTGGACATCTCTAACAGGCTTGTGAGGATGAGGTGGAGCATTCTGATGGATTAGGCCTTGCCCGATCTGGGTAACCACTTGGCAAAAGGCCTGAAACGCATTAATGTCAGGTATAACCGGAGGAACAGGTGCCTACGGTGGTGGTGGTAGATTATTCTGAACTGGGGGATTCTGGTCCGGCTGTGGTGGCGGCGGGACCTGAACCGGCGGTGGAGGAACGGGGCCCTGTGGCTGAGGAGGAACGGGCTCCTGAGCAGCTGGTCGAGCCCTAGGAGGTCTTCCACGAGGTTGTACCATCTGCACTACGTAGTGTGTAAACTTATACAAAGGTTGGGATAAAGCCAAATTATTTTGTGCAAAGGCCATAATTCTTAGAAAAATTTAAACAAGGAAGAGAAAAGTCTCACCTTACGTTAGAGATCCAGATTTAATAGGGCGGAATTGATTAATAAATTATATTCTAAATCTGGTCTAAGTGGTCCTAATCTAAGGTCATCACTCTTCTATGATCATGACTTAAGTCTAAGATCAAACTTAGATTCTAAGATCATAACTTAGTTCTACGTTCTGCCCAAAATCTAGAGCCTGAGCTCTGATACCACCTGTAGCACCCTGCACCCGGACCTTGTCCGAATATGGTGCACCCACCTTACTTCACTAAGGAGAGTACAAAGCGTCATGCGTAACATGTGAAAATCCATCACTTAAGTCATGGACTCCCATGCAAACATTTAACATGGTAGTAAAATTTAGGCAGAATTAAAACATTGAAATAAACATGCATTACGGAATATTAAGTCCCCAAAATAGTAGTCCACAAAACAACATAAACCAAAATTCCCAAAGAGTTGAACATGATTCATAATACATCAACATAGCAGCACAAAAGTCCTTAAGCACGATCTTCTCCTGACACCTCGACTATGGCTATGGCACTTTTGTCTCATCCTCGATCCATTCAACCTTAGCATTCACTGGCTCTGGGGAAAAATAAAGGTATGAGTAATAAAAATCACCCAGCAAGCATACAATATCAACGTTGGTCAGTTTGCTTCTAATTTTGCACACTTCATGCGCAGACCAAATGATATCTGTTTTTAGAGATCAACGTCTCATCGATTGGTCGATGTGCACTGCTTTTAGAAATCAATATTGGACAGTAGTTCCAAAGTTGCATGCTCTATAGATACATCAATCAATGTTAACTTTGAGAGACCTATGTAGACACAGCTCGATCAACAGAGAGATCCATGCATACAATGATCTTTGTTTTTGAGATCTATGTAGAAATCGATGTCAATATCTTTACTTTTTAAAAAAAATTTGTTTCGAAAGATTAAGCAACATTTTCAACCTCTTTTCAAACATCTTTTAAATTTTATGAAAACCTACAAACTCAACCTATCTCTTTTTTTTGATGATTTCAAAATCATACGTTTTAAAAGATATTTATTTTCAAAAACAATACTCGTTACTAAACTTTGTTAAACAAGGTTTTCAATCTTAGTGTTATGCACAACAATCACTCTCTTAGTCAACATTCATGCTCCCTCAACACATACGCCAAACCAAATAGATATTAAATTTACCTCACATGTTTCATATTCTCCACTATTACATGCGTTCTCATATATTCAACACAACATTATACTCAAATATGTGTTAAATCCATTAGCCTTATATACCATATTAATGTTGGAATATAAAATGTTTTGATGATGTTAAAATATGTTTTGAATGGGCTAAAATAGAATTTCACACTTTGAGTTTGAAGCAAAATGAGAAAAACACATTGTGAGACGTCAATCCTCACATGGATCGATTGACGTATACATCAGCCCCTCAGGAAGGCACATGGATCGATCCATGTGAAGATTGTGCATGTTTAGAACTTTCGACCCATACGTCGATCTCTCAACTAGAGAGACATCGATCGATCGACGTAAGGCAGATTCAAAATCAGAAAGCTTCAGCAAGACGTGAGTCTCTCAGCCAGGAGGACATGGATCGATCGACGTCACGTGAATCTCTGAGCCTAAAAGACATGGATCGATCGATGTCACATGAATCTCTCAGCCTGAAGGACATGGATCGATCCACGTCACGTGAGTCTCTCAGGGAGAGATGTGGATCGATCGACGTACTGTAGTCCAAAGCTGGAACCTTTCGGGGGGACGTCGATCTCTCAGCACGGGCACATGGATCAATCGACATCCCCCAGAATGCAAAAATTTTTGAACGTTGGAACAAAATCCAAGAGAGATCTATGATGTTTTCTCTCTCCAATCTTGCTCAAATTTCTTGTGGACTTTAACTCAACATACTACATGTTTCCTTGACTATTTTATCAATGTCTAAGATTCTCTAAGGTGGCTATTGAGCATCAAATCACTCCATATGGTTGCTAAAGACTATTTGGGCATTATCTTGACATTTGGAGTAGTTCAAGACATGGTGGAGAGCTCAAAAACGCGGTGAATTTCATCTATAAAAGGAAGAGGCTTAGATGAGGCAAGTACACACTTTCACCATCATCTAGCTTCTTCATTCATTGTTGTATAGTTCTCTCATATTTGTAAATTTGCTTAAAACTTGTTAAGCTTTTCTTTGCTCTTCATTATTGTATATTGAGAGATAGAGAGTCAAGCACAAAAGGAACCATAAATATTTGATCTCTTGCTTGTGCTTAGACTAGTGAGAAAGTGTGAACCTTACTATATTTCTTCAACCCACTTTGAGAAAATTCTTCAGGGAACTTTGTTGAAGTTGTGAGGTAGCAAGAAGTTGTTCTTGCTAAAGCTGTAGTTGCTGTAGTTGCATTAGTGTGTATTGTGCAAGAAGTTGTTGTAGTTGTTGCTTACACTAAGTTTTTAGTGTAAGTGTTGCTGTGGTTGTTCTTATTAGCTTTAATAAGAAGATTAGTTGTTGAAAATCCACTTTGGTAACAAAGTGGTAGTGAAGTAGAATCATTTACGATTCAAACCACTCTATATTCGGTGTATACATTCATTGATTCTCATCTCCTGTTCTTGCTTTGATTTTGAATTTATTTTGAGTTGAGCCAAATAAGAAAATTCCGCAAAAGTGTCACACACTCTATTCACCCTCCGCCCTCTAGAGTGTATTTCGGACCTAACAATTGGTATCAGAGCATAACCTTGATTGCTTGGCCTATCTTTGCAAGTAGCAAGGTTAAAGATCATGGCAATGACAACCTCAACCTCAACCTCTTCATCTCACACTTCATCTCCTGAGCCTACTGCACTATTTTCTAGATCAAACATTAAAGCACCTATGTTTGATGCCAAAAATTATTCTTTGTGGAAATTTCAAATGATCAATCATTTGAAAGGCTGTGGATTTGATATATGGAGAGTCATTGTCAAAAGAATTGAAGTTCCTATGATTACCAACTCAAAAGTAGAATCAATGTTCAAAGATGAGGATGACTACACCGACGAAGAGAAGATAAAATTTGCCATCAATGGCAAAGCAATCGATATTCTCTCGAGTGCTCTTACCACCACCGAGCTCATAAGACTTCAAGGTCTTGAGAGAACTCATGAGGCATAGAAAAGGCTTGAACTGATACACGAAGGAACTGAGCAAGTAAGAATGGACAAAAGACTCATGCTCATGAAGGAGTATGAGATGTTCGGAATGAAGAGCGGTGAGAAGATTGAGGAGACAATCGATCGATTCACACGAATAGTGAATCAATTCTCCATGGTGGACAAGTAAATCTCAATTGAAAACCTTGTCTCAAAACTCCTCAACTCCTTGCCAAGAGAATGGACACCTAAAGTCACCGCCATCACCGAATCAAAGAATCTCAAGACTCTTACCCTTGATGAGCTATCCGGTAATCTTCTTGCTCATGAAATTCTTATTGATGAACAAAATAGGATGAACCCTATCAAGCCCACACAAAAATCACACAAAGGATTGGTTGTAGAGTCAGATGAATCAGATGAGGATAAAAAAACTGAACTTAAATTCTAATCCTTCTAATTTTCAAGATGAAATAGGAGATTTGCAAGATGATTTTGAAAAACTGAACTTAAACTATAAAATTTGAAGAAAGAGTTCAAGAAGTTCATTTTAGAAAATAAGAACTTGCATGATAAGAACATTTTGATATTTCAAGAAAATGACATCATACTCACCATGCATAAAACTGTAGCTTTTGAAAATGTAGAAATTCAGAAAAAATGTAAGAAACTAAGGTTAGATTTACAAAGACTAACAAATGGTAAAAATAATTCAGACATACTACTTGGAAATCAAAGAATTGGAAATAATAAATCCGGTTTGTGATTTAATTCATCACATTCTTCCATTAAGCCTAAGTCATTAAAGAAAAAGGCAAACAAGAGAAAAATACATCATAACTCATCACCTTCTAAACCAAGGCATATATCCACTTGTTTCCATTACAACAAAGTAGGACATGTGAAGAATGAATGTAGGGCTAGATTTGGAAACATGAACGTTTGGAAGCCTAAGGGTCGACATACTAACCCTAAAGGACCCAACCATCAAAGGGTACAAATGCATAAATCTCTTGGTTTTGTAGGCTCTGAAGATAAATGGAGTAGCCAACGAAGAAGGAACCAAATGGCTTATGGACAGGGGAAGTTCAACACACATGACCGGAGACAAAACGTTATTCACCAAGCTCAAGCTCCAAGATGGTGGAACGGTGCATTTTGGCAATGGGAGAGCCAAAATCCTTGGACATGGAGAAATTGTTAATTCTTCTTTCACTATTAATAATGTACTATATGTAGAAGGGCTTAAATATAATTTGAAAAGTGTTAGTCAACTATGTGATGCTAATTTTCAAGTTGAATTTGTGAAAAGTAAATGCATTGTGAAAAAGAACGATAAGATTGTTTTTGAGGCTATACGTAAAAATGATGTTTATAAATTTAGCACATATGATTTGATATCACAAAATGTTTCTTGCATAGTGGCCAAAAATGATTTAACTCAACTATGACATAGAGGACTTGGACATATTAGTTTTAAAAATTTCAAAGAAATTTCCAAAAATGAAAAAGTCCAAGGTCTTACAAAATTCAATTTCGAAAACCATGTCTTATGTGACTCTTGTCAAAAGGCAAAGCTTGTTAAAACAAGCTTCAAGCCTAAAAGTGAAATCTCCACCACCAAACCTCTACAATTACTTCATATGGATTTGTATGGGGATATTGGTACGGTAAGTCTAAGTGGAAAACATTACACCTTTGTGGTGGTAGATGACTTTTCTAGGTAAACTTGGGTAATGTTCTTAGCTAAAAAGAATGATGCATGCCAAGAATTTATAAAACTTTGTAGGAGACTAGAAAATCAAAGAGAAGACACAATTAAGGAAATTAGAAGTGATAGAGGTGGTGAGTTCAATGGAGAGTTTCAAGAATTTTGTGTATCCAAAGGGTATGGACACAATTTCTCGGCTCCAAGAGCTCCTCAACAAAATGGTGTTGCGGAAAGGAAAAACAGAACAATTCAAGAAATGAGTAGAGCCATGTTAAATGAATTTGAGCTACCCAAGTATTTTTGGGCCGAAGCGGTAAACACTGCTTGTCATGTGATCAATAGAGTTTATTTGAGATCATCTCTCAAAAAGACTCTTTATGAGATTTAGAAAGGTAGAGTACCAAATATCGGTTATTTCAATGTTTTTGGTTGTAAGTGCTTTATACCTAACACCAAAGATAACTTGGATAAACTCGTTTTCAAAGCGGATGAAAGAATCTTTATGGGATATGCTCAAAATAGCAAGGCATTGAGGGTATATAATAAAAGAAGCATGAAAGTTGAATAATCAATTCATGTCAAGTTTAGTGAACTCATTGAGGATGAACCAAATAATAATGATGACGATGATGAAACAATTGAAGTAAGTCATATAGAGAAATTTGAGAATCCAAAAGGTAATATTGTCATTGACCTTAGGATTGATCCCCTTGAACCTAAGGTAGAAGATGAAGAAGTAGGAGGAGATACATCAAATTTATCGGTTTCATATAGGTATAGGAAAGATCACCCTAAAGAGTTGATATTAGGTGAAACTAGTCAAGACATAATGACTAGGAGGAAATTCAATGAAAATTCCTTCATTTCAAAAGTTGAAACTAAAAATATAAAGGAGGCAATAAATGATAAAGATTTGGTATTAGCCATGCAAGAAGAACTAAATCAATTTGAAAGGAGTGATGTTTGGGAACTAGCTGCTAAACCTAGTGATCATCCCGTAATTGGTACTAAATGGGTATTTAGAAACAAGATGGATGATAAAGGAAACATCACTAGAAACAAGGCTAGGTTAGTAGCTCAAGGATACAGGCAAGAGAAAGGCATAGACTATGATGAGACCTTTGCCACCATAGCTAGGTTAGAAGCTATTAGGATGCTATTGGCATATGCATGCTATAAGGATTTCAAACTATATCAAATAGATGTGAAATCCGCATTCTTGAATAGAATAATTCAAGAAGAGGTGTATGTAGCTCAACCTCCGGGGTTTGAAATCATGATTATCCAAATCATGTGTTTAAACTCAAAAAGGCCATTTATGAACTTAAACAAGCTCCTAGGGCATGGTATGATAGATTAAGTAACTTCCTTCTTGAAAATAATTTTTCAAGTGGAAAAGTCGACACTACTTTTTTTATTAAATAACAAGGAAACCATCAATTGCTTGTTCAAATTTATGTGGATGATATTATATTTGGTGCTACTAATGATTATCTTTGTGAGAACTTTGCTAAATTGATGGAAGGAAAATTTGAAATGAGCATGATGGGTGAACTCAACCACTTCGTTGGTCTTCAAATCAAGCAAACTCAAGATGGAGTGTACATATCTCAAACGAAGTATACAAAGGATTTGCTCAAGAAGTACAAATTTGAGGATTGAAGAAGTGTAAGCACACCAATGAGCACAAGTACAAAGCTTGACAAAGACGAAAAAGGAAAGCTAGTTAAGGTAACCAAATATAGGGGTATGGTTGGTAGTTTACTTTATTTAACCACTAGTAGACTGGATATTTTGCATGTTGTGTGCTTATGTGCTAGATTTCAAGGTATGCCTAAGGAATCACATCAAGTTTCCATTAAACATATCTTTAGATATTTGAAAGGAACTTTGAACTTTGGGTTGTTTTATCCCAAAAATAGATGTTTTGATTTAAGAGGCTATAGTGACTCCGACTATGCAAGAAATCTTGTTGATAGAAAAAGCATCTCTGGGACATGCCGATTCCTTGGAGATTGCATAGTTTCTTGGTTCTCCAAGAAACAAAATAGTGTGTCACTTTCAACGGCGGAATCCGAATATGTATCGGCCGCTTCGTGTTGTGCACAACTACTTTTGATAAAGTCCCCATCTTATGTGACAATATTTCAGTCATAAGTATAGCACAAAACCCGGTTCAACATAGTAGGACAAAACATATAGAAGTGAGACATCACTTTATAAGGGATTGCATTCAAAAAGGATTGGTATGTGTTGAATTTGTTCCAACCAATGACCAACTAGCGGATATATTCACCAAATCCCTTCCTACTGAGACATTTGAGTCCATTAGAACAAGATTAGAGATGATAAACAATGTTTAGTGGGACAAAATTGAAAAACTCAAAAATAAGTATACATGGATCGATCCATGTATTACAATGAGAGATCCATGTACATCGATCTCTGACGCCGATCGATCGATGTACGTCGATCTCTGACGTCGATCGATCGACGTCATCCTTTTTTACAACTTTAAAATCTTCCAAAACGCGAACCCTTTTTCATTTCTAACCAAACAATCGATCCAAATACTTAAAGGACTCTGCGTCTCCAGCTCCAAAAACTTCTCCTCACTTCAATTTCATCTCCAAATCAAAATATCATTATCTCTACTCTTGATTTTCATATCCTACCCTCATATTCTTCTACTCTCAAAAGAAAGATCCTAAAATTCTTGCCCTAGTTTTCTCCAACATGTCTTCAAGATGCAAGAACACCACCAAGAGGCCTAGAAGATCTAGGAATGCAGGAGAAGGGTCAAGCAACCCTTCTCATGGACAAGCCTCACAACCTAGAAGAAAACAATCCATGGATGAGAGCAAAAGTCAAGTTCTAGCCGAGATTCGAAATGGGTTAAATTTCTCCAACTTTCCTTGGATCTAAACTTGAGAAGAAGAAGATGCTTTGACAGAACCTTTACCACCCGGACATGTAAGGTATATCACTAGACACTCTCAAAAGTTATATGATAAATGGGAGGATGAAGAGAGAGCCACTATCCCACTCAAATTGCTTAGAATCAATGATATTCTAAGCAATAATGAGTTGAGTCCTATCATTGAGTGGTTAGATGTCCAACAATGGAGGAGTATTTGGTTTGAGAGAGAGATAGACAAAAAGTCCACTAGGTACACTAGACTCTTTTATACAAATTTATGGATTCAATACATAAATGATCTTCCTTTAGATTTGCATACTATTATTGATGAATATCACATTTAATGGGATGTTGGAACAAGTTGTGGGTTCATTGGTGTACCCAGCGAATGATACTTTGAGTTTGATGTGTGGAAATAGGATACAGCTCGGTGGAGAGTCACTGAGGATGAAGTAAAGACATTCTTAGGCTATTATCCCTCTAAGAATGCCAATGATATGCCATTGATTTATCGTACTCTTCTCGCCATTGTTACCTTTTGTATCAATGGAAAATCCGCCAAAGGGCCAAGTAACATAGACATTTACATTGCATACTGAATAGCCAACCGTGAAAAGGTGAACTTCGGGGAGCTTTTTATGAAAAATGTTATTGAGGTAGCCACCAAACAAAACAAAGCCCTACCCTATAGTAACCTTGTCTATAGGATGCTTGTAAAGTCAGGTATTGATGTAGACAACACGGATGTTGACACAATCACGTATAAAGATTTTTATGATAAGGTCAACATCCAACAAATACTCAATGTTAGAAAAGAAGCAATGAAAGTTCGAGCAAAAGCAGATGAAGCGGAAGAAGACGAAGGTGTTCCGGACGAGGCACCTATTCCTGAACCCGACACTCGAGAAGCAACTAGTGGGTTGAGCTCAAATGTTCCTAAACTTCAAGCTCAAGTCACTAGCCTTCAACAAGAACCTGGTGAGCTCCGAGGCAAGGTGACCTTGCACGAGTCAAGGTTTGCCAAGCTGAAGGCTAAAACGAAGGGGTGCATTCTGGGCATTCCATTTTCTTCCGATGAAGATTAGAACTTCTTTTAGCTTGCCTTTTTTTTATCAATGTTTATCATTCTAGTTTAGTATTTCTTGACTTGTGTACTTGCTAAAATTGGTTGTCTGTTGATGGTTAATGGAGTAGTATGATTGTCATCTTTTTTGATGCTTTCAAAAAGGGAGAGAAAGTTAGTGGTCTTATTGTTTAGTGGTCTTGTTGTTTATTGCTTATAACTTAGTGATTTAATGGTTCTTGCTTATGAACTAAAATACTTGATGTTTGATGGTTTACATATTAGTTTGATGGCTACTGCAAAAAGGTAATTTGGAAATTGAGTATGCTTGGTTGAGGGGGAGTAATTGATGCATGCTTGTGTTGGGTAATTGATGTATATTTGAGTTAAAGAAGTTTAGAAATTGATGCATGTTTGGTTGAGGGGGAGCTTTTTAGTACATAATTATAAAAAGGAAGCATTTTGATATATTCATTGGAGTTATAAAATCATGCTTACATTGGTTATTATGGAAAGTATAAAATCCATATACTAAGGGGGAGATTAAAAATTTTCAAGTTCGAAACATCAAATTAGCTAAAATGAAGCAAAAATATCTTTTAAAATCTTGGTTTTAAAATCATCAAAAAAGGGGAGATTGTTGGAATATAAAATGTTTTGATGATGTTGAAAGATGTTTTAAATGGGCTAAAATAGAATTTCACACTTTGAGTTTGAAGCAAAATGAGAAAAACACATTGTGAGACGTCGATCTCTAACATGGATCGATTGACGTATACATCAGCCCCTCAGGAAGGCAAATGGATCGATCCATGTGAAAATTGTGCATGTTTAGAACTTTTGGCCCATACGTCGATCTCTCAACTAGAGAGACATCGATCGATCCATGTCATGTGAGTCTCTCAGACAGCGACGTCGATCGATCGACGTAAGGCAGATTTAAAATCAGAAAGCTTTGGCAAGACGTGAGTCTCTCAGCCAGGAGGACATGGATCGATTCACGTCACGTGAATCTCTGAGCCTGAAGGACATGGATCGATTGACGTCACGTGAATCTCTCAGCCTAAAGGACATGGATCGATCCACGTCACGTGAGTCTCTCAGGGAGAGACGTGGATCGATCAACGTACTACAGTTCCAAAACTGGAACCTTTTGGGTGGACGTCGATCTCTCAGACAGGCACATGGATCGATCGACGTCCCCCAGAATTCAAAATTTTTTGAACATTGGAACAAAATCCGAGGGAGATCTATGATGTTTTCTCTCTTCAATCTTGCTCAAATTTCTTGTGGACTTTAACACAACATACTACATGCTTTCTTGACTGTTTTATCCATGTCTAAGATTCTCTAGGGTGGCTATTGAGGATCAAATCACTCCATAGGGTGGCTAAAGACTATTTGGACATTATCTTGACATTTGAAGTAGTTGAAGACATGGTGGAGAGATCAAAAACGTGGTGAATTTCACTTATAAAAGGAAGAGGCTTGGATGAGGCAAATACACACTTTCACCATCATCTAGCTTCATCATTCATTGTTGTATAGTTTTCTCATATTTGTAAATTTGCTTAAAGCTTGTTAAGCTTTTCTTTGCTCTTCATTATTGTATATTGAGAGATAGAGAGTCAAGCACAAGAGGAACCATAAATATTTCATCTCTTGCTTGTGCTTAGACTAGTGAGAAAGTGTGAACCTTACTATATTTCTTCAACCCACTGTGAGAAAGTTCTTGAGGAAACTTTATTGAAGTTGTGAGGTAGCAAGAAGTTGTTCTTGCTAAAGCTGTGTTGCTGTAGCTGCACAAGTGTGTATTGTGCAAGAAGCTGTTGTAGTTGTTGCTTACACTAAGGTTTAAATGTAAGTGTTGTTGTGGTTGTTCTTATTAGCTTTAATAAGAAGAGTAGTTGTTGAAAATCTACTTTGGCAACAATGTGGTAGTGGAGTAGAATCATTTATGATTCAAACTACTCTATATCCGGTGTACACATTCATTGCTTCTCATCTCCCATTCTTGTTTTGATTTTGAATTTCTTTTGAGTTGAGCCAAACAAGAAAATTCCGCAAAAGTGTCAAACACTCTATTCACTCCCCCCCTCTAGAGTGTATTTTGGACCTAACAATTAACAATCACATATATTAGCCAAGTTGCATCCCATGCCATATAAACCATATTAATAACAACCACATATCAATATTCTTCCTTTTTTTTTGTAATCATGAAAATAGGATAAGGTATAAAAAGAACCCATAAAGATGTGAAAATAACTTGTACTCATTAAAATTTAGCAAATACACGTTTAATGTAAATTTGAAGTCCTAAGATAAAATCTAGCTAGAAAGGGACAATGGTAGTAGTGATTAGGGAAAGTGGAGCTAGTCTTCATCTAAAGGGAATGTGAGGCCAACGATGTTTGCCTTCTACATGTCTTTGAGCTTAGTGAACTTTTTCTCGTGCACCACCACATATATCTTAAGATCACTCACTTTGCGTTGAAGCTCAATAACTTACTCCCGAAGTATGGTTGCACTGTCATTAACTCCAACATCCGTTCTCCTCTTTTGCGATGATAGAAGCCCCAGGGACTTCTTTCGGACAACCGTTTCTTCCTTCACAACTTTCTCCTACCCTCTTCTTGCTTTTTTCGTGCTTTATACAGATATTTAAAGTTGACTTTTTCATAAAAGTCCTTATAGGTGATTTCTTACATCATTTTTATCTATTACGATTTTCAACTTCTTGAACATGACATAGATGATGTTACAGTATGAAAAGACTTTGTTCTACTTGGTAGGTGACTCCATTATATTAGCCATAAAGATTTCACCAAAGTTTAATAGCTCCTTGTTAGCAAGGCGATAGATTGTGTAAACGTCAGGTTACTTGGGAGTTTTGTGGACTTTTGATCAACAAAAAATGTGACTAATTACAATCAACATCCAATATACCAAAGGCATACCTATTATGCACTTAGTTGGATGGTAATCTAAGAATCATTTGATGAGCTCTTTGCTCAACTTCCACCAAGTTTCATCCAACTTCCACACATCACGCTCATTCAAGCCCTCAATGGGCACTTCAATCGGATCGTAATCGTTCCTGCATGCCATTCGGGATGTAACCATCAATCACTGTAAGCAAAGCGTGTGGAAAGCTATTTAAATAATCTACATATACATTATCATTAAAGAGTATAGTGTAACTTTCCGAACATCTTTTTCATCTTCTTGTCACTTCAAATAGGACTCCATTTTGATCATCTAACTAATGAATGATTGGTTTCAACTCATTATTTGTCTCAAAATCTATAATCTATAGGAACTTTAGAAGAACATTTTCTCTCTCATTAGTCTTCAACTTATCAAAAAATTCTTGATCACATGATGAGATATAATTAAAGTCATCTGTGCCACTGGATTCGTTTGATAGTCCTTGAAAGTCCTGAGGTTTCGTTCCTGGGAGGTTTTGGAGCATCAGTCCCTGCCTAATCTGTGCCAAATCTTGAGCCTTTCAGAAGTCGATATCCATAGGCCTACTTGTTTGGTTTCTAGGAGCCGGTACTTACAGTTGTGAACCATAACTTTGGAGAGGGTTGCTGTTACACCCCGTGACTTTTAAGCACGATTTTCAAATACTTAGAGGTCAACCTTAAATACAACTTAATTAATTTTGTAGGTTATGAGACTTAGTCACCTAAAACATAGAAGAATAAGAAAGAAGGGTTCAAAATAGAATTAAAGGTAATTAATAGAAATTACCTAAAAGGTCCCTACTAGGAGATAGGGGGAGTTATAGGAAGTTAGTATAACTCCCCATCTCACCATAAGGGGACGTTTTCCACACCAAAGAAGAGAGGGAAAACCGCCTAGAGAGAAAAGGGAAGGAGAAGAGAGAAAGAAGAAGAAGAGAAGAAGAAAAGGAAGGAAGAAGGCCGATCTAGGTTCAATCCTTACCAAAATTCTGCAGTACGCTTGTAAGCTTATCTAGATTCCAAGGCAAGTAATCTTTCTATACGCTTTACGTAAATTTTGATACTTAAGGCCCTATGTTCTTACAAAGAGAAAACATGAATCACACATTAGTATTCTTGTCTTGTCTATCTTAAATGCTTTGTTATACGTAAGTCTTGTTGCTAATTGTGTAAAGTCTTGTTCTTTGGGCCATATTTATGAAAATAGTTGTGTGGTGCTTCAATGTTGTCAAGCATGCCCATAAAAGTGTATATTTTGATGTGCTTATTGTTTTGCGCTACTCTTATGTTGATTGTCTACACTTAGAGGTTGAGAGTAAGTGCAGGAAATTGAGAGATGAGTGATGACATTGCTGTAGTCTTGTTGTGTTGGGAAAGTTGATGAGATCTTTTGAAGGTTGTGAATGATTGAAGGCTAGAGTGGATATTGTTAGGCATGGCTAGGCATCAATTCATGTTTAGATGTGTGTTAAGTAAGATGAATCTAGATGTTAAGATGGATCTTTAAGTGTTGAAAATGAAAGGGTTGAAGAAGGAGGGTGTTGGAGAGGAAGTTACTGCAGAAAAACTGCAGTTTGGCATCGTCAGAACACTTCGAACGCCTACATTAGGCGCTCTATGTCACATTAGGCGCCTAATGTAGCGTTCAATGTGTCCTGAAGTTTTCCCGTACAGAAAAACTGCAATTTAGAACCGTCAGAACACTTCGAACGCCTACATTAGGCGCTCTATGTCACATTAGGCGCCTAATGTAGCGTTCAATGTGTCCTGAATCATCCCCGAACACTTCGAACACCTACATGAAGCGCTCTATGTCACATTAGGCGCCTCATGTAGGCGTTCAATGTCTACAGAACATCCACGAACACTTCGAACGCCTAGTATAGGCGCTCTAAGTCACTATAGGCGCTTCATGTAGCGTTCTAACTATACTGGAAGTCTCTTTGACCCTTTAGGTGCCCTATGTAAGTGTAGCAACTTTATACTCTTTCTTTGAACATAAAATGCAAGGGTATTTGAGGTGTAATTGAGGGATAGATGGTAAGATTGACTAAGTAAGAATAAGATTGAATCCCAAGTGAATTAGTGAGACGAACGGACTTGGAAAGATACAAACAGGGAGTGTTTGAGGTGCAAGACCGTATACTTGATATGTAAGATGAGTGTGTGGGATACTTTTATTATCTTCCATTGTTCATGAATTACAAAGTGTTTGAAAGTGTGCTAGAGTTGTAAACATTAAGTGTGAATGAGTAGGGTTAAGTATGAATTCGAAGAGGATTCGTGATATGAAAGGGCATGAAGTGGTATGAATGAGGTGTATTTGAGTAGTAAACGTTAAGTGTGAATGAGTAAAGTTAGGTATGAATCTAAAGTGAGTTAGCAATATGAAAGAGCACAAAATGGTACGACAAGGGTGTGTGTGAGGAAGTATGAACGAGCAAGGTTAAGTGTGAACTCGAGATGATTTCGTAATACGAAGGGACATGAAATGATACGAGCAGAATGTGATAGGGGTTCAGGACTTTGTACTTGATATGTAAAGTGTGTGTGCATGTTTATATGTTGGATATGATGTTACATGAGCATCCTGCATCATGACATGGGCACTTGCATATGTTTTGAGATTTGTTTTGCGAAAGAACATGTGTTACAAGAAAAAGTTTTAAGCTTTCGAAAGACAAAATGGCTGCGGGTTGATCACAGGGTATAAAAGTCACGTCTGCGAAGGCAGGGTATAAAAGCGTGACCTGGGGATCAACAGCAGGGTATAAAGTATTTTATGGGGCCGTGGACCTATCAGCACGGAAAATAAAGTTATTTTATGGGGCCGTGGACCTATCAGCACGGAAAATAAAGTTATTTTATGGGGCCGTGGACCTTTCAGCACGGATATATGATATATGTAATGGGGCCGTGGACCTTTCAGCACGGATATATGATATGTAATGGGGCCGTGGACCTTTCAGCACGGATATATGATATATGTAATGGGGCCGTGGACCTTTCAGCACGGGGTATAAAGTTATATGTTATGGGGCCGTGGACCTTTCAGCACGGGGTATAAAGTTATGTTTGCTGTGGACTGATCACCCACAGGGTATAAAGTTCTGCTACGCGAAGAATATGATATGTAAAGTGATGAAATGTTTTGTGAAATGACATGCATGACATGTTTATGAAAGAAGACATATGCATGGGTGTTGTGTGTGATTTTAAAGAAGTACATGCATCATGATACACGAAGCATAAGACATGACATGCAAGAAACGTGGTTAGTCTATGATTTGCTTATGTGATACGTTGTTTAAATACATGTTGGTTCCCATATCTGTGTACATATATGTGCTTTATCGGTTTTGAGGAATTCTTATTAAGATGCTATTTGCTAACCCGAGCACCTTATTTTTGGGCAATGTTTTATACACTGGTGACTCGTCGTGTGTGATTCCGTAAGGTGTATAGACGGGTTACTTGCTGGCGATAATTTCGCTAAGAACAGTCACTCTATTCCTTTTCAGGTGAGCCTGAATATGAGTTGATATTTGTTGAAGACGACGGCGAGTGGGCTCAAGGGGATGATGGACATGGGAATAGATAGATGCTGGACTAGTTTATTTCAGTTTGGAAAACTCATTTGTTGTTATGTTAATCTAAAACTTATGTTGGCAAGAGGAACAAACACCCTTTTAATTCCGCTGCATTTTATGGATGTTTTAATGACGATGAAGGTTTAAATTTTATGACGTTTCCGCTGGTTTTTATCTTACATTATGAAGGATGTACGTTTGATCTGCTTGACGCTTCGTAGTTCTCATAGTAGGCTACGGCGGGTGCACTGGTTCCGATGACGGTATCGGGCCGGGGCGCTACAGGTGGTATCAGAGCCCTAGGCTTCAGATCTATCGCGGAAACTTAGGTTCATGATCTTTTAGACACCTAAGTTATGATTCTCCCATAAGATTGATCCTTAGGTTTAAGTGCTGATTCTCTAGAGCCTAAGTATGATCTGGGTTGGGTGTGTGCGAGCGCGTATATCATTTAACTTTCTATAATAATTGTAATTTTGGACCACACCGACCTCTTGAATAAAACTTTGAGATGCCTTTCTGAAGTATTACGTGTCCGAGACAATGATCTTAGACAAGATAAGGGCATTCGACTTGCTAAAACAGAGTTGGATGATGTTGTCGGAGTATGCCGACCATGTCCGTGCTTTGGGTAAGTTCGCTCCAGTGATTATGCCTGATAATCGCTTAAAGATGACAAAGTTGGAGCGAGGTTCGGACTCAGGAATTCAGTCAGCAATTGTAAGCACATGGATGAGAACCAACGAGGACATGATGGATGCATGCCTCTGCGTCGAGAGTGATTCTCGTAGAGTGGTGGCAACAGAGGCCGATGCAGTATACTCTGACAAAGGTAAGAGGTTAAAAGAAGAAATTGAGTTAGTGGCAGGCCAGGACATTTGGATCAAGATTCAGAAGAGATGTCCGGTCGGAAAATTTTAGAGACCCACACCATAGAACCCAGATGTAAATCAGGCCGTAGGAGTTTTCCGCATTGCAATAAGAGCCATGATGGTGAACGTGGGAAGTTGGCAAGGGTGTGTTATCGAGCGGACAGGTAAGTCATCTCGTTAGAGATTATCCAGAGATGAGAAAGAATGCTCTGGGAGAAGTGGCTCAATAGCCGAAGACGGATGGTTGCGTCAATGTCATGATTGCCATGAATATCTGGCAAGTCGCCGATGTGGTATGAGGTACAATTTTAGTGAACAAGATATTCACTAATGTTCTTTTAATAGCGGCGTGAACCCCTCTGTTATGGCAAACGGATGAGTTAAGCGCCTTTATGGTTCACCGAAATAGTTAGAAACTCAGTACCATGTCCAAGCACCCAAGAACAAATTATGATTTTTCACAACACTTACTATCGATGGAAGCAAGTGTCAGGAAAGAATCATGAGATGGAAGATGTAATCTTTGAAGGGGTTTGACGTTGCCGTGGAATCAAAGAAAGTTGAAGTTACCCCCGATTGGTCTAGACCATGGATGTCATCGATGTGCAGAGTTTCTTGGGTCTAACTAGTAATTACATGAGGTTTGTCGAGGGATGTTCGATAGTAGCAATGCCTCTCAGTCGTCGTACTCAAAAGAAGTTCAAGCTTGAGTGGACGGCGGAATGTGAGAAAGCTTCGCGGAGTTTAATAAGAGGTTAACCATAGCTCCAGTATTGGCTCAACCTTCTGGTATTGATGGGTTATGATACGTAGTGATGTGTCAAAAAAAAACAGTCTAGGTACGTAAACTATAGCGTAAGTTATGACTTTCCATCTAAATCAAGTTTAGTTTGATACTTCACTTGTAGGTTGTGTTTTGGTACAACACGAATGAGTTATCGTGCATGCTACGAGATAGCTAAACATGAGACAATGAAGATTGTGGGAACAACTAAAGGACTACGACATGATCATTAATTACCATCCCGGAAAAGTTAATAAAGTGGTATATGGATTAAGCAGAGAATCCAACCATGCGCAACACTCATCACTTGAGAGAGAAATAGAAGAATTTGGTTTGAATGTGGTTGACTCTATGGTTAATGTTTTCGCATTGTAGACCGTCATCTCAAGTTTCATGAATTAGGTGAAAGAAGCTCAAAAGAAGAATAAGACTGTGGGTGATATTTTTGGAAATTGAGACATAGTCAGGTTGATGGATTTTAAACCAATGAGGACGAGCGCTAATGCTTGGAAAAAAAAATGGGTGTATACCTGATTTAGATGAGCTAAGGAAAGAAATATTGCAAGGGACTCACAGCTCAAGGTTATCGATATGTTCTAGGAGCACCAAAAATGTACAGGGATCCATGACAATACTATTGGTGATGTAAGATGAAGAGGCATATTGTGGAGATTTGAGAGATGTCTGGTGCGTCAGTAAGTGGTGATAAACACCAACGATCTGGTGGAATATCGATGCTGTCGGAGATTCCCTAGTGAAAATGTGAATGTGTCACAATGGACTTTGTGGCTGGTTTACCGAGGACAATAAGTGGGGATAATATGATCTTGGTGATTGTGGATCGGTTGACCAAGTCTACACATATTCTACCTGTCTCAAGGGAAGCATCTCTCGATGAGTTGGTAAATTTGGATATGGACAACATTGTCAGCCTGCATGGTGTTCCCATGAGCATAGCACCTAACCAAGACCAACGGTTTACTTCCAAGCCCTGGACAGTATTTTAGAGAGCCATGGGGACGGAATTTAGGTTAAGTACATTGTATCATCTCCGAACCGATAGACAATCTAAGCGGACTATCCATACCCTAGAAGACATGTTAGAGACTGGTGTCCTAGACTTCAAAGGAAGTTGGGATGGAATGATTAAATTAATGGAGTTCTGGTATAATAGCAGGCACCACCATGCAAGTGACGTGGTTCTTTTCGAAGCGTTGTATAGAGGGAAGTGTGGGTCCCTCGTTTATTGGATGAAGTTGGTGTGAGGACCCTCACAAGATCTGAGTTACTTGAGAAGACGTTAGAAAATGTGAAAATCATTTAAGATAGACTTAAGATGGCTCAAGACCGCAGCAGACTTTGGACGGGTGCCAGGCGACGGCCTTTGGAGTAAATGTAGGCGGAAAAGGTCTATTTAAGAGAATCACCTACAAAGGATGCTATAAGATTCGGAATCAGAGGTAAGCTGAGCCCACGTTATTGGTTGTTACGAGAAACTTGAGAAGTTGGGAGCTTTGACATATAGGTTGGCATTAACTTCGGTATAAGAGCAAGTTCATAACGACTTTCACGTATCACCGTTACGGAAGCACGTGACAGATCCAAGCCACGTGCTCGAAGCACAACTTTTGGAAACTCAATAGAGATGTTATTTATAAAAAGGCACCGGTGAGATTAGTGGACCGAAAGGATCAAGTGTTGAGGAAGCGAGTGATTCCCACCCGGAACATGAAGCCACTTGGGAGCTCGAAGAACAAGTGCGGGAGAAATATCCTCAGCTCGTTGACTAAGGTACGTAAGTTTCGAGGACGAAACTTTTTGTAAGGGGGGTGGAATGTTACACCCCGTGACTTTTAAGCACGATTTTCAAATACTTAGAGGTCAACCTTAAATACAACTTAATTAATTTTGTAGGTTATGAGACTTAGTCACCTAAAACATAGAAGAATAAGAAAGAAGGGTTCAAAATAGAATTAAAGGTAATTAATAGAAATTACCTAAAAGGTCCCTACTAGGAGATAGGGGGAGTTATAGGAAGTTAGTATAACTCCCCATCTCACCATAAGGGGACGTTTTCCACACCAAAGAGGAGAGGGAAAACCGCCTAGAGAGAAAAGGGAAGGAGAAGAGAGAAGAAGAAGAAGAAGAGAAGAAGAAAAGGAAGGAAGAAGGCCGATCTAGGTTCAATCCTTACCAAAATTCTGCAGTACGCTTGTAAGCTTATCTAGATTCCAAGGCAAGTAATCTTTCTATACGCTTTACGTAAATTTTGATACTTAAGGCCCTATGTTCTTACAAAGAGAAAACATGAATCACACATTAGTATTCTTGTCTTGTCTATCTTAAATGCTTTGTTATACGTAAGTCTTGTTGCTAATTGTGTAAAGTCTTGTTCTTTGGGCCATATTTATGAAAATAGTTGTGTGGTGCTTCGTTGTTGTCAAGCATGCCCATAAAAGTGTATATTTTGATGTGCTTATTGTTTTGCGCTACTCTTATGTTGATTGTCTACACTTAGAGGTTGAGAGTAAGTGCAGGAAATTGAGAGATGAGTGATGACATTGCTGTAGTCTTGTTGTGTTGGGAAAGTTGATGAGATCTTTTGAAGGTTGTGAATGATTGAAGGCTAGAGTGGATATTGTTAGGCATGGCTAGGCATCAATTCATGTTTAGATGTGTGTTAAGTAAGATGAATCTAGATGTTAAGATGGATCTTTAAGTGTTGAAAATGAAAGGGTTGAAGAAGGAGGGTGTTGGAGAGGAAGTTACTGCAGAAAAACTGCAGTTTGGCATCGTCAGAACACTTCGAACGCCTACATTAGGCGCTCTATGTCACATTAGGCGCCTAATGTAGCGTTCAATGTGTCCTGAAGTTTTCCCGTACAGAAAAACTGCAATTTAGAACCGTCAGAACACTTCGAACGCCTACATTAGGCGCTCTATGTCACATTAGGCGCCTAATGTAGCGTTCAATGTGTCCTGAATCATCCCCGAACACTTCGAACACCTACATGAAGCGCTCTATGTCACATTAGGCGCCTCATGTAGGCGTTCAATGTCTACAGAACATCCACGAACACTTCGAACGCCTAGTATAGGCGCTCTAAGTCACTATAGGCGCTTCATGTAGCGTTCTAACTATACTGGAAGTCTCTTTGACCCTTTAGGTGCCCTATGTAAGTGTAGCAACTTTATACTCTTTCTTTGAACATAAAATGCAAGGGTATTTGAGGTGTAATTGAGGGATAGATGGTAAGATTGACTAAGTAAGAATAAGATTGAATCCCAAGTGAATTAGTGAGACGAACGGACTTGGAAAGATACAAACAGGGAGTGTTTGAGGTGCAAGACCGTATACTTGATATGTAAGATGAGTGTGTGGGATACCTTTATTATCTTCCATTGTTCATGAATTACAAAGTGTTTGAAAGTGTGCTAGAGTTGTAAACATTAAGTGTGAATGAGTAGGGTTAAGTATGAATTCGAAGAGGATTTGTGATATGAAAGGGCATGAAGTGGTATGAATGAGGTGTATTTGAGTAGTAAACGTTAAGTGTGAATGAGTAAAGTTAGGTATGAATCTAAAGTGAGTTAGCAATATGAAAGAGCACAAAATGGTACGACAAGGGTGTGTGTGAGGAAGTATGAACGAGCAAGGTTAAGTGTGAACTCGAGATGATTTCGTAATACGAAGGGACATGAAATGATACGAGCAGAATGTGATAGGGGTTCAGGACTTTGTACTTGATATGTAAAGTGTGTGTGCATGTTTATATGTTGGATATGATGTTACATGAGCATCCTGCATCATGACATGGGCACTTGCATATGTTTTGAGATTTGTTTTGCGAAAGAACATGTGTTACAAGAAAAAGTTTTAAGCTTTCGAAAGACAAAATGGCTGCGGGTTGATCACAGGGTATAAAAGTCACGTCTGCGAAGGCAGGGTATAAAAGCGTGACCTGGGGATCAACAGCAGGGTATAAAGTATTTTATGGGGCCGTGGACCTATCAGCACGGAAAATAAAGTTATTTTATGGGGCCGTGGACCTATCAGCACGGAAAATAAAGTTATTTTATGGGGCCGTGGACCTTTCAGCACGGATATATGATATATGTAATGGGGCCGTGGACCTTTCAGCACGGATATATGATATGTAATGGGGCCGTGGACCTTTCAGCACGGATATATGATATATGTAATGGGGCCGTGGACCTTTCAGCACGGGGTATAAAGTTATATGTTATGGGGCCGTGGACCTTTCAGCACGGGGTATAAAGTTATGTTTGCTGTGGACTGATCACCCACAGGGTATAAAGTTCTGCTACGCGAAGAATATGATATGTAAAGTGATGAAATGTTTTGTGAAATGACATGCATGACATGTTTATGAAAGAAGACATATGCATGGGTGTTGTGTGTGATTTTAAAGAAGTACATGCATCATGATACACGAAGCATAAGACATGACATGCAAGAAACGTGGTTAGTCTATGATTTGCTTATGTGATACGTTGTTTAAATACATGTTGGTTCCCATATCTGTGTACATATATGTGCTTTATCGGTTTTGAGGAATTCTTATTAAGATGCTATTTGCTAACCCGAGCACCTTATTTTTGGGCAATGTTTTATACACTGGTGACTCGTCGTGTGTGATTCCGTAAGGTGTATAGACGGGTTACTTGCTGGCGATAATTTCGCTAAGAACAGTCACTCTATTCCTTTTCAGGTGAGCCTGAATATGAGTTGATATTTGTTGAAGACGACGGCGAGTGGGCTCAAGGGGATGATGGACATGGGAATAGATAGATGCTGGACTAGTTTATTTCAGTTTGGAAAACTCATTTGTTGTTATGTTAATCTAAAACTTATGTTGGCAAGAGGAACAAACACCCTTTTAATTCCGCTGCATTTTATGGATGTTTTAATGACGATGAAGGTTTAAATTTTATGACGTTTCCGCTGGTTTTTATCTTACATTATGAAGGATGTACGTTTGATCTGCTTGACGCTTCGTAGTTCTCATAGTAGGCTACGGCGGGTGCACTGGTTCCGATGACGGTATCGGGCCGGGGCGCTACAGTTGCTTGACCATCCTTCAGTGTTTTGGGAGGTTCTAGGCCTCTTGGTTGTGTTCTTGCTCCTCATCATTAAGTGTTTCTTAAATTTTTGGATTTTAGGTTTTAGGAGGAATGAGAGAATGAAGAAGATGTGGAAAGTAATGAAGATGATGTGACATTTGTGGTTGATGGAGAGGGAGAAGAAGTTTTTGCTCAAAATTGGAAGTAGAAAAGGTTTTGAGAAGGAATTTGATGCCTTAGGTCTTAATCAATCGAAGTTGGAATGGGATAAAATGGGAATTTTTGGGTTTCCGACAGCTTTTATAGCTGCATAATACGATGACATCAATTGAACGATGTTGAGACACATTTATATTGATCGATTAATGTATGTATCGATGCACATATCAATCTCTCAATCAATCATGTCGATCGGTCGACGTCCTCAATTGTTATGGTTTTTAAGTTTTCTCTTTTTACACATTGTTTATCATGTCCAATCTGGTTCAAATTGATTCAAATGCCTCACGGGAAAGTAATTTTATAAATATGTCAGTTTTTTAATAATTAGTTGTGATAGATTCAACACAAACTTGCCTTTTGTACATAATCTCTCATAAATTGATGTCTAACCTCAATATGCTCAATTCTACTATAATGAACTGGATGATGTTCTATACTTTTAGGTGGGGTATTGTCACATAGAAGGGACACCTTTTCAAACTGAATAGTATAATCATTTAGTGTGTGTGTTATCCAAAACAAATGTGCATAACATGAGGCTGCCAATATATATTCAGACTCTGCCTTGGAATGACTATATCCTCTTAAATTAAAACAACATTCTTAGGATAAAACAATTCAAAGTTCAACATAACTTTCAAATATCGAAATATACAACTTCTAGCAAATAGTTGCGATTCCTTAGGCACACATTCAAATCTAGTACATAATCACATAACGTGTAATATATCCGGCCAGCTAGCCGTCAAATAAAGTAAACTAGCAATCATGTCCCTATATTTTGTTACCTCCACCGCCTTTTCTTTTTAGTCTTTATCGACTTTCGTACTTATGGTCATTTGTGTGCTTATGCTGCTTCCATTCTCGAATTTACATTTCTTCAGAAGATCTTTAGTGTATTTTTTTGTTGAGAAATTTGCACTCATTCCTTGGTTTGATACATTTGAAGCTCAAAGGATGTAATTGAGTTCTCACATCAAGCCCAAAGAAATAATTATTATTGACAAGATATTCTTCTTTTACAAAATAAATTTATATTTATTAGCAAATTGTAGGATAATGTGATATTGGCTGATAAACTCTGTTTTAGTACAATGTGGAAAGTCGGTAGGTAAATATTTTTAAGATAAAGGATGTTATGACCAAAATGTTAGACGGAGGAAAAAAATATCCTTTTCTTATATTTGATAGCAGGCCAAACGCTTGATTAAATAGTACAAAGAAACCCACAATCTAGGAATTTAGAGATTAATGCAGTATCAATCATATTTACTGCCTTGATCTTTTTTCCTTTTTTTTGGTTAACATTCTCACACTCCCTCTCAAGTTAAGCCTCCGGATCCACGATACTTAACTTGTTAAAAATATCGAGGAACCTTCCAGCCATATAGCTTTTGTCAGTATGTCTGTCAGTTGGTTTTTCGATCTCACAAAACAACAACAACAACAACTATACTCAGTATATCCCAACGAAAGCTAAAAGTTATCGCTAGGGTATGGGGAGGGTAAGAGGTAGGCAAACAATAACTCCATCCCAAGGGATAGAGAGTTTGCTTCCAATGAGACCCCCGGCTCTATATATACCTGTATAGATAGTATAATAATAGGAATATGTACTACTGAAGTTTTTCGATCTCACAAACGGGAGAGAAATCACCTTTTCTTCGAGCTTTTCCTTCATAAAATGTCGATCCACTTCTACATGCTTCGTTTGGTCATGTTGAACTCGATCTTCTGAAATCTTTATTACAACTTTACTATCGCACATCATCTTCGGCACTGACTTTGGTGGATACCCCATCTCTGTTAAATTCTTTCTGAGTCATAATACCTCAGTTATTCCCCGAGAAATTCTCTGAAATTCAGCCTCTGCACTAGATAAAGCCACCACTTTCTGTTTTTTTGCTTTTCCACGTGACTAAATTTCTCCCAATCAACGTAAAGTACCCTGAGGTTGATCTCAAGTCATTCGGATTACTAGCCTAATCAGTATCAGTGTATGACTATACCTCGAAATGACCATGCTTTTAGAAGAACAATCCTTTCCCGGAAGACCTTTTAGATACCTCACAAGCCTTATTGTTACGTCCATATGTTTCTTTTGCAGTTGATGCATGAACTGACTTATCACTCTTACCGAGTAGGCTATATCTGGTCTCGTGTGCGACAGGTATATTAACATTCCTACAAGTTGTTGGTAACGCAACTTATCCGCTGGTTCTCCCCTCAAACTATTTGCAGTCCATGGCTGACCACCATTGGGGTTTCAGCTGGCTTACAATCTACTAATCCTGTCTCTGTTGGGAGATCGACAACATATTTCCTCTGAGATATAAAAATTCCAACTTTAGAATGATGGACTTCAATCCCCAAGAAGTATTTCAAAGTACCTAAGTCCTTAACTTCAAACTCCTGGAATAACCGCTGCTTTAGGGCTGCAATTTCCTTATCATCACTGCCAGTGACAATCATATAATCTACATACATCACAAGACAAGTAACATGCCCCTTGTCCCTTTTTAAGAACAGTGTATGGCATACATTACTCTGGTGGTATCCGAATTTCTTCATCGGCATAGTGAACCACCCAAACTATGCACGCAATGACTGTTTCAGGCCATATAGAGCTTTTTGCAATATACACACTTCTCTGGCCTTTAAACTTATCTGTGAAACCTGGTGGACACTCCATATATACTTCTCCTTGTAGATCTCCATGCAAAAAAAGTATACTTAACGTCTAACTGTTACAAAGGCCACTTAAGATTTGTTGCAACTGGGAATAATACTCTAATTGTATCTATCTTTGCTACTAGTGAGAATGTCTTCAAATAATCAACTCCAAAAGTTTGTGTGTATCCCTTTTCAACTAATCTTGCCTTGTATCTCTCCATTGTTTCATCTGCTTGGTGCTTGACTGTGAATATCCAGCGACAACCCACTAGCTTTTTTCCTAAGCTTACCTGGCACTTATCCCATGTTTTATTTCGCTCAAGGGCATACATCTCAACTCACATTGCTTCCTGCCATTTAGAGTGTTTTTGAGCCTCCTCTACTGTCCTCCAAATCTGTACTGCATAGAGCGATGTCTGAAACACTACAACTATCCTCGCTAGTCTCCGCTGTCTGGACGTTCAACTGGGTACTTGGAGGCCTTAGGTACATACTCGGGCTTATACCTAGTTGGAGGAACTCTCCTTTTCTTTCGTGGAGGAAGCACATACATGCTTTCTGTAATCTCAACATTCTGGTTAGACTCTGACTCTATACTCGGGTGATTAACAGCATGTTCAATGGATTTACTTACTTGGGGATATTCGTCTGGAGTTAACAACTGGTCGTGATTTGCCTTGCTGAACTCTCCTTTATCATTAGAAGCAGATCTGGTGGCTTGGTCTACTTTCTCTGGCAGGGCAGTCTCTTGCAGGATAGGTCTGCATAAACAACTGAGGGTCTCATCCTGGAGATCCTCCCTTTGAGAGCAAGGTGTCATATGGAAGTAATATTATGTTTCAAGGAAGTCACAATTCATGGTTATATATAGTCGCCGTGTCATAGGATCATAACACCTATATCCTTGTTGATTGATGCCATATCCTACAAACACACACTTGACTGCATAGGGATCAAGTTTAGACCGTTGAGACTTGGGAATATGAACATATACAGTACAAGAAAAGAATTGAAGAGTAAGAGTAAGATTGAGAGGAACGGAGGGAAATGTGGCCAGGTTTGCCAGTGGGGTTTCATTGTTAAGAATCTTTGTAGGTAACTGGTTTGCTAGGTAATTGGCAGTAGCAACGGCCTCTAGCCAATATTAGGCAGGGGCGTTAGATTCTAGCAATAGAGACCGAGTGATCCCAAGGAGAATATGGTTCTTGCGTTCCGCTACTCTATTTTGTTGATGAGTATATGGGCAAGTGGTTTGGTATATGAGGCCATGGTTCTTAAGGAACTCCTGAATTTGGTAGTTGACATATTCGCCGCCATTATCTGTACAGAGAACTTGAATTTGTTTCTGATACTTTGTGGCAATCATATGATAGAAGGTAACAAATTTATCAAAGACATCAGATTTATGTTTGAGAAAGTAAATAAAAGTCATACAAGTACAATCATCGACAAACAATAAGTAATTTGAAAAACGAGTAGGACTTAGGACCGGTGAAGGCCCCCAAACATCAAAGTGAATGAGTGAAAATGGACTCATGGTCCTTGTGTTATTCGGAGGGTAGGAGTGTTTGTGACTTTTTGCTCGAATACACGTGTTGCAAGGAAGGCATGAATACTGATTAAAGATGTGTGAAAACAATATTTTTAGGTACCCCAAAGATGAATGTCCTAATCAGTGATGGCGCAACCACGCCTACCAATGGGCTATTCCATGAGTAACGGATACCGTGCCGTATTGGTCCACTTTATCGACAAAGTAGAGTCCACCACGTTTAGAACCACGCCCAATGATCTTCTCCGTCCGGATATCCTACAGGAGACAAAAAGTTGGATCCATCAATACCGTACATTTGAACTCTTTGGTAAGATAGCGAATAGAAAGCAATTTATTTAAAAGTGTGGGGACACAAAGACAGTTTTTAGGTTTAAATGATGGGGACAAGCTAATAATGTCTTCCCCTTCTATTGTGGAATATCCACCATTGGCAGTGCGAATACCCCTTTTTGTGGGGCAAGTAAGCTGTTGGAAGACTCGGATATCGTAGGACATTGTGTCAGTTGCACCGCTGTCAAATAACCATGCTTGATTTTCACACTTCCAAAAATGCCCCTGATCATCATGGAAGTTTCCAAGACAAACCCTGGTTTTTTTTTTAAATAAGGTTACGACAGCTTGGAGGTAAATTCACCCCAAGCCTGTCCCTTTAAATTGTGGACTTCCTGAAGTTGAGCAAGAAATGCCATTGCCTTCTGAAACCTTCACCTTTCCACCGCTGCGTGTGACACCTCCGAAGCCAGCTTGTCCTTCCTGCTCCACGCTATCGTGGGCGACTGAGAAGTTGCCCGTGGCTGGACTCTCCTTCTTCCCTCTTTTCCTTGTATCTGGCCACCACTATGGGTAGCCAACCAACTGAAATCATCCGTCTGCTGTGTGTCAACTACCGCCGCAGTGAGTATACTATAGATGGGCTTTCTCGTTGTCTTGGCGGGATGATGAACCTGGTGGAGTCTGCCTCCCATGATCTGACCGTGCTTTGTCTTCTCTGACAAATATCTCCCTCTTTTGTGTCGGGCGGATGTTTCTGGAAATTAGTCCTTTTCCTATGCGGGAAAGATTATTTCCCAAGGATGGTTCACCTCCGCTCTTCATGATTTCTCTCATGTGTGCCTCCTGCCGGATCTGTGCATAAGCTTCCTCTACTGTGGATAGATGGTTTGTTTTTAGGATATCCCTCTTCTCAGCACCATAGTCTCCACTTATGGCTTGTAGAAATTGGTAATGTCTATTTTGCTGTTGGATTTGATTGTGGATGGTCATGTCCCTTGGACACTACATTGGATTGGGGAGCCGTTGATCAATCTCCTTCCAGATTGATTGAAGTTGGCTATAGATTCGTTCCAAGGGTGTTGTTCCCTGCTTCATACTGTTAGCTTTAACAGTTAGATCATAAACTTGCAAGGGGTCTTTACCACTACTATATGTGTATTCAATCTCTTTCCATAAGTCCCCAGATGTCGGATAATTGATGTATTGGTTTACGATGTCAGGTTCTATGTTTTCCAAGATCCACGTGAGAACAATGGAGTCTGACTGCCTCCACTGTTCATAACTTGGGTCCTCTTTTTGGGGAGGAGAGGCAGTGATTTGTCTGAGCCTCCCGATCCCGTCGATAGCCAGGCTGATTTTCCTAGCCCACACTACATAATTGTGGTCGTTGAGTTTATCTGTGAGATTAAGTTGGGCGTTGGAAGAACTATCCGTTGGGTGCTGTCTAGGTGCCAATTTTTGCAACAACTCTAACACCTGAGACAGATTCATAGAATCAAGCATTGGGTTGGTTGCCCCCCACACTGGGATGTTCTTGATTTGGGTGTTTGGTTGAACATAGAGAAGGGTTACAGGTAATTTGGCTGAGGTAAGTGATGAGCATTTTGTATTTCACTCTCTTAAAGGTAGAATACTAGCTCTGATACCATTTTAGACAGAAGAAAAAATATACTTTTTTTACATTTGATAGCAAGCCAAATGCCTAATTAAATAGTACAAAGAAACCTTTTTAGAAATTTAGAGTTTAATGCATTATCAATCAAGAATAATGCAGTATCAATCAAGAATCAAGCGTATTTACGCCTTGATCTTTTTTCTTTTTTTGATAATATTCTCACACAAAAACAATATTCAATATATCCTTGGACTGTGTCCTATGTCCTTTTGCAAAGTTCCCACTGAAGTTGATTAATTCATAGATGGCGAGAACTACAACTTGATAAAATTTTTAAATTCCAAGACCATTAAAATCAGCAATATGGAATTAAAAAACTATCCATTAACACGATATATTCTTTTTAATCCAATCTGTTGTCCCTTTTCAAGGCTAAACTTTCAACCATGAAAGAAAGACAAATGGATTTGTTTGACAGATTAACTAAATGACTAGACAAAATAGAAAAAAATACTCCAACTTCGGTAGATCAATACCACCTCAGAAAAGTATATTTTTCTTCAAATATTGAGCTGAGAATGTGTCAACTGTGTGAACAAAATATAATTGATGAGACCAGAATCGCTCACCGGATGGATCATAGATGATCCGGATTGTGTGCCGTTAATCTTCCGTCTAAACCCATCAATGGAACCTGAGAAGGAAGAAAAATGTTAGAGGTCTCAGGGCACTGCCCCGGGAAAATCCTCCGACGCTTAAGTCAGTTATAGGTGTTTTAGAATAGGCATTTTATGCTGGAATAAGGTTTAGATAAAACCTGTAAATTTCACTGAGTGATTTGGCTGTTTATGATGTATTGGCCGAGATGGAGTTCGTATGAGAAAGCTCCTGAAATTCTTCCAAAAGTTGGATCCCTTTCCCCGTCTGGATAGAAGGGTATTTATACTTGAGATTGTGGAGGTCTGACCACTGGCTAGATAATAGGATGGTGACGTGTTTGAGATAGCGGTCTAGTCCTCTGCATAGCCGCAGTGTGATGGGACTAAAGCCTGAGACCGTAGCTGTGTTAGTAGCTGACTCTAGGATGTGTATGTCGGCTAGCTATGATCAGCTTGTACTGAGCTAGTCAATGCTTGACACCTGGAAAGTATTCTGATGAGTTGCCTTGGTGGGTCTCAGACAGTAATTGAAAAACATTGTTTGAACTTAATAGAATTGATGAGGCCGAGACCGAGGCTTGAGCTCGACTATCAATAATATAAGATTGTGAATGATCATGTGCCAAGCAGACTCTGCGTTTTAGGCACTTTTGATGGGATCTTGACTTCCCCGCTGAAGTACAAGGTGGAGTTCAGCCAAAGCTGAAACTTAATGCCGAGGTAAAAACCTTAGCATATTATCTGATAACAAAGCAAAGTGCCGAGGCCGAAGTGTAATATGGCTGAGCAGCGGTACATTTGTGCCGAACTGCGGGAGTTAAACACCTTATGCATAAAACCTGCCATTGACTGTTGTTGACTAACAGATGTTTATTTTTGGTTTATCATTTGCCCCCAGATTAGTTTGGCCGAGCTGACCAGGAAGGGCAGGCTAATCGATTAAGAGACTTTAATACGTTGTATTTTCAAGTATGACGTGCCTTCTATTGATTGAGCCGTACTGTGCACTTACTGTCTGCGCAGAGCACGGGACATCAATTGTACAACTTTTCAGATACGGCGGTTGCAGGGATCGAGGTCTGCATCTTTGAGGTGCCGCTTCGGATGGCCAAGATGAAAGCCTATAAATAAGGACTTCAAACATTTTCTGAACTCTTTATTTTCTATTCTTCCACGTCTTCAGTTTGTCTTTTTTTGGTGTCTTTCTTCAAAATCCACCGTCTTCCTTTCTCTGGCAACCCTCTTCCTTCTTCACCGCTTACCTCATCCCTGTAAGTCTACTTCTTTGCTTCATCCTGTCTGCTGCCTCTGACTCCGAAAACATGTCTGAAGGAGCTTCTTATATCGGTGGTAATGAAGAAAATTATAGTTCTTCATCATTGTAGAGGACGGTTGCCACTGACGACCGTCCTATAGCCAGATTGCGTATAGGAACTGGCGGCTCCGCCGGACCCAGTAAACGTGCTCAGCCTAATAGAGCCGTTAATATGGTTGAACTTTCGTCGGAGCAGGCAGAAACCATCTCTGCTCCGGTAACTGCCATTCCTGCATCTAATCCAAGAACTTCGGCTCTTCAGACGGGGGTAATTTGCTGAGGTCCCCTTCAGCCAAAGTGCAGGAGGCTTTTTGTAATTTATCCGAGTTGATATGTCTCGGATATGTGATACTTATGAGATCAATCTTGATCAATTTGATCCAGTTCTTCCTCAAACCGGCCAGAAAGCCTATGATCCCCCAGCAGGTTATGAAGCTGTCTATGAAGAATACTTTAGATCTGGGTTCACTCTTCCAGTCCCTGTTTCCCTGTTTCAAATTCTTTAATCTTATAATCTCAGGCTTCCCCAGATAAAGCCCAATAGTTTAAAGATCATCATGTGTTTTTTCCTTTTCCTTAGAGCTTCTGAACTCCCATTTGATCATAGAGTTTTCAGAGGTCTATTCTCCTGTAGATCTTCTGATAGTTGGTATTACTTTACCAAACGAGCTTCCTCTAGTGAGTTCAATTTTGCCATCAACATTCCCACATTTAAGAAGAACTGGAAAGGTAGATTCTTCTTTTTTAAGAAGTTAGGATTGCCCAGTTAGATATCTGGAAGTCTAGTAAGGCGGACAATATGAAGCCGAGCCCGGAGTATTGCAATGAGGCAACCAGATTGCATTCTCCGCCTGTGGTCATAGACTAGCACAGAGTAGATGAACCAATTTTGAGAGCAGCTGACCTAGGCTCTTTAGCTTCAGGTCCCCACTTTAAGCCTCTTTCCCCAGACAACTTGGAAATAGTCCGGGGTATGCATTTGCACTTCTTGTGACATTTTTTTATAATAAAAGATTTTGCATTTTGTATAGGTTCTATGGCTCTAGGAGACAAAAATCTTGCGGCCAAGCTTGCTAAGATAGCGTCCCGCAAGAAGTAAAAAAAGCCGCCGTCGAAAGCTGGGGCCAAGGTATCCCCCAAATCAGCATTACCCACACCTGAAGACACTGCTATGGCTGAGGTGGCTGAACCAGCACAGGCCAAGGCCGTAGTGAATCAGCCTATTTTAGTTGCATCCGAGTCTGCAAATCCAGGTATTCCATACTTCATCTTTTTCAGTTTGTAAAATAACTTGGTCCCCCAGATTTTTATCATATCTATGCCAATTTTAGAGACAAAAGGGGAAGGTGCCAAGGCCTCTTCATGGGGCCCGGCACAAGCTAATCCTGAGCAAAACCAGCAGGCCGAGGGCTCTACCCTTAGGAAGAGGCGGAGAGCTGAAGAACCAGCCGCCCCGAAGCCGGGATCCCAACTCCCCAAGCTGAGCAACACACTTTGACCTTGGGCGAGTTTTCTGAAATGGATACTGTGGCGAACCCAGCCACAGCCAAAAAGATGAATAACTTAATTCTTCCTTTGTATAAACAGCGGTTCTCTGCAGCTTCCTAGGAGAATCTAGAAGATTCTTTCAATTGCAACTTAGCTCTGGTAAGGGATGATCTCTTTTAATGCATATGCTTGACCAAATAACTTTCGCTGACATTTAATTTTGGTTAAATAGATCCAAGTCCAGCACATGGAAATCCTTAGCCGAAGCAGAGAACTGAAAGATTATTTGTTGGCTAAGCTTCAAGAGCTTGAGGAAGCCTCCCAAGTTATGGCCGAACAGGCCAAGGAGAATTCAACTTTGAAGTTAGAAGTTGCCCTGCTTCAAAGATTGAAGGAAGAAGCTGAAATAAAGTGGGCAACTTCTAATTCTCTGGCGGCAGAGTTGGAAGGGAAGAATGCGGAGCTGATGAAAAGGAATGCAAACTTAGAGGCATGTTACACTCAGACATCCCTTTAAGTAGCCTCTCTGCAAAAGGACAAAGAATCTCTGCAGAAAGATAAAGAAGATGGGCTGAGGAGGGAAAAAGATCTGGAGCAGCGAGTGGCAGATCTGACCCATCAACTAGCATCAGCCAAAACTAAGGCAGTGGCAGACTTCAAGAAATCCGAATTCTTTGAAGAGAATATGTTGTTGCTTCAAGGTCCAATTATGCAGATGGGGCAGACCAAAGCTATCAATGTCTGCTCAGAAGTTTGCCCCTAACTAAACAAAGAGGATCCTCGGCTCGTTGAACTTTATAATTCAAACGTAGAGACAAACTTTGAGACCCAGCTTCAGAAGTTTGCAGAAGGAGCCGACTTAAGGGAGGATGAGGAGTAGACTTAGAATCTTCTTGTAATAGGCTGAACTGAAATTGATGTACTCAGACCTCTTGATTAATGGAAAATTTTTCTAAGTCTTCGTCACTTGTATTTTTCTTCTCTTCTGATCTTCAACTTTGGGTTTTTTGCAAAGTCTTTACTTTCCAGACTTGTTGTTGCCGAGATCCAATATCGGCCTTGGTACACTTAACTAGTTTAAAAATAAACTAAGTTCTTAAGCTTTAAAATATAGAATAAACCTGTTATTCTGCCAAGATGAACCAAGAATAGACTAAGAATGAATCCTGCACTACTTTAGCCGAACTTCAATCTAAATGATACTTAATAATAATCTAAGTCTTTAGTCAAACCTAGCAGAAGCATGCAGGCTGAAATGAAATCTTTAGGCCCATGTTCCCCTTGGTAGCGGCTGTGATATCATGACTAATTTTTTAGCCAAACTTTTACAGAGCTGATCTGGACTCCAGGGTCTGCTCTGCTTAACACTCCTTGGATTCTCCCAAGTATTGAGTCATTTACTTTGTTAGGACGGATCTGGACTCCAGGGTCTACCCCCTTTTAAATTTTTTTATGCAGCAATTCTTGGACTGAGCTTTCACAGAGCTGATCCGGACTCTAGGATCTGCTCTGCTTAACATTTCTTGGATTCTTCCAAGTGTTGACGAATAAGTCATTTACTTTCATAGGACCGATCTGGACTCCAAGGTCTACCCTATATTATATATTTCCGCTCAGCAATTTTCTAGGGCCGATCTGGACCTCAAGATCTGCTATACTGATGCTATACTGAATCCTTCTTGGATTCTTCCAAGTATTTGAGTTGACTTCGTAAGTCTTTGTCTTGAGGAGACCATTTAGGCCACTTGAGCTAATGTGACCTCTTGGGTCGTTTTCTCAAAAGTGCGAAACCTGTCACATCTAGAGTTTCCTTAAAACCATTAGGCAGAAAACAGAGATAACCTCCTGAGCCATTTTGTTAAACCTGTCGCATTTGTACATGAAACCTGTCATGTTTTTGCCGAGATGTGAATTTTGTCACATTCGGAGTTCCCTTAAAACCATTATGCAGAGAATAGAGATGACCTCTTGGGCCATTTTGCGAGACCCGTCGTATTTGTACGTGAAACCTGTCATGTTTTTGCCAAGATGTGAAACCTGTCACATTCGGAGTTCCCTTAAACCATTAGGCAGAGAACATAGATGACCTCCTTGGCCATTTTGCGAAACCTATCGCATTTGTACGTGAAACCTGTCACGTTTTTGCCGAGATGTGGAACCTATCACATTCGGATTTCCCTTAAAACCATTAGGCAGAGAACATAGATGACCTCCTGGGCCATTTTGCGAAACCTGTCGCATTTGTATGTGAAACCTGTCACGTTTTTGCCGAGATGTAAAATCTGTCACATTCGGAGTTCCCTTAAAACCATTAGGCAGAGAACAGAGATGACCTCTTGGTCCATTTTGCGACACCTGTCGCATTTGTACGTGAAACCTCTCACGTTTTTGCCGAGATGTGAAACCTGTCACATTCGGAGGTCCCTTAAAACCATTAGGCAGAGAACATAGATGAACCCCCAACATGGGAGGGCATTTATCAAAGCCGGGACGATGAATTAGCCAGGCTGGGCTAGACAAGAATATATACTGATCTTCCGATATCATAAGGCCGAGCTGATCTGGACCAGAGATTTAATTAAAGATAGACCCTTAAATAATACAAGGCCGAGATGGGGAATACCTCTGCCCCCATTAATAGGTCTTGCAGTCAATTTTGCCGCCTATTAGAAGGAGGTGCCGGACCGAGCCAGATAAAAACGCGAATAAGATATGATGGGGACTTCTAATCCCATTTGTCGAGAAAAGTGTTGCTTAATATCTGGACAACCCTTTTGCAAATAGAAAATTTGTAATAAACATTGAAAATCAATGTATTAAAAGCATATTTACGTACATGAAGAGAAAGATGAACCGTAATGCTTTCGCAGGCCTATGCTTTTAGGTCAGCTGTATACTTTCGGAGACCCACAATCTCTGTCCATCCGAATCTGAATCCTCATCTCTTGGCGATCTATGCTGATGCTCAGGTCGGCAACTTTCATCCGGAGGAAGCCTGCCAAAGTTGAGCCTGTTTGCAACCTTGACCTCGGATTGTAAAACTGTTACAGGTGGCCGAGCTCGATCAGACGCCCGATCTCCTGACCGAGCTGCCTGCAATCTTCTGTGTTAGGAAATCAACCGAGATCACTGCAAAACGCGCAGCGGAAAACAAAAACTTGATCTCCGATTTCCTACCAAGGATCCATGTTGTTCGTTTAATTCGATGAAAGAAACTCGAAAATTACCTTTGTAGATCTGAATTACGCAGATGAAGCAGGTGCGAAAATATGATCACCCTCTGTCGGTATCCACACGAACGCTTCCGTCCGGAGTGCTAGCTCTTCAAACGGCGCGGCTGAAGAACTCGGTTTTTCACAAAAACGGCTCTAGGGTTTCTTTGATGATTCTGTATATTTTTTCGTGTGTAGTGTATACGAGATACACAAATATATATACACATACGTAGACATCAAAATCCGAGTCCTAATCGGATTAGTTGATGCCAAACAAAATCCATATCAGATACGTATTCTATCAGGATATTCAAAATCCATATCAGATATGGATTCTCTCGTTATTATTCGATAATACACATATATATATAATCACCCAAAAAACGAAAATAATAATAATAATAATTAATATCTAATATTAATATTATTAATATTAAAAACGATAATAATAATAATAATAATAATAATAATAATAATAATAATAATAATAATAATAATAAGTATCCAATATTAATATTATTAATATTATTAATCTCAGCCTTACGCATTCTTGTGTGTGACCCGATAGGCCCATATTAATTGACAGTTGATTAAATCTCTATTAAACGAACAAGTCGTAATTGGCCTCTAGCAAGGCATTACAACTACCCAATTAATACGAGTAAAGTCCAACTAGCCTAATAATAGTACATGCATTAATCCCTTTGTCACACGATATCTAGTTTGAACATAAGTCATGGTCATCGTCATACTTATATAGTTCAAACATATGATTACTCGATCTCTAAGTAGACTGATAAAACAAATGATATTGATCACACTATCAATTCATTTGAGCACGGCCATGCATTTCACAGTCTCACTAATCGAGGGGCCCAAAGATATCTCTCTCAAAAGAGAGGGACAAATTCTATCTTGATTGTTCAATATCCTCTACATAATTTCTATCACATTCAATCATGACCTTTATTATTATCCAGTTACGGATAATGTTTGATCATGTCAAAATATAATAGTCCTTATGTTGGAAACTATGACAATCTCAAGTCAAAGGATTAAAACATGACTATCATGCGATTTACTTATGACGCTAATCCATGTAGCAATCTCATGATGGGTCTATCCAATACACTGTTCTCTAACAAGTATCTATGAGATTGATTCGTATCACCATACACATAATCATCTCATGATTATCAAATCAATACTCATACTGATTATAAATTATTTTATCTCCATAACAATAATGAATCAGGGACATATATCAAAATTGTGTAACATACTAACCAACAATAATGATAATAAAACCTCTTTTATTAATAATAAATGCATAACATAAATATCCAAATTATGGCCTAGGGCACATACACTAATATTATGTATCATGCCCAATATCGTGATGATACAGGCAATACAGTTGATGGTTCCTCTTGTTTAGCGGCCCTGTGAGGGTCTGAGGATCTCTTGCCAGACCCTTCTTCCTCATGTAGGAAAGAACATGAGCCTTTGAGGCTAACAGAGAGTTCCTTTCTTTTCCTGGGCCTCCCAACCGAGTACTGACAAAGTGCCTTTCTTGTGCTTGAGCTCTGTCTTTATTGTCAACTTTTCTACCATGTTGCAATGGCAGCAGTGCCTTTTGTGCGCGTTTTAAACTCTGGTGGCTAGACCTTTGTCCTGAACGCCTAGCCTCAGTCATAAATTCGGCCTGACGCCTGGGATGATAGTCAAGCCGAGTTGGAGAGTACTCCAAGAGTTCTTCATATGGAAGAGAGTTGCTGGGATGTAACCCGGTGGGTCCTGCTCCGGAAGCTTTTCCCTTCATCTCTTTCACCACAGCTTGGAATACATTTGGATTTTGAGCCACGTAACGTATGTCCCACATGTGCTCCTCAAATGTGAAGGCAGTCGTTGTTGAGAGGATCTTTGACATCTCTTAGATGTCATAGGTTGCTTGAACCCTTTTCCATCCTTTTTATCCATTTTTCCCACGATAGCAGGGTAGGGTAAATATTAAGAAAGCCTTGAAAAGCTGTTTTAAGGAATGCGGAGGTAAATGCCCTCCTTCTAGCGCCAAATGATGAGACCAGAATCGATCACCGGATGGATCAGAGATGATCCGGATTGTGTGCCGTTAATCTTCTGTCTAGACCCGTCAATGGAACCTGAGAAGGAAGAAAAACGTTAGAGGTCCCAGGACACTGCCCCGGGAAAATCCACCGATGCTTAAGTCAGTTATAGGTGCTTTAGAGTAGGCAATTTATGCTGGAATAAGGTTTAGATAAAACCTTAAAATTTCACTGAGTGATTTGGCTGTTTATGATGTATTGGTCGAGATGAATGTTGAACTTAATAGAATTGATGAGGCCGAGGCCGAGGCTTGAGCTCGACTATCAATAATATAAGATTGTGGATGATCATGTGTCAAGCTGACTCTGCGTTTTAGGCACTTTTGATGAGATCTTGACTTCCCAGCTGAAGTACAAGGTGGAGTTCAGCCGAAGCTGAAACTTGATGCCGAGGTGAAAACCTTAGCATATTATCTGATAACAAAGCGAAGTGCCGAGGCCGAAGTGTAAAATGGCCGAGCAGCGGTGCATTTGTGCCGAACTGCGGGAGTTAAACACCTTATGCATAAAACTTGCCGTTGACTGTTGTTAACTAACAGATGTTTATTTTTGGTTTATCAATAATAAAGTAGACTTATCGATATATAACCATACTCAATTAAAATAATCCAATTTCGTTCTATAATTGACGTGCAATACTTTGGTCCTCAAGGAAGAATTAAAAGAAAGGATTTAGGCTCTATATTCAACGACAGTTGGCAAAGTTCCTATTTAAGGTCTAAGTAATGGATATAAAATTGAAAGTTGATGTAATTTAGCTTACATTACCGGGGTATGCGTTTTAAAAAGAAAATTTTCAGTTTGAGATTTTTTTTTTCGGAAGGAAAGTTTTAGGAAATATCTTTTCCTAACGAATTTTTTTAGATTACATTCTTAACAAAGATTTTAAAATTATCATATCAACTAAATACTTCAACACCACAACGACGACAACAACATTACCCCATTGCCTTAGAATCTTCTGCATATGGCGAGGTATGAGAGTATTGGATGTACGCAACCATATCCATGTGTTACAAAAGGATATTTTAACACCAGCTGCCTTAACTTTTTAATAATTTCAATGTAAATGAAAAGAGGATTTTCGTTTTCTCTCATCTATCTTCATTTGAAGATAGTACTAATAGTCGGATTCTGAATAAAAAATAAACAGAATCTTTTTTACCTTGTAAATAAATAAAGAGAAACAATTTTTTCCCTAAAAATCTTTATTAACTATAATCAGTATTGCAGTCAACCAATATCTAGAAGTACCTTCTGTTAACTTTATCCAATATTTTTTCGATTTCCAAGATTAAAACATCAACTAAGAAATAAAAACAAATAGTTTTGTGTAAGAGAACAACCAAATGATCTGACTTATGGAAGAAACAAATTCCTTCTTCGTTTATATTAACCTCAGCTCAGGAAAATATTATGTTTCTAATGTTTGACCGACCAGCTCGGGAGATTATTCTTTTTCAAATGTTGTTTGAGGAAGTCAATGGTCAAAATTGCAATACAGGAAAAACGTTCTTAAATCATTTTCACCTTTTTTATAAGAAGGATAAGCTCTAATATTTATACAATTTCACATGCTTCTTAACTATATGTTTATTTGTCATGGTCGCGAAGTAACCTTCAAAGAGCGACTATGTGTACTGCATTGAGGTATCATGAAACAATGTTAGGATATATTCATCTGTTATAAACAGTCATATGCACTGAGGTATCAGGAAACCAATCAGCCAAGTTCACCACAAAGCAGAGCTCAGGTCAGCAACAACTCAACACGACAGCGACAGGCTAATGGCAACTCAGCAGTTCAACCGAGCAGAAAAACCGAAGTGAATCCAGGACTTTGTCCTTAAGACGTATTGCTCCGGTATAATGTGCCTAACAGAGGAAGCAACCGTCTCCCAAGATACAGCCGAACCAGTTCAGACGAGCGACACTGTATCGTATGAACTCAACGAACCTATAAAGTGTCTCAGACTCCTCGGATGACTTGAAAGCAAATGTATGCAGAGAATGTTTTGAGTGGATGCACGAGAAGGTATTGCAGAGAGATTGTATAGAGAGAAGAGGAAGAAATTTGATTTCTATGATTTTTCTGATGACCACATAGGACAGCTCGGCCTTATATTTATAGGAGAAACTGAGGTCAGTTTGTTATAGTCAGTTCAACCACCGCCGTAGGATCAGATACCTGCTCGGTCTGAACCCTTTGATTTGATAACTGCATTAGGTCTCCTCACAACCGTCAGATCTGTTAACTGTTCAATCTGAGCCTTCAGGTCAGCTCAGCACGGTTAAAGCTCAACAACTTTTCAAAACTTAAACCTTGCCGATCCCAACAACCGGAAGAAGTATAAATTTAAACAAACTTTCTTCCCAGTTGATAGGATCCGACTCGGCCTGCAGGCTACGCACGAGCCCATCAGGCCCGTAGCCCGCAACCCGAGCCTGAGGACGAGCCCGTTAGGCCCTGCAGCCCATGACCCGAGCTATTCTGCTGAGCTGAGCTGATTTCCACCTATTTTAGCATACTTTGAAAATTAATTTCTCATTCACTCGATATCGTTATTGAGTGATGAAAAAGCCTAAAATGATCTACTTATTACGTAGATAATTAAAGACTCATTAGTTTCCATTCATCATTAATGAAAACTAATCACAATTAAGATCATAGAACGTTGCTAACCACAGTTTGCAACTCGGCGTATTTCTTTCAATTTTCTACAACAATATTGTTCCACATCGGACACTTTGAGATAAAAGACATGGGTTATATGAGGATGAGGTACCACCACCCATTTTCTTAAGGTTTTGAGTGGATATAGGCCTCACCTCATGTAAGCTCATGTTTCAACATGGTATCGAGCCAGTTTAAAATGGTGGACTCACACTATTCTTAGCCCATGATTGGCCATTTATTGTCTCTCCTCATCTAAGTCCATAAGTTCATGTCTGACATGTGGTTTATGATTAAGGACGGGTTCTAAGACACATGCGTATGTCAAGCCACATTGCAACGTGAGGGAGGGTGTTGAGAATATTGTCCCACATCAGACACTTTTCGATAAAATACATGGGTTATATGAAGATGAAGTACCACCACTCATTAGCTTAAGTTTTTAAATGGATATGACCCTCATCTTATGTAAGCTCATGTTTCAGCAATATCTTTAAAGATGTTCATATGGCCAGCACTTTTATGAAATTGCAGCGAAGAGGGAATATGCGTGTGGGAGGGGGAGGTGGGAGAAGTTGTTGGCTGTGGAGGTATTGCAGGTGGTGGTGTTAGTTGCGGCGGCAAGTGGCTAAGGAAGAACTGGAGTGATGGTGGTGAAGATGGTTTTTTAATTTTCTGTTGTAGGGACATTACCTTTCCGTGTGCAGTTTTGGAACGAAATGATGAGCACAAAAATATTTTTTACGAATCCAAGCGATAAGGATATCAAGTTTAATATTCACTAAAGATATAGATATACATCGCTGTATAAATGAAGAGCCAGAAAAGACTTTGGTGCAAATTTTCGTATATTTCTTGTAGACTTTTCAATGCATTGTACAGCTCTATACTCACTGATTTATACACGGTTTCCTATTTTTATACAAGGCAACTAAATCTGTAACATTTAATCAAGATCAATGATGTTATCCTGAGATCAATTTACAATTAAGGCACATACACACATTTACAGCCTACATTTTTTCTATGTATCATCCAATCCCTTGATTGATGGGATTTGTTAACACTCCTCCTCAAGTTGAACCGTGGGATCTACGATGTTCAACTTGCACAACACAGCTACAAATGTCCTCCCATTCACTACTTTGGTTAATACGTCGGCTAACTGATACTCTAATCGAACAAACGGCAGATCAATAACTCCTATCTTTTCCTTGATAAAGTGTCGGTCAATTTCTATATGTTTTGTTCGATCATGTTGTACCGGGTTTCAGAAAATACTGATAGAGGCCTCGTTATCATATAACAGCGGAGTGGGTAGATTAACCTGCAGCCCAATATGTTTGAACAATTTGTGTAGCAAAAGTATCTCAGTGACTCCCTTCGCGATTCTCCTGAATTCAGCTTCAGCACTGGAGAGGGCGACTACGTTCTGCTCCTTACTTCTTCAGGTTACTAGGTTTCCTCCTACTAGTGTGAAATACCCTGAAGTAGACTTTCGATCAGACAAGTATCCTGCCCAATCAGCATCAGTATATCCTTGAATCCTCAAATGTCCATTATTTCTGAAAACAATACCTCGTCTGGGTGTGCGTTTCAAATATCGCAGGATACGTCTGACTGCATCCATATGGTACTCCTAAGGATTATGCATAAACTGACTAACAATACTTACCGCAAAGGCAATGTGGGGTCGTGTATGTAATAGATAAATTAGCCTTTCTACTAGCCGTTGGTACTGTCCTTTATCTGCACAGGGTGTTCCATCAGCTACTTGTAACATGTGATTCGGTGCCAAAGGATTGTCACACGGTTTACAATCGAGCATTCCAACTTCGGCCAAGAGATCCAGAATATACTTTCGCTGTGAGATATAAATTCTGGCACTTGATCTTAAAACTTCAATGCCAAGGGAATACTTGAGTCCTTCTAGATCCTTCATTTTAAACTTAGTAAACAAGTGCTTTTGAAGTCGAGCCATTTCTTCAGTGTCATTTCCTGTTATCACCATATCATCCACATAAATAATCAAACATGTAACCAAACCTTTTCTCTTCTTGATGAACAGTGTATGGCCTGCATTGCTCTGACTGTAGCCGTCCTGCTTCATAACTTCAGTAAACTTTCCGAACCAATCTCGAAGAGACTGCTTGAGGCCATATAATCATTCTTGAGTCTGCACACTTCTCATTCCTTGAAATCTATAGAAAAACAAGGTGGAAAATCCATATATACCTCTACTTTTAAATCACCATGAAGGAAAGCATTTTTAACATCGAATTGTTGAAGAAGCCAATTCTGGGCTGCTACAACGGAGAACATTACTATGATCGTATCAATCCGAGCTACAGGTGAAAAGGTTTCTGAATAATCAATGTCGTAAGTCTGGGTATACCATTTTTCCATCAATCGTGCCTTGTATCTTTCAATACTTCCATCAGCCCTGCATTTGACCGTGAATACCCACCGACATCCAACCGATTACTTTCCAAGACGGAGAAGGCGACATTCCCACGTTTGATTTTTTTCCAAGGCTTTCATCTTTTTTGTCATAGCGTCTCTCCATGCTGGATGTGTCTTGGTTCTTCAGCACTTTGTGGTATCTATTATGTACAAAGAGACACAAAGAAACCTCGGGATAAGTCTGATACTCCTTCCAAAGGTGTTTTTATTGGATACATGGTTGTTCGTGATATCTTTTTAGGGGAGTACCGTTTCGGGTGTTGTCCTCGCTTAGTCCTGGGTGGCAGAGTTCGTACCTGCTGTTGTTCAATAAGAATATTAGTATCCGTGTGTGTTTCTGACACAGTATGGTGAACCGAAGAGTCATCTGTATGAGGGTCATCAACAGGTATATCAAGATTAATGAAAGTATTTTCTGGGGAAACGCATACCTCTAGACTATATTGTTCATTAGTACCAAAACTGTTACATGTAACTCAGCATTCACCGGAAGGAGATCACAGGTGTCCCTGGCGCTGTAGGTGGTACAACACTGGGAGCTATAGCACACTCGGCTCCATCTACATGCCGTCTTGAAACAGCCGTCGAGTCGGTGGGTGATGTTACCAGCCAATCAAGGGTTCCCTTAGATGAATTCTCCCCCTAAACCCGAGATTGAAGGGTGTAATAGTACTCGGTTTCAAGAAAGATGCAAGTCATGGTAATGTGAAGACGACGGGTGCAGGGATTATAATAGCGGTAGCCCTTTTATGTAGTATCATAGCCAACAAATATGCATTTCACATAACACGGGTCAAGCTTAGTTCGTTCATGTTTAGGAGTATGAATAAGACAGTGCATCCAAGTACTCGTGGTGGTAAGGTAAAGACTGTAGGTAGAGTGTGTTGGGAGGATAACATCTGAATGGGTGTTTGATAGTTAAGAATTTTAGTAGGAAGGCGATTAATGAGGTATGTAGCAGTGAAAACAGCTTCGGACCAAAAACTCATTGGGACATGAGAGTCATACATCATGGCTTGGGTCATTTCAAGTATAATGCAGTTCTTTCATTCAGCTACCCCCATTTTGTTCAGGTGTATACGGGCAAGAAGTCTGATGTATGATGCCATTATCACTGAAAAACTGTTTAAGACCCCCATCGAGATATTCTCCTCCATTGTTTGAGCGAAGTATTTTGACTTTTGTACTGAACTGGGTTTGTACCATATTGTAAAAGTGAGTAAACTTTTGGGGAACTTCAGATTTATGTTTCATAACATATAGCCATGTCATACGAGAAAAGTCATCAACAAAGAGTATATAATAAGGAAACCCAGGGATGTATTATACCATGAGGGACCCCAGACGTCAGAATGAACCAAAGCAAACATGTGATCAACTCGAGTATTATTAACAAAATATGATGTTGTAATCTGTTTAGCCCGAAGGCATGTTTCATAAGTACGAGTAATAGTTTGAGAGGTAAAAAAAGAAGGAAAAAGACGAGAAAGATATCCAAATGAGGGATGCCCTAAACGGTGATGCCACAACCACACCTGTCAATTAGTCGTTCCGGTGGTAAGATTAGACTGTCCCTGTTGTGCCACTGCATCAACGAAGTACAGCCCTTGGCGTTCAGTACCACGTCCAATCATCGTTTTTGTATGAATGTCCTGAACAAGACAAAAATTAGGGTACATTAGAACAAGAAAGTCTAAAGCCTTAGTGAGTTGACTAAGAGAGAGCAGTTTAGTGGATAAAGATGGTACATAAAGACAATTATCAAGCGTAATATTTGGTGTAATGGAGATGGAACCCCCACCAACTACTGGAACAGAGGTTCCATTGGCCGTTTCAACAGTAGTCTTGGATGGATATATGAGGTGATATCAGTTTTGTCGTAGGTCATGGTATCAGTGGCTCCGCAGTCAAAAATCCACAGTAGAGTTTCTTGGATTTATAAGTGGCATGGGTAGTGGGATCATCACATTTAGGGGGTAGAAAAGGCATATTATGAGACTACAAGGGTATTTCTAGAGTTGGTTGGGTTATTAGGGGTGCAGATGGAATATCTGAAAAAGTGGAGGGTTTATTTGTGCATTCAAACAAACTAGGGGTATGGATAACAATTTTTGATTTGGGGGCGGGGGCTGGTTTATCCTGCACAGAAACAACACCGACTGAACTAAGGTTATTAAGAACATCAGGGGTACCAAGTGTAATATCCAAAAAAAAGGGGCTTTTAACTGTGTGTTAGGGTTAGGGATAACCCTAACCCTTCTACCTCCTTCCTCATATGCTACGGCGGCCATGGCTGTCGTGCTTCCCTTTTCGCCCTTTTTGCTGCAACTCTGTTCCTCTATGCCTTTTTTTTTCTAGAGTTGCCCTCAGTGGTATCCTGGGCGACTGAGGCTTGAGTTTTCCGTTTGAATTCGTCCCACCAGTTTCGGTACCAAAGGATCTGAAAACATCGTTCCTTCGTATGCCCTCTTTTCTTGCAGTGAGTGCATTCAATGTGAGATTTATCCTCCTTTCCACGCTGTGATGGAAATCCTGAGCGTGGATTCTCAGTTCCTCCTTTCTGTTTCCGTGAGTCTGCTATTGGCTTCACAGCCAGTCCATGTCCAACTCCATATTAGGTTTTTCTGGTCTGATGGAGTGAGTGCTTCGTTCTGGATACCAGATCTTGTAAGTTCATTATAGGCCGCTTCCACCGTTGGTCTAGGGTCCTGTTTCAGAAGTTCCTTTTTTGTATCAGCAAACCTATCATCAACAGCTAAGAGCAGTTGATATAATCTCTGCTCTTGAATCTTTCGGTTGTATGTGGCAATATCCTTTGGAGATTCCATGGGGTTGGGATCCATGGAATCTATAGTCATCCGAATTCCTTGAAATTGATCCCACAGTGCTTCGAGTGAGCGATTATTTTGCTTAATGGTGTAGAAGTGTTTATGGAGATCAAAAATTTGTAGGGGGTCAACTCCCGACCCATAAGTGACTGCTAATCCGTTCCAAAGGGTTTTAGCCGTAGTGTATTTTGAAACGTTATTCACAAGGCTATCGTCTATATTGTCAATAAGGCAGGTGAAAACAAGTTGGTCTCTTTGTTCCCATGTGGTGTAAGTGTGGTCTGTGGGCAGGGGGCGGAGGAACCTCTGTTATGCGGGAGCTCTTCCCCCTACCTCCTAAGGCAATCTTCATTAATCTGCACCACAAAGTGTAATTGGTACTGTTAAGTTTTACTCTCAGTGTAAGGTTGGCAGGCTGGGGTGGTGAAGGAGATAGATTCACGTTTTATTGCAGAAAACGAGTAAACTGTTCAGAAAAATCAAACTGTGCTGGGAGGCTAGGTTTATTTTTGGTGGTTTCATGGCTAGTTCAAGTAGTTTCTGGTGTATGTGACATATTTATTTGGTATTGTGCAGGCAATGGACGAATAAGACAGATACTGGCTTGATCCAGTCAAGATGCTTGCAAAAAGGCAATGATGATCTAATTGCTGAGCCTCAAAGATTCAGAACCGATCAGATACAATACTTGATTAGAGGTAAGGGTTTGGCAATGATGAAATCTCAGGTTGTCTGAGCCAACTGATTTCAACGACAATTTTGATTGAGATGGATCTACTGCTTTGATACCATGTGTAAATGAAGGGCAAGAAAAGACTTTGGTGCAAGTTTTCGTATATTTCTTGTAGACTTCTCAATGCATTTTACAACTCTATACTCACTGATGTATACACGGTTTCCTATTTCTATACAAGGTAACTAAATCTGTAACATTTAATTAGGATCAATGATGTTATTGAGAGATCAATTTACAATTAAGACACACACATTTACAGCCTACATTCCTTCTATGTATAATCCGATCCCTTGATTGATGGGATTTGTCAACAATTGCGAAGGACTCTCATTATAAATCAATCAGGTTTATATGCTTTCTTTAAATATAAGTGTCATTGTTTTCTTTTAGATTGGACTTGATATGAAGTTTACAGAACACAATTAGAACATGTTCTACCTTTAATTTATGCACATCAATTTCATCAAGAATCCTTCTTGGTTTCTCAAAGGATCCTTCTTTATGTAAGTGTGGATCAGCCATTATGTTCGTTTCCATGCATAAAAAAAAAATCGAGAAGAGCCTGTTAATTCTTGTTTTATAACATGATAGTCAGAGGCTCTCAATTGTTAGACATCTTCATGGGTTTATATTTACTACTTATGGTCTGCTTTCCATCGTTAGTCATCTTCATGGGTTTTATTGGCTACTACGTACCAGCAACCGCTTGGTTTTCAGTAAGGTCTATGTACTTATTACATCAATCTTAGGCAAACTATATCAAGCTTCTATTGATAATTGCTAATCATTTGGGTTCTTGTACAGTCCTATACGAACCCATATAGTCCAACGAAAAAGTCATAAGGTGCTATAGTGGTGATCAAGACAGGTAAACCGTCATAAAGTGAGAGTTCAAATCCTACAGACGCCTCCTTATAATTGAAACGTATCTAGATTTAGATGCCTTGGGAACTTGCTGACAAAGGCAAACCTAAGAGGGTATCCATTGAAAAATAACCCTTAATTAATGTTGTCAGCAAAAGCCCACCAGTAGGACAATGGAGGTGGGGTATTCTACCACCTTTTAGAGACATACGTCAGGATTGTTCTGCTGTTTAAGATTAGAAAGTATTTGGTTGCATATGAAAATTTAAGAAGAAAAAAGAGCCGGCCTTCTAAACTCCGACTTAAACTAAATATAAATTTAACAGCTGGACAAGTGACATAAGACAAAAACATCATGAATGTTTTGATTCTTCTACTGTTTAAGATTCGACATTGTTTGGTTGTATGTGTTCCAACAGAGATGAAATCTAGCACACTTAACATTTGTGTCCTATCTGTGCTTTAAGACACGTAAAGATTTGTGAAGTCCAAAAAAAATCTTTTTTTAGGATCCAACAACTCTTATTAGACTTGTGCACACCGAAGAAGGTGGACACACTGGATCCTATTTATTTCAAACAAAGTTCCTCTCCTATAAATAGGGTCCAATAAACATGCAGGTGTGGTATCTGCATCGCTTGAAGTATTAGTACTTTATAATGCCAGAACCTCCAGAAAAAGCTGAAGAATGGCAAAGCTGCCTTACTTGGCGCTATGCTTTACTCTCTTCCTTGCTTTTACCCGTTTTCAAGCAACAGTGATTGCTATCTCAATCCTTAGCTTTGCAGATGACAAAGGTATTGGTATCTTTTTGACAGTTTTGACATTGATCCTACATGCATGTTTTAGGGTTTTTCTTTATATATTTATTTGCTTATTTTGATCAACTTTTAATTGCACTGAAATGGATTCAGTAACTATTTATTTATTTAGAAAAAGAAAGATATAAGATTTCGTGTGTTTCTATTCAATTGTTTTTCTGCATGCTAACAGAAAGCGTCAGTGATCAGTTTAGGAAGAAGAGACATTTCAGACACAATACTAAAGGGTGCAATTTTGATGTTCTTTGTGCAATAATCAATTTCTAGGAAAAAAAATGCATGTGTAGTTTTTGCAAAGCACACGTCTTAACTATCAAATTGTGAAAGAAAAAAATGAAATATATACACAAAATCATCATGCTTCATTAACATAAATCTTAAATGTGCTCCAGATAAAAAATCAATGTAGGTTTCCTTGATTTATTTGCTTTGATTTGATTTTGATCTATTTTCTTCTTTTTTCTTTCGTTTTTCTTCCTTTCCTCTTCCTCAAAATTTTCCCATCTTCATTTGTTTCTCTTTGTTTTATTTCTTTTCCTTTTCTTCCCATGTGGTTCCCCTCTCCCTCTGTTCTCTATCTCTCTTCGCCTTTACATTTTCCCCCTTTCTTATGCCTTTCTGTCCCTTTGACCATTTTCTCCACATCAAATTTGTGGTAGCCACATACCCTTTTGCCATTATAACTAAAACTTAATTGTCTATATTATAACAAACTTTGGATTTATTTATTTTATAATTTAGTCGAAGTCATGAAAGACACAAAAATAGTTTTAGAGAAATTCAGAACATAATATTTCAAATTCCAAATAATTTTATATCAATAAGCAAGCGCATACAAGAATTGCAAATAATTTTTCCAATGGCTTATGCGTACTTCAACTTTTGCAATGGCACCATCTAAGTCAGACATTGGAATAGGCAGAAGAATGATGCAAGACCCAACACCACCAGAAGAAGAAGAAGACTGCATGGGAAAACCTTGCAATGATCAAGGAGATGACAGAGTATGAGGGTTGCGTATGTATAACTATCTACCAGATGAAGAGATCCCACACTGCATCGTCGATAATGGTTCAGACTAATTGTGTCCAGACATGCTTGTTCTACCTTGTGTTTTATGTGGTGCAATAGATTTATAATAAAAGACTATGCACTTTTCTATCCATTGGGGAAATCGAATCGATGGTTATGCCCACTTAAGTGTCCTTTAATTTCTTCAACTGTAATCTTGTATTTTGTCAATCTAGTTATGGAACAAATGCAAGCGAGTGATATTTCATATAAGCTTATTTTCAACTGCAGCTATGTCTTTTCCTCTTTTTCTACACTTATGGAGAACCAAATGATCTGACTTATGGAACATAGATTGATTGATGTACCCAGAGATCAAATTTGAAAACTTACTTAAGACATCGATCTCTCAACGTAAAATACATAAATCGATCGAAGTCACATCATACCCTACATAGATCGATGGAAGTACACATCATATCCTACATAGGTCGATCGATGTCAGGCTTGTTAAAAGTGCAACCATATAGTGAGACACCGTTCTGTCAATCTGAGCAACATTGATCGATCGTATACATCAGTCTCTAAATTTGAGACACAGATCGATCGATGTCAGTATAATTTGAAATAATCTCTTTACTATGTGATAAGTATGTAAGCATTTTTGGCACGTATATAATTTTCTTTATATATGATAAAGTTTCTATAATATCTCATTCATGTTCATAATGATCCTTTGCTTAAACTTGATATAGTGTTGTGTGCTAACTTGCCATGGAAGTTTTGAAAACTTACCACGTGGGCAAAAAATACATTTGAGTTTTTGTAGAGTTATCTTTCAAGAAGGATATATAAGGATAAAAACACATCGATGGAGTATCATTACAAGTTTGTTTGACGTAATTGATTTTCAAAAGCATTTTTGTCATTTTAGATACAAGGGCATGTTGGTGATTTACACAAGCATATTTTTTTGTATAATGTTAAAATGTTTACTACATGACCTTTTTATATACGTTATCCATGGTCTTCATGGTATTTATGGGCTTGATATATCTATCAACAATAACTTATCCGGACATTAGTATTCTCGTTTATTAAAAAAATTTCTAGTTCATTTTTTTTGTTTACTTTTTTAAACATTGGGTTTTCCATTTAATTTTACGGTGGTGTCAAAGCATTTTTATTAAAAATGTAAAATTCTCTCTTTTCATACTTTTGTTTTACAATGTATTCAATTGAAATTAAAAGCAAGTATTTGTGTGTATTTTTTATAGACATGTTAATTCAAAAATGTATTTCAATTTTTAGGTAAAGCTTAGAAAAATATAAACAAGTAAACTGGAATAAAATAATATGTTTGAATACAAGGAAAATGCATTAAAGACATCTCAGAAGCATAATGCAGAAAATGTCGAAGGTAGAAGTTCTTTGAGGATTTGATCGAATAGTTTGTTAAGTACGTCGAACACCTTATTGGAGCTCAATTTCTCTCTACTCTTTATATCAATTTTTGTTTTAATATGTAGTTGTATAGTTTAAACTTTGTTCTAGAGGATGATCATCAGTTTGATGGTTAATTAAGAGATGATGCTTTTATTTTGCCCGGCCAACTAGAGGCTGTCGCTGTCAAGCAACAGTCTAGCCGTTGCAACTTGTGTATATATTTCTCCCCCCTCTTCATTTGAATACAACAAGTGTTGCTTCCATTCGTGTGATGTATTTAAGTGCTAAAGTAAGTTAATTTATCTATATGGTATCAGATCCAACGGCTCATTTGAGCGTTTGAGATCGAAAATTTGAAATTCTCACCATTCATCATCTCCTCCTCTAGCTGTCTTCCGTTTCTTCTGAAATTCTGAAACTATATTGTGTTATCTACACGCTTCTCTTATTATTTGATCAGTATTCTTGTTATTAAGCAATGGGATCCGCTGAAAGTGAAGTACCATCAAGTGCTAGACCTGTAGCTGATCCTACAGGCTCATCTGGAGTAAACTCCAATCCAACATTGATGCAACGCCTGTTACCATAACTCATCACAAACTCAGTGGTAGTAATTACTTGGCTTGGTCTAGAGCTGTAAAAATGTTCATTACTACAAGTGGAAGGAAGAGTACCTCAAGCCTAATGCTGAGATTCCTGTGGAGACTGATCCTCAATTCAATGTTTGGAATACTGAGAATGCATGATTATGTCATGGTTGATTGGGTCCATGACCACTGATGTAAGAAACAACTTTATTCTTTATGATTCTACCTCTAAAATATGGGTAGCAGCGCAGGAGTTGTATTTCAAAGTGGACAATATCTCTGAATCTATGAACTTGATGTCATGCTGCATGACATCAAGCAAGGGGATTCCTCTGTTAATGTGTCCTTTGGCCATCTAAAGCAAGTCTGGCAACAAATTGATGTTCATGACACTCACAGATAGCCTAATCGAGAGGCTAACAAGATGTACAAAGGCATCAAGGAGACAACGAGAATATTCAAATTCCTGGCAGGCTTGAACAAGGAATTTTATGATATACGAGGAAGGATTCTTGGCACTAAGCCTTTTTCATCTATCAATGCTGTATTTTCTGAAATCAGACAGAAGGAGAGCATGATAAAACTTATGATGAGCTCCACCTCCTCCACTGAAGGGCTGCTATGGCAATCTCAAACCTAAAGCCTGCATGGTTAGACAATGTTGCTGCCAATGCTGCCACCGGGAGGTATATGCCTCCAAGCCAGTTTGGCAAAAGAAATTCTGAACCCAAGCCAACGTGGAAGTTCTGCAAGAAAGTTGGGCACACTGAGGATATGTGTTATGCTAAGCATGGGAGGCCTCCTCCTAGATTCAATGAGCAATAGAGGAATCCTAAACCTTGGATGTCTCAGGTTTCAAACTTGGGAAACTGGAGAGGACCTCCCTCTGCGGCTTCCAGCAATGTTGTGACTGGACCTTCTGAGGTGCCTATTCAGTCACAGCTTGATGATATCTATCAGGTCATGAGGCAATTGCAACCAAAGCAATAACCTCTTAAAATCAATCAAAAGGCCATACAGGCAACTATGGAAAGTTATAGTAAAACTTCTAAACTACTCTCTACTTGGATTGTTGATTCTGGTGCTACTCACCACATGACTAGGAATAAAGTAAACTAACCAACTATGTTTCATTCACCGATCTTGCTAAAGTTAAGGTTGCGAATGAGGCTAGAATCAGCATCATTGGCAGTGGAAACATTCAATTAACCACAACATTAAAATTGATGAATGTATTGTTTATTCCTGAACTAGGTTTTAATTTAATTTATGTGGGACAAATTGCTGAAGATAACAGTTGTGAAATAAGGTTCTCACCTTCTACATGTTATTTTCAGGAAATCTTCTCCAAGAAGATAATTGGCAGTGCTAACAAAGGTTAATGAACGTTTCCTTCTTTAGGCAGTAGAATCGAGTCCTCTCAGTAATAAACCTAGTTTAGGCATGTGTACGACTGCTAGTAGGAGTACTAATAGTATTTTGCTATGAAATAAGAGATTAGGACATCCTAACTTCTTGTACCCCAGAGGTTTATGCTAGTCTTGCTTTCCAATATAAATCAAAGAAATTTGTTTTTGTGAAGAATGCCAATTTGCTAAGAGTACCAGAACTAATTTTCCTGCTAAATGCTATGAGAAAAACTCTTCGTCTAGCCTTGTGCACTCAGATTTTGGGGACCCTCAAGGGTTGCCAACATTAGTGGGAGTAGGTGGTGATTACCTTTATGGATGACCACTACAAGGTCACTTGGGTATTTCTGATGAAACATAAGTATGAAGTTGGTTACATAATTGAGAGATTTATCATTATGGTTCAAAACCAATTTAATGCATCAATTAAAACACTAAGAACTGTCATGGTATGGAATATCCTGAAAAATCAGTTTAGGACTATCTTGGTACCAAAGGAATCCTTCATCAAACCTCCAGCACCTACACTCGACAACAGAATGGAGCTGTAGAAATGATGAATAGACATCTCCTTGAGGTCATCAGGGCCATCATAATGTGAATGAAGGTTCCAAAGAATTTTTGGGGTGAGGGATTGCTTACTGCTACTCACCTCATCAATAGAATGCCATCCAAGGTCCTTAGCTTTGATTTCCCTAAACATATTCTATCCCAATCTTATGCAGAGTCTAAATTATTTTCTAAGTTACCTTTGAAGGTGTTTGGGTGTGTTGTGCATAAAACATACCCATGACCAATTTAAGAGTAAACTACATATGAGGTCTTAGAAGTGCATATTCCTTGGGTATGCTCTTACTCTGAAGGGATACAAATGCTATTCTCCTAGTACTAGAAAGATGTATGTCACTCTGGATGTTGTGTTTGATGAATATAAGCCTTACTATGGATCCATCTCCCCTGATGCTAATCATGAATTTGAGAATGATATTGGAGCATCATAGATATGGCCAGACCTGAGTCTATAAAGCAGACATGGAATTCACCTGAGGGGGAGTGCAACTCCCTATCACAAGAAGGTGAACTAGACCTTGATCAAACTAATGGCACTCCAAGGAGTATATGAAGGAGCAGTGAGATTCTTCCACCTATAGGGAAATAAATCATGTGGACAACATGCCTGTTGCAATTACAAAAGGAGTTAGGGACTGTGTCAAGAAGCTAAGCACCAATTTCATATCATATGACAAGCTCAGCGACAACGTCAGAGCCTTTGTTTCTAGTATTAACAATACAAAGATTCCAAGGAACATTCAAGAAGCCCTGACACAACATGAATGGAGGAAGGCAGCCCATGAAGATATGACTACATTGCTGAAGAAGGAAACCTGGGAGTTAGATTCCAGCTGTTGAGGGCATAAGACCTGTTGGATGTAAGTGGATATTTTCTGTTAAATATAACTCTGGTGGTTCCATAAACAGGTACAAAGCAAGGTTGGCGGCCAAAGGCTTCACTTAAACCTATGGGATTGTTATGAAGAAACCTTTGCACCAGTTGAAAAGCTCAATACTGTAAGGATTTTGTTCACTCTTTCTATGAACCTTGACTAGCATCTATTCCAATTTGACATTAAGAATGTATTTCTAAATGGTGATTTAGACGAGGAAGTACGCATGCATATTCCCCTGGATTTACGATTGAGTCCAACAGGAATATAGTGTGTAGGCTAAAGAAATCTCTCTATGGCCTGAAACAGTCCCCTAGATCTTGGTTTAGAATGTTTAATACTTCAGTTATCTCACTTGGTTTTACACAATGTCACAATGATCACACTTTGTTCACTAAACTTGTTGATTCTGATCACATTGTTGTTATTTTAGTGTATGTTGATGACATTTTTTTGACTGGTAACTATTACAATGAGATTATAAAAATCAAGAAGCAGTTGGTTGAATCCTTTAAGGCCAAAGACTTAGGCCAACTAAGGTACTTACCTGGTATGGAAGTATCCAGATCATCACAGGGCATATGCCTTTCTCAGAGGATATATGTCCTTGATCTACTGGAAGACACAGGTATGACCAACTGTAAGCCTGCTAGGACACTAGTGAAGCCAGGACACAAGCCTAACGAGGTATAGAACTCTGATAAAACTGATAAGCCAAGACACCAAAGGCTGATAGGTAAACTAATATATTTGTCTCACACTAGGACTGATATATGTTACGGAGTAAGTTTTATTAGCCAATATATGCATGATTGATATAAGTGATATTTATCTATATTTTTATATCTTCTAATACTTAAATTGTGAAAAATAATTAATATGGATATTTTTAATTTTAATCGAAATAATTAGAAACTATTGATTTTCATCTAAATTAACTACATATTTTTAGCTTAATTGGATTATTAATTAAATGATACTATTTTCCATGTTAATTAGTTAAATAAATAATTTTTTAAGTTTATTTTATTTTATTATAACTACATGTGTTTTTTATTTAAAATGCAGATTGTAGCGCCCCGCACCCGGACCTTGTCCGAATACGGTGCACCCGCCGTACTTCACTAAGGAGAGTACAAAGCGTCATGCGTAACATGTGAAATTCTATCACTTAAGTCATGGACTCCCATGCTAACATTTAACATGGTAGTAAAATTTAGGCAGAATTAAAACTCTGAAATAAACATGCATTACGGAATATTAAGCCCCCAAAATAGTAGTCCACAAAACAACATAAACCGAAATTCCCAAAGAGTTCAACATGATTCATAATACATCAACATAGCAGCACAAAAGTCCTTAAGCGCGGTCTTCTCCTGACACCTCGACTATGGGTATGGCACTTTCGGCTCATCCTCGATCCATTCAACCTTAGCATTCACTGGCTCTGGGGAAAAATAAAGGTATGAGTGATAAAAATCACCCAGCAAGCATACAATAAACTACCATGAAATAAATAAAGAATCATAACATGAATGTAAAACCCCAAGAACCTCAAATATTAATTCATACCTGATCTTTAATCCTGGATCTGCTTGACGATATAGTCTATTCATAATTTTAAGTAATACCATACCAACAATATCATATTACCTACTAACTGAAACATACATCACGCCATAATGCCCATGAATTATGCAAGATGCAATACATGATATCATGTCATGTCAATAACATCAATTTGGTCCCATAAAAATAACGTGTCAGAAAAACAGAGTATTAGATCAATTAACCCCGGATCTGAACGGGTCCAGAACATGTCATCAGACCAGTTAACCCCGGGTCTAGGACGGGTCCAGAACAAAATATTAGGCCGATTAACCCTGGGCCTGGATCGGGTCCAGAACATATCATCAGACCAATTAACTCCTGGTCCGGAATGTGTCCAGAACTTATCATGTCATCAGACCTATTAACCCCGGGTCTGGAGTCGGGTTATGAGCATGCTTAGCCGACAAGAGAATCATAAGCATTTCTTTAAAAACATTGGACCGCAAATAACTTATATGCATAACGAAAACTTGCTTGCTTGAAAAGACTTGCTTGCATACAGAAAACTTCATAAAAATCAGGTTCATGGTGCATGTGATCATGTATGATACATGAAATATTATGCAATGCAAGTCATGACATGGGTTATCTTAGAAATTACTTAAGTCATGACATAGGCATGGTTTCCATATGTTGAAAATTACTCCAGATTTTACATTCTATTCATAAGGCTTCTAACACTAATCAAACATGCTTATTTTCATAATCTTTCATCATATACACGCATCACGGGGTCTTATGTTCATGTCATAAAATTTTCGTAACGTTTTAAGATGGTTAAGATCCTTAAATCATGAAGTTGTTAAAAAAGTGTACTGCTGAATTAAGCAATATAATAGCCATCTTTACATTAATTTTCATGACCTTAAAACCTTAATTAGTTTAGGCCAAAACCTGGAAAACATAGTAAAATCCTTAAGGACCAATTTTCCAGTTTTAGTGCGTCAACTTTAAATCCATAGTTACCCATCAAAACGATAATACCACGTTGATTAATTTACATGGACATGCTCCTCTATGTCTTAGGTGATAACAAAAAAATTTCTAGAGTAATCCAATAAATTTAAAGGGGTTATCTAATTAATTTCTTGAAATTGGTCATATGCTTATTCTGGACTCACGAGTTTTACTAAAAACTTTATTGTGTCAAAACCATAATTTTTTTTTTCAAAATTCCAACTCCCCAACGCCATAAACATGAAGGCCTAACATCCTACCGAAAATTAGCTCATTTTCATTTTCCTAGGGTCCATTTTCAGGTTACACAATACACCACATAAAACTGCCATGTTCCAGTAGTTTGGTCTTTTGTCCCTTTTACATGTTAAACATATAACCACTAACCTTGTTTTTATAAAATAACATATTAGTCACTAAATACATCCTTTTAACATGGATATCACAGGTTCCATCCCTTTGGTTATGTCACATTTAAGTTACCACAAAACAGTTTGCAACTTATACATAATACTTCTCATTTTCGCTCACGTTGCATTTTATTGAGTCTATTATTGGTACAACTAATTTATGCATCATTCAACCTCCATAAACAGCCCGTGCTCTTGTACCAAAATAACCCATGTCACATTTCAATTTGAGTACTATCATACTTAGGTAATAAATCATCTAGCATGCAATTTTTACATATTTTTGTTCTCACAAAACGTGTTCTTTCTTGGATTCAAGACTCTCCCTCACCTTCCTCTTCTTGGCCGAAACATGTAGGGTGCATTAGACATATTTTACAATGCTTACTTAGACATGCAACACATTTATATGCTATTTCATAATACTCACCCCAAACAACCTTGTAAAAATTACACTTGCACATGCATACCCTCTTAGAGCTTCTCAAACTTCATCCAAGAACCATTCTTGCTTAGAATCACTTTGTTAAGTCTTGTTTCATCCTAAAATATCCTCATACTATATTACATGTAGGAAAAGATTTCACCTTGAAAGGAATTAATCACATGCAAGTACAGTTGATATAGTTGAAGCGCAGTCAATATATGGTTTTTGGGGATGGAATCTGTGGCGTCAACCTATAGGATTTATCATTTTACTGATTTCTGCTCTAGCCGAGTGTGAAAGATTACCTTTTGATTTACCAGAAGCAGAAGAAGAGTTAGTAGCCGGTTATCAAACCGAATGTTGTACCCCGCTACAAACTAACATAGAAACTAAGGAAGGAAGAGGAGTAAGATAGAATTTAAGGTGATTAGCATACCCCAAGTGCAAAACCTGAAGTAAAAAGGGGCTGATGGATTATGGACCATAGGGAATATGAGCAAGAAACCCCTAAGAATAAGATTCGTTTACAAACTTCAGAAGATGAGTCTAAGTAGGCCTTAACTAAATTGAGAACCTTCTCCTTCCATCCCTAATGTGACCATTGAAATATCGTCAGGAGGTAAGACCCAAAGAAACTTTGAGCATCAATTTTATAAAATCTGGAGAGTCTAGTAGATTTGACTCGGCAAAGACTAAGTAGCACTACACACTTGTGTAAGCCTGGAAAATACATATATACATACATATATATATATACACACACACACACACACACACACACACATATATATATATATATATATATATATATATATATCTGTGTGTGTGTGTGCATAGATGAGTGTGGACATGTGCATGGGAACCACATGATGAGAAAGCTAGCATGTAAATTCATGAGTTCCAGAGACCTATGCGTAGCTAAGGAATAACAACAAGATCTAAGAAGTAGATAGATTACGGCTAATATGCTGGTATACACGTTGATAGACGGGTGCATATACACGAATCAAGACGTGTATATGCGACAATAAAATAACCTTCGGAGAAGCATGTTACACAGATATGTATATAAACGAACACAGACTCACTTAGCAGTCTTAACTATCATGTGTACTTCTTTTAAGGATTGAGACTTATTTCCGAGGAAATAAAGATGTGTATATATATATACATATATACATGGATATATATATATATATAGCCGTGCACATGAGGGCAAGAATTATGAAAATTACATTTGCATGATTGGGATATGGGATAAATATACCTGATATATATATATTCACCCGCATATGCATTACTAAGGAAAATATTTATACATGGAATATGCATGCACAATTCGGCCATAAGTCCTTATAAAATAAGCTAACAAGCAAGATTATTAAGCCTTAAATAAGGTGGTTGAATAAATTTTCAACCAAAGCAAGCCTTCCCTCTTCCCAAGTGGAGCCGCCGGTTAACTCTCCAAGAGGAGTAAATTCCTCCTCTTTTGACACAAAAGAGCCTCCCTAATTAAAACCTCTTGATAAGTCTTGATCAAAGAAAAGTTTCAAAAATATTCCCTCCCTCCTTTCATAAACAACCGGGCAACATATTGAACCAAGAAGGAAGTTCAAGAACCACACCATTCCAAGGCCATCTAGGTAAGATCCCTCCACGAATCCTAGTAAGTTACATACTAAGGGAATAGAAATTTATATCTCCTTCTTTGATAAAGCCGTAGGTATCACAGCTCTAGGGGAAGAATTTTCCTAAGCTTCAAACAAGAAGAATACTTAAGAAGATCTCCCTCCATCCATCCAAGGTGCAAATGGTAAGACCCTTCGTTCTCCCTATAAGAGGTATTACATAATCTCAGGAATGTCTAACAAGAGCCTATGCCGTGTGTGATAGGAAAAGAGAGGAGGAAGTGTTTTTCGTGCCAACCAACCCGAGCCAAATCCGAGGACTTCTAAGGCAAGTACACTATACTCTTTATGGTTTAGATGTGAAAGTGTGTGCATGAATGGATAGAAATACCTAAGATTTAATCTTAGTTGTAAAATGGTAAGTTGCAAGGCCAAAACATTCGGCCCTAGGCATTTAAATGTGTAGGAGTGGTACTTTGCTCCAAAGATGTGTTCTTTGATGATCTTATGCATATTTAAGTGTTGATCTAGGCTTGGATGTGTTAAAGATTCTCTCTTTCATGACCAAGTGCTCACGGTGGAAGGGTTAAGGGGAGGTTGGGTGATTTTACATGCAAAACGTTGATAAAGCAAGGAAGTGGGGACAAGATTTGATCTTGTTGTGTGATAGGCTTAAAATGCTCTTGGTATATCATTTTCTTGCATGCACCAAATAATGAGGCTGATGTGAAGGGTGCGTGTGTTCATCTCCAAGTTGTTGCTAAGTGTTGGTGACAAACATGTGAGCCAAGGACATTAGGAAGAATATATGATCACTGGGAAATTCTTGAGCTGGACCGAAATTTTAGCTGTTTTGTGAAGCCAGAAAAGGGATCTTAGGAACCTTCAATTCCACTGATTTTTGGTATGCTATTAGTTTTATGTGTTGGCTAGATGTGAGAGTTGGAATCACCTTAAAAAGAGCCACGGTTTATTTTTAATGAATTTTCTACTGAGATTGGTCCTGCTGGAAAAGTTGTACTGGACAGAACTTAAGTAACGTGTTTGGTAGTCTAAAAATGAACCTTAGGAATGTGCAAAACCATTAATTTTCGGCATGGTACTAGCCTCATGAATAAAGAAGAGATGGCAGTTGGAATTTTATCAAAAGAAGTTGTGGTTTATTTTTAATTAATTTTCTAGTAAAACGGGTCAAACTGAAATATGCTGGATGGACAGAATTTGTGTCACACTTTGCATGATCTGAAAAAGAGCCTTAGCGAATTAAAAATTGGGCTAAAAAAATTGATAGGATGATAGCCCAATGAGTTTATAAAGTTGGAGAGTTGGAATTTCCAGAAAAAGATTAAAGGATTGGTCACAATAAATTTTATAGTAAAGTATGGTCATTACAGAATTCATATTTCATTGTTTTACGAAAAGGAGCAAATGAGTCCCATATTGACCTTGTAATTCCACAATGCATGCATGACACTCACTTAACACAGTCACGGAGAAGAACATGTGATTAAATGGGTCTAAAACGTGCATTTTAGTAGAAGATTCCTAAGAGAAAGTAGATGCTACGAAGGTAGAAAAATTCCAGCATGTCAACGAAACATGTCCATTCGTTTATGCCATGCATTATGCCGTCGTTGCACGTTGCATGTCATATATTGCATTCATCGTCACTTGCATGATTTATGGCATGGATTTTACGTGAAAGAAAGATGAAAAGCGTTTTCAAAAAGATGATTTTTGTGTTTTTAAAAGAACGCTTCCCCACCGGTACCGTGTGTGAGTATGAACTGGCCAGTATGAACCTGAGCAGATCCGGGTTAAGTGATCTGAAAGAACGACCGTGCAGGCCCAGAATATAATAGGCCTGAAGAAGTATGAACCTGAGCAGATCCGGGTTAAGTGATCTGGAAGAACGACCGTGCGGGCCCGGAAGAGAATAGACCCGGCAAGTAAGATGACGTTACCGTTCCGAATCCGAGAGTAATAGATTCGAAGGGGAGAAGTTACCGCCTCAGATCCGGGAAGATAGATCTGAACACTCTATTGTTTTATGACGATGATGATTTGAAAGAAAAGCATGAAAAATCATATTCTTATTTTCATCATGATGCATCACATATGCATATGCATGCATGTCACATTTATGGAGTTATTGTGTAGTAACACATGATACTTAGACTAAGAGGCATGACCTTGTAGAACCTAAGTGTGACTTCTTTAAGTGATGATTATTGTGGTACAAGTTACAGTCTCTTAATGTTATATTCTGCTTGACTGGTGATTTTTCTTAAGTTAAGATCTTATTACATTAAGCGATGGTCCTTATCGAATGATGGTCAGAGGACAGGTATGCTTCTAAACCAAATATTGTTTGGGGTTCGGTTCTTGCTCGCACTTTCCATTTAACTCATGATTATTATAGTATACTTGCTGGTGACATTGTCACTCACCCTATTTTTCTCTCCAGAGGTGGCAGGAGATAAAGTTGAGTGGATTGATGACGAACCTAGGGTTCCCTACCCGTGAGTGCGTTGGAGAATGGCCAGAATTAGGAGACCGAGCTTACCAGCATTAAGGGACGATGGTGATATGTAATTGTTATGGGAAAACAATTTACTTTTGATGCTTTCAGCTACGATTTATTTGGGTTGTAAACTTTAACTCATTGTGATGACGTTTTAATTTGAAGTTTTAAATTCTGCCACGGTTTCGCTTGTTTATTGCGCGTAAGCACAAAAATGCATGCATTAGTATCATGGATCATGACGCGTATGGATGATGCCTAGTACTCTCCTAAGTGAAGTACGACGGGTGCACCGACTTCGGCGGGGCCGGGGTGCAGGGCGCCACACCGAATATTCCGGCTTGGGTTATTTTACATTGCTTCTAAGACATTTTTCTCAAGGAATCACTAATGTCTCATGCATAATACTTAGTATATTCACTAAAGTTCATATCTTAGAAATAACTAGCCATTCAAGTTACTAATTCTTCAAATAAATCATGAGAGTCTAAGGTATACTTGCCTCTTCAAGCTAGAGCCTTTTGTTAGCTTGGATATTGGATGAGATGAGTTGAATTTTTCCTCCTCCTTTACTCATGAAGCATACGGTTTTTGAAGGGAGGAGAAGAATGTTAGTTATCATTCTTAAATGTAAATAGAGCTATTTTGATATTAGATCTACTTACCAAAATGAGATTTTGAATGAAACTTCAACTAGCAAGAGCTTGCACCACCTTAATGGGTTGGCAATCTTGCACCTAGTGACCATGAAGGTAATGGGTTTTGGGTAGCAGGGGAACCAAATGAGCTTCATTCTTTGAAGATAAGGAATTCACTTAAGAGGTTTGAAATAAACTCACCTAGATGCCTCTTTGAGCTTGAAGATTGAAGAAGTGTTGAGTTGAATTCCCTAGCTCCAAGATGAAGGGGACCGTATGGTTGGGTTGAGGGAGATGAAATATCCTAGTGTCTTCTTTGCTTGGGGCTTCTTGAGAGATTGTAAGATGAGAATGGATGAATCTTCTAGGTGGTCTTGAAATAAGACATAATGGTGGAGGGGAAAGGGGTAGCCGGTGCATGGGGAGGGAAATGGGGGCAAAGTTCCATAAAAAGTAGAAAAAGAAGTATTGGTCTTGTGAATGGCAAGCTTTTGTCTACCATGCTTGCATTATTTTACTATTTATGTCTTGCATGCTTACTTTTTGTCTTAATTATATAATTATAATTTATGTAATTACTTTAAATAATAGAAATGGCTAGAGAGTTCTAGAGCCCTCCATTGTCTTGGCCGAAATTTAGGGGTCTTGGGGGTATTTTGGTCTTTTCATAGCTCATACTTATATAATTTATACCGTTATTTATTTTATCTAATATGATTTTAAATTTGCTTTGTGAGGACCATTTAGGTTTGCCTTCTTATAAAAACGAAATTATTCCAATGTTTATCAAGGCCTCTTGGCCGAATTTATAGGGCTTCACATACCTTATGACATCTACTTGTACAACTATTTAGTATCCATCTTAAATGAATTTAAATAGGGAAGTGCTAACGTAACCTAATTAAAATGAACTTAGGAGAATCAATATTTCATTATTGTTTCAAGTGCGGTACAGTTGGGTACAACATCCTTCCCCCCTTAACATAAGTTTCGTCCTCGAAACTTCTAAGACTAGTCAAAAAGATGGGGGTATCTATTCTTCATGTCTTCCTCCGTTTCCCATGTGGCTTCTTCTCCAGAATGGTATCTCCATTGAATCTTTACCATAGGTATAGGTCTCTTTCTCAGCTTTTTCTCTTTCCGATCAACGATCTTTAGGGGCTCCTCTACATACGATGTATCTTCATCAACCTTCAACTGCTAATCCTCAAGGATGTGGCTTGGGTCATAAACATATCGGCATAGTTGGGAAACATGAAACACATCATGTAACTGGGACAGTGATGGGGGCAATGCCAAGCGATATGCGACTTCACCGACTCTTTCTAAAACTTCATAGGGTCCAATGAATCTTGGGCTCAATTTTCCTTTTATGCCAAATCTCTTGATCCCTTTAGACGGAGATACCTTTAAGAAGACTTTTTCTCCTTCTTGAAACTCTAAGGGTCTCCGTCTTTCATCAGCCCATATCTTACTTCTATCTTGTGCCACCTTCAATCTTTGCTGAAAAGGTCGGGTCCCATATAGATCTTGTCTCCAATCTCGTCCAAATAAAGTGGAGATTGACATTTTCGCCCATACAACACTTCATAAGGTGCCATTCCGATGAATCTATGGAAGCTGTTATTGTAGTAAAACTCGACTAGCTTGAGACTTTTGTCCTAGCTTCTTCCAAAGTCAAGAATGCAAGCACGAAACATGTCTTCAAGGGTTTGAATCATCCTTTCGGATTGGCCATCAGTTTGTGGATGTAAAGCGGAACTCATTCTGATCCCAGTGCCCATTGCCTTTTGAAAGGCTGTCCAGAATCTCGAGGTAAAACAGGGATCACGATCGCATACGATACTTATGGGCACACCATGCAAACAAACAATCTGATCAAAGTACATAGAGGCCAACTTCTCCATAGATGCTTTAATCGACATGTCCAAAAAGTGAGAAGACTTGGTTAGACAGTCCACAATGACCCATAAGGCATCGTTTCCATACCTAGTCCTAGGTAGGTCGGTCACAAAATCCATAGTGACGTGGTCCCATTTCCATTCAGGTACTTCTAAGGGTTGTAGTAATCCAGTAGGTCTTTGGTGTTCAGCCTTTACTCTTTGACAGACCAAGCATCGCTCAACAAATTCAGCTATTTGTTGCTTCATGCCGTGCCACCAAAATCTTTGCTTGAGGTCCTGATACATCTTGTTAGCTCCAGGGTGTATAGATAATCGTGAGTTGTAGGCTTCCATCAAGACTTCATCCTTAATTTCTTTGTTCTCAGGTACACATAGTCGTCCTCAGTACCATAAACTGTCATCACTACAAACTTCGAAGTCGTTTTGTGGCTTATCTTGGATCCTCTCCTTGATCTTTCTCAAGGCTGCATCATTCCCTTGAGCCTCTTTGATACGATCAATCAGTGAAGGAATAAGAACCAACTTGTCGAGGACTTCATCCACTGAATCAACTTCTTCTAAGCCAAACTCTTCCATATCTCGCTGAAGAGGTGGTTGCCGTGGGTGGCTTGTCTTCTGACTCAACGCATCAGCAACCTTATTAGCTTTCCTAGGGTGATATTGAATTGAGAAATCATAATCTTGAATCAACTCGAGCCATCTGCGCTGCTGCATGTTTAGTTCTTTCTGGGTAAAGAGATACTTAAGGCTTTTATGATCTGTATAGATCTCACACTTCTCACCATACAAGTATTGTCTCCATATCTTTAATGCGAAAACCACTGCGCCAAGCTCAAGATCTTTAATAGGGTAGTTTTTATCGTATGGTTTTAACTGTCGGGATGCATAAGCTATCACCTTATCTCTCTGCATAAGTACACATCCGAGACCGTTCTTTGAAGCATCGATGTACACTACGTAGTTCTCGCCAGGAGTGGGCTGAGCCAAGATAGGGACGGACGTCAACTTTGCTTTTAACTCTGAGAAACTCTTTTCACAGTCGGCATTCCACTCGAACTTGGTTTTCTTTTGGGTCAATCTAGTGAGGGGGACAGCTATCCTCGAAAATCCTTCAACAAATTTCTGATAATATCCTGCCAGCCCAAGGAAGCTTCTCACCTATGTGACATTTGTTGGTCTGAGCCATTCTGTAATAGCTTCATTTTTCTTGGGATCTACTGAAATCCCATCTTCTGATATAACATAGCCGAGGAAGGATACACTATGCAGCCAAAACTCGTATTTGCTAAATTTTGCGTACAACTGTCTTCCTCTTAAAATAGTCAAAACCTTCCTCAAATGGGCTGCATGAGTTTCCTCATCTGGTGAATAGATCAAAATGATGTCTATGAAGACTACTACGAACTTGTCTAATTGGTCCTGAAAAACTCGATTGATGAGATCCATAAAGGCGGCAGGAGCATTGGTTAAGCCGAAGGGCATGACCAAAAATTCGCAGTGTCCATAGCGTGTCCTGAGAGCAGTCTTAGGAACGTCTTCAGCCTTAATCTTCAACTGAAAGTATCCAGATCGCAGGTCAATCTTACTGAAGATTCGAGATCCCTGCATTAAGATTCTTTAGATAGGGTTTTGGAAATTTAAACCTTAATTGAACTAGAACTTGTTAGTTACGTACCCTGAGTTGATCAAATAAGTTGTCTATCCGGGGAAATGGGTACTTATTCTTTATGGTGATTTTGTTTAGTTCCCGGTAATCAATGCATAAGCACATACTTCCATCTTTCTTCTTCACGAACAACACAGGAGTACCCTAAGGCGAAACACTAGGGCGAATGAGCTTCTTCTCTGGCAGCTCGTGTAACTAATCCTTTAGCTTTTTCAGTTCTGCAGGAGCCATCCGATATGGGGCTTTTGATATGGGTTCAGCTCCTGGGACAAGGATTATCTCGAAGGCAATTTTGCGATCAGGAGGTAGTCCAGGTAATTCGTCTGGAAAGACATCAGGGTATTCATTGACAACCGGAACTTGAGCAAGGGTGGGACTCGCTTGCTCAACACTTATGACATAAACAAAGAACCCTTCGTGGCCTTTCTTCAATGCTCGGCTGGCACGAGCCGTGTTAACATAGACTTTCTTGGATGGTTTCTTTAACTTAGCTCCTCCTTGGAATGACACTTCGTCTCGAGCTGGGTTCTTAATTATAACTTGCCTACTTCGACAACTAATGTGAGCGTGGTTCCTTGAGAGCCAATCCATTCCAAGGATCACATTGAAATCGCTCATGGGTATAGGAATCAAGTCGGCTTCAAACCGCTGATCATCGAACTCGAGCACACAATTTCAGAAGATATGATGAGAGACAAGCACCTGATCGCCGGCTGCTTGTACTCTATAGGGTGATTCTAGTCTGACTGAGTTATGATCTATATTCTTAGCAAACTTTCTGGAGATAAATGAGTGGCTGGCACCACTGTCGAACAATACATTCGCAGGTATGCTACTTACTAAGATAGTTCCTGAATCATGCATATTTAACTAAGCAACAGTATTGACATTCATAAGTAAAACGTATTTAAGGCGTAAAACTTTAGATCTTACCAGTCACTATGTCTTCTGTCTCCTCAACATCTGCTTCTGTCATGACGTGCACCCTTGCATTCGCATGTGGTCGCTGGTTCTTTGGCTGTTGCTGCTGTTGCTGCGCTCCTCTTTCTGGGCAATCCCTAATCAGGTGACCATCCTTGCCGCATCCAAAACATTGTCCAGCCTTCCATCGACACTCACCCATGTGCCTCTTCTGGCACTGAGGACATACTGGTATAGATGGCTGCTGGGGTGGAGTCTGATTCTTTTGCTGATTATTATGGTGCTGCTGGCGGTGCTGATACTGACCCTGTGATTTTCCTTGTCGAACTGATCCTCTGAAATTCTTCTTAGATACCTTTATGTATTTCTCATTTCCAGTCCCTTGTCTTTCTCTCTTTTGACCCACATCGTCTCGGCGGATAATGTCTCTCTCAATCCTATAGAAGGCGTCCAAAAGAGCTCCAAAATTCATGGGGTTTGCATTTAACAACCATGTCCGGATTCTTGGATTCAGGCCTCTTTCAAATTTCAGCATTTTTGTCTCTTCATCATTCATGGTGACAGGCTGAAATCTCCCTAATGCGATGAACTTATTTGCATACTCTGCTACCGTCATACCAGATTCTTGCTTCAGTGATTCAAATTCATGCCTCTTTTGTAGCTTGACTGATGGAGGGATATAGAACTTGTGGAATTCTTGCAGAAATCTCTCCCAGACAATCGGTCTGGGCAAGGGATGTAAATTCGTCTTCCACCATTGGTTAGCTTCACTTATCAGAAAAGGTCTGATGGCTTGGGCTTTCAGCTCGTCGAGGGCTTGAATTAACTCGAAACAGTTTTCAACTTCGTCTAACCACTTCTCCGCGGTATCGGGATCTGGCTTTCCCTCAAACGGTGGTACATTAGATCTCTTTAATTTCTCAAAGTAATACTGGGAATCTCTCACAGGCTTGTGCGGATGAGGTGGAGCATTCTTATGGATTAGGCCTTGCCCGATCTGGATAACCACTTGGCAAAAGGCCTGAAACGCATTAATGTCAGGTATAACCGGAGGAACAGGTGCCTACGGCGGTGGTGGTGGATTATTCTGAACTGGGGGATTCTGGTCCGGTTGTGGTGGCGGCGGGACCTGAACCGGCGGTGGAGGAACGGGGCCCTGTGGCTGAGGAGGAACGGGCTCCTGAGCAGCTGGTCGAGCCCTAGGAGGTCTGCCACGAGGTGGTACCATCTGCACTACAGAGTGTTAAAATTTATACAAAGGTTGGGATAAAACCAAATTATTTTGTGCAAAGGCCATAATTCTCAGAAAAATTTAAATGAGGAAGAGAAAAGTCTCACCTTACGTTAGAGATCCGGATTTAATAAGGCAGAATGGATTAATAAATTATATTCTAAATCCGGTCTAAGTGGTCCTAATCTAAGGTCATCACTCTTCTAAGATCATGACTTAAGTCTAAGATCAAACTTAGATTCTAAGATCATAACTTAGTTCTACGTTTTGCCCAAAATCTAGAGCCTGGGCTCTAATACCACCTGTAGCACCCTGCACCCGGACCTTGTCCGAATACGGTGCACCCGCCGTACTTCACTAAGTAGAGTACAAAGCGTAATGTGTAACATGTGAAAATCCATTACTTAAGTCATGGACTCCCATGCTAACATTTAACATGGTAGTAAAATTTAGGCAGAATTAAAGCTCTGAAATAAACATGCATTACGGAATATTAAGTCCCCAAAATAGTAGTCCACAAAACAACATAAACCGAAATTCCCAAAGAGTTCAACATGATTCATAATACATCAACATACCAGCACAAAAGTCCTTAAGCGCGGTCTTCTCCTAACACCTCGACTATGGGTACGGCACTTTCGGCTCATCCTCGATCCATTCAACCTTAGCATTCACTGGCTCTGGGGAAAAATAAAGGTATGAGTGATAAAAATCACCCAGTAAGCATACAATAAACTACCATGAGGTAAATAAAGAATCATAACATGAATTCAAGTAATTTTAAGTAATACCATACCAACAATATCATATTACCTACTAACTGAAACATACATCACGCCATAATGCCCATGAATTATGCAAGATGCAATACATGATATCATGTCATGTCAATAATATCAATTTGGTCCCATAAAAATAACGTGTCAGAATAACGGAGTATCAGATCAATTAACCCCGGATCTGAACTAGTCCAGAACATGTCATCAGACCAGTTAACCCCGGGTCTGGGACGGGTCCAGAACATAATATCAGGCCGATTAACTCCGGGCCTTGATCGGGTCCAGAACATATCATCGGACCAATTAACCCCGGGTCCAGAACGGGTCTAGAACTTATCATGTCATCAGACCTATTAACCCCGGGTCTGGAGTAGAGTTATGAGAATGCTTAGCCGGCAAGAGAATCATAAGCATTTCTTTAATAACATGGGACCGCAAATAACTTATATGCATAACGAAAACTTGCTTGCATACGCAAAAATTCATAAAAATCAGGTTCATGGTGCATTTGATCATGCATGATACATGAAATGTTATGAAATGCAAGTCATGGCATGGGTCATCTTAGAAATTACTTAAGTCATGACATAGGCATGATTTCAATATGCTGAAAATTACTCCAGATTTTACATTCTGTTCATAAGGCTTCCAACACTAACCAAACAGCTGATTTTCATAATCTTTCATCATATACACGCATCACGGGGTCTTATGTCCATGTCATAAAATTTTCATAACGTTTTATGATGGTTAAGATCCTTAAATCATTAATTTGTTAACAAAGTGCACTGCTGAATTCAGCAGTATAATAGCTCTCTTTACCTTAATTTTCATGACCTTAAAACCTTAATTAGTTTGGGCCAAAGCCTGGAAAACATAGTAAAATCCTTAAGGACTAACATTCATGGGCCCAAACCATTCATATAGGTCAAAAGCCACAAAATTAAGGCCTCTTAACTTATTCCTCTTTTCTGTCCAATTTTCCAGTTTTAGTGCATCAACTTTAAATCCATAGTTACCCATCAAAACGATAATACCACGTTGATTAATTTACATGGACATGCTCCTCTATGTCTTAGGTGATTACCATAAAATTTCCAAAGTAATCCAATAACTTTAAAGGGGTTATCTAATTAATTTCTCGAAATTGGTGATATGCTTATTCTGGACTCACCAGTTTTACTAAAAACTTTATTGTGTCAAAACTATAATTCCGTTTTCCAAAATTCTGACTCCCCAACGCCATAAACATGCAGAACTAGCATCCTACCGAAACTTAGCTCATTTTCACTTTCCTACGGTCCATTTCCAGGTTACACAATATACCACATAAAACTACTCTGTTCCAGTAGTTTGGTCTTTTGTCGCTTTTTCATATTAAACATATAACCACTAACCTTATTTTTATAAAATAACGTATTAAACAGTTTGCAACTTATACATAATACTTCTCATTTTCGCTCACGTTGCATTTTATTGAGTCTATTATTGGTACAACTAATTTATGCATCATTCAACCCCTATAAACAGCCTGTGCTCTTGTACCAAAATAACCCATGTCACATTTCAATTTGAGTACTATCATACTTAGGTAATAAATCATCTAGCATGCAATTTTCACATATTTTTGTTCTCACAAAACATGTTCTTTCTTGGATTCAAGACTCTCCCTCACATTCCTCTTCATGGCCGAAACATGTAGTGTGCAATAGACATATTTTACAATGCTTACTGAGACATGCAACACATTTATATGCTATTTCATAATACTCACCCCAAACAACCTAGTAAAAATTACACTAGCAGACGCATACCCTCTTAGAACTTCTCAATCTTCACCCAAGAACCATTCTTGCTTAGATATCACTTTGTTAAGTCTTGTTTCATCCTAAAACAGCCTCGTACTATATTACATGTAAGAAAAGATTTCATCTTGGAAAGAATTAATCATATGCAAGACATTTTTCTTAAGGAATCACTAAGGTCTCATGCATAATACTTAGTATATTCACTAAAGTTCATATCTTAGAAATAACTAGCCATTCAAGTTACTAATTCTTCAAATAAATCATGAGAGTCTAATGTATACTTGCCTCTTCAAGCTAGAGCCTTTTGTTAGCTTGGATATTGGATGAGATGAGTTGAATTTTTCCTCCTCCTTTACTCATGAAGCATACGGTTTTTGAAGGGAGGAGAAGAATGTTAGTCATCATTCTTAAATGTAAATAGAGCTATTTTGATATTAGATCTACTTACCAAAATGAGATTTTGAATGAAACTTCAACTAGCAAGAGCTTGCACCACCTTAATGGGTTGGCAATCTTGCACCTAGTGACCGTGAAGGTCACGGGTTTGGGATAGGAGGGGAACCAAATGAGCTTCATTCTTTGAAGATAAGGAATTCACTTAAGAGGTTTGAAATAAACTCACCTAGATGCCTCTTTGAGCTTGAAGATGGAAGAAGTGTTGAGTTGAATTCCCCAGCTCCAAGATGAAGGGGACCGTATGGTTGGATTGAGGGAGATGAAATATTTTAAGTGTCTTCTTTGCTAGGGGTTTCTTGAGAGATTGTAAGATGAGAATGGATGAAGCTTCTAGGTGGTCTTGAAATAAGACATAATGGTGGAGGGGAAAGGGGTAGCCGTCGCATGGGGAGGGAAAAAGGGGCAAGGTTCCATAAAAAGTAGAAAAAGATGTATTGGTCTTGTGAATGGCAAGCTTTTGTCTACCATGCTTGCATTATTTTACTATTTATTTCTTGCATGCTTACGTTGGTCTTAATTATATAATTATAATTTAAGTAATTACTTTAAATAATAGAGATGGCTAGAGAGTTCTAGAGCCCTCCATTGTCTTGGCCAAAATTTCGGGGGTCTTGGGGGTATTTTGGTCTTTTCATAGCTCATACTTATATAATTTATACCGTTATTTATTTTATCTAATATGATTTTAAATTTGCTTTGTGAGGACCATTTAGGTTTGCCTTCTTATAAAAACGAAATTATTCCAAAGTTTATCAAGGCCTCTTGGCTGAATTTATAGGGCTTCACATACCTTGTGACATCTATTTGTACAACTATTTAATATCCATCTATTTGTACAACTATTTAATATCCATCTTAGGAGAATCAATATTTCATTATTGTTTCAAGTGCGGTACAATTGGGTACAACAAAGATAATATTCTGGAAAAGATCTAGATAGAGATGGAAACTAATTTCAAGACGATATGATAGAATCAAGAAAGGATGATCAGATTTTATGGATATATCTAAATCAATTAGGGGAAGAATCTGAAGTGAAATAGGAAACCTGGATAAAATCCTATATAATTCGCAACATCAGCAGAGCATCTAACCAAGATTTATTCCCCCACCAAGCGGATAATTTCCCAGGAAACAGAAACCGGACACGTTTCATGATACAACTTTTCCTGCCATCCATCTTTTTATCCATCACTACAAAAGAAAAGAGAGAAAAAAAGAAAGAAGAAGAAAGTCGGATGGCCAGGGGCAAGTCCCACCCGCCAAAAGGAAAAACAAAAAAAGGACGCAGCAAGTGTGCCTTTCTCTATCCATCTGTAATAGCGCGTCAGCCATCAACCAGCATTTTTGTCAGCAGTCCATTCATCTATCGTCAGGCTGTCAGAATTTAGCAGCAGGTTGCGGCGTCAGCTTTTCTGCATTCCTGTAAGGCGTGTCAGGCAGTAGTCAGATTGCAGCCAGTCCGTTAGTCAGGCACAATTTCCAAGCAAAGCAGTGTAATTTTATGCACGGTTTCTTAAACTGCTACTCTTTTATGCAATTATACATGGATATGATGGATAGTATGGATTTAATTTGTGGCTACATTTTTATTTTCTTGACTAGGTTTTGTGAAAGTTGAATTATTTTGATATTTTAATGTATTAGTTTTTCCTTTTTGATTTGTTTAATTTTCTAGTTGAATTCCAATTGTTAATTATTGTTGGTGTTTTTATTGCGCCAATAGATTAGCTACCTATTGATAGAACATATAATTAAATTTGATGAACCGGGTGGTGAAGATTTTAATATAGATTGTGTCAACAACAACCTCATAGTAAAATTGATTAGGAATAGATTTGATTTCTATATGGGGATTTCTAGTATTAAATAATCAAATGTTATGGAAACTAGAAAATTCTGTAAATATTTAATGCGATTTATTTGATTAAATTTCACATAAGGATATGGAGTTTATCAAATTAAATTAGGTTTTTATGTCAAGACATTGGGTAAAAATTAAATATGGAATTTCTTCCTTAGAGGTTAAGAATAGAAACTCGTTAACTATTTTGGTTAAAGAGTGGATTACACTTGAGACTAAAAATCAACTGGAACATAAACTACTCAAGGAACTTAAAAGGGAAAAAGCTAAGGTTTGATATTTAATTAGTAGTTAGTTTTTGATTTTTTTTAATTTTATTTATTATGTTTAAATTAAGGTGAAAATAGTTTTGGTACTTAAAATTAGTCTTCGCGGGATCGACAACTCTACCTATTACTTTAAAATTTTACCTAGTGCACTCGCTAGTTAGAGGTTAGAAATTACGTATCAAGTTTTTGGCGCCGTTGCCGAGGACTATATTCTAATATCATATAATTATTGTTAGTGTTGAGATTAAAACCAAAATATTTTACACATAATAAACATATATGAAAAATTTTCAACGAGAGTGTTTATATATATATATATATATATACATTTTTATATATAAAATATTTTTCTGTTTTATATATACATTTTGTGTTTTCCTGTTTTTCAGTTTTTTTCTTTTTTATACTTTTATTTTTTGTTTTTAGTTATATATTATATATATAAAATATATGTATGTATATTATAATTTACTTTTTTTTTGTTTTTCAGTTTTTTGCCCTTTTCACATTTATTTTAGTAATTAGTTTGATATTATATTTAGTTTCAGTAATTATTTCTAGATTGTTTTAGTTTCGTAATTCTTATTCTTTATGTGTCACTTTCGTAATTTTCATTCTCTCTGAGCGAGTCTCGTGAATAGTTTAGTATCTGTGTTATTTTCATGATTAGTTTTAGTATCAGTATTATTTTTGTAAATTGTTTTGCTAATTGTTTTGTTATTTTTTTGATTTGTTCTTATTTTTTTTATTTTTTATTTTGATTTTATAGTTTATGACCCGTAGTTCTGGTGGATAATTGCTATTTGATCCTAATATTGAAGCTACTGCTAGAAAAAACCGAAAGAAAGTGAGAGAAGCAAAGAAAAATTTAAATATCCAAAAAATTAAAGAAGAGCTAGAAATCAGCGCAACTAAAATGGCAGGTAATAATGATGAAGCCCCTATGTGTCTTAGAGACTATGCAACCCCCTAAAGTATAGGGAACTTGCTCTACTATACTTAGACTTACTATATCTACCAATAATTTTGAAACCAAACCATCTACAATTCAAATGATTCAACAATCTGTTCAATTTTATGATTTATCGAGCGAAGACACTAATGCCCATATTTCTAATTTCCTAGAAATATGCAACACCTTTAAGCGAAATGGGGTAGGTGATGATGCTATAAGATTAAGACTTTTCCCCTTTACGCTAAAAGATAAAGCAAAAGCATTGTTAAATTCTCTCCCCTCAGTTTCTATAACTACATGGTACCAATTAGCTTCTAGTTTTTTAACTAAATATTTTGCACCATCTAAAACTATGAAATTAAGAAATGATACAACAAAATTTTGTTCAAGATAGTGGGGGAATCATTATATGAAGCTTGGAAAAGATTTAAAGATTATTTAAGAAGGTGCCCACATTATGAACTACCGAAATGGATGCAATTTGAAATATTTTATAACGGTATGGAAAATGGCACTAGGGCAATGGTAGATGCAACAAGTGGAGGTAGTATAATGAGAAAGCCATCCGATGATGCTTGGGATCTTTCGAAGAGATGGCTGTAACAGGATCTCAATGGCCAAATTGGAGAAGTAACCCTAGAAAAGGTTCCATGCAAGAGCTATATACTAATTATGCTATTCTAGCATTTACTTTCTTTAATCAGTAAAAGTTTAGGCATTGGAGAAAAAATGACTTGTGAAAACTGTGCAGGAAATCAAATAGTAAATCAATGCCCACATAATCACTTGTCCAGCATGAATGAATATTTTTACCTGAACAATGAAGCCAATTTTGTGGGTCAAAATTAAAGGTATAACAGTCCTTATCCTAACAACTACAATTCGCAGTGGAGAAATAACACAAATTCTTGGATTCGAAATCAAAATTCAAGGCATCCTCCGGATTTTCTAGCGACTAAAGAGAAAATTTTAGACGTTGATGATATCTTGGCAAAATTTATATCAAGCTTTGAAACTAGATTCTGAAATCAAGAAACTTTGATAAGAAATCAAGAAACTTTAATCAAGAATCAAGAATCTGCAATCAAAAATTTGGAAAACCGAGTCGGTCAAATGGCGAATTTATTGTTGAATAGAATTCAAGGAAGTTTGCCAAGTAATAATAAGATAAATCCTAAAGAATTAAATGCTATAACTCTGAGGAGTGAAGATGAAACAATCAACTAGACAAACTCTTTGAATGAATGATTATATAGAGATGAGTGAAAATAACATCGAGCGGTCAATTTTTCTTGGTACTAAGCATAACAAAGCTGATGGAGATGAGAAAAAAGTAGAAGCCGAAGTATTGAGAAAAGACGATGATATCTGTCAATGAAACAATCTGAAAAGCCAAATAAGAAAGATGAAATGAGAACTCCACAATACTTTGTTCAGAAATATGTTTCGATAATTTTCAAAATTATGATTTTAAGTGACACATACTTAAATAATACCAACGGATGTCACACATGATGGTATAAGTGTTAAGGAGTTGAAATATATTAAACATGTGAAAAAATGTTGGTGTATGATTTTGTTTTGATGATTTTCTTAAGTATTATATGTTAAAACTTTTCTTCAGGCTTCAAACGTCTGATCAAGCGCTTCATCTTTTAAAAAGTTTAAACGGAAACTTTAGATAGAACATTGAACGCTTTATAAAGTGCTTTATCTTTCAGAAAGTTTAAATAGAAAATTTAGATCAAACATTGAACACTTCATAAAGCGCTCCATCTTTCAGAATGTTTAAACAAAAATTTTAGATCGAACATTGAACGCTACACAAAGCGCTTCATCCTTTGAAAATTCTGAATATAGAGTTCTGATGCAACATGACACACTATATATAGCGCTTCATCCTTTGGAAATTTTGAACAGAGAGTTCTGGTGGCAACATGAAACGCTACATAAAGCGCTTAATCTATGAAGAAGTAATTATGTGTTACTTCACTCTCCTAACAAAGCGCTTCATGTTATCTAAAATGTGATAAACAGTTGTTTTCATTTACATTTATGTTCTTAATATTTCATACATGATTTTTGTGATTTTATTATTTGATGAATATTGTTATGTCTTGTGACTAACGTGCCTTGAAGTTTCTATAAGTTACCAAAAGGACTAAAGTGGTATTTTGAGTTCTTGTAGGTATATGACACGGAAAAAATCATGCAAGGACTTCTTTATTACTTATTCATCACTACAAATATTTTCTTATATTTATTTATGGCCAACGAAGATATTTTGGAGTTTTCTATCACCAGAGGTATTTTTGTTATTTTATCACTCAAGGGCATTTTGGTCATTTCACTCATGGACATCACTTGAGTTTGATATTATCTCAAACATGGAGCTTATTTATGGTTTTCTTGAAGATCATTTGATGATTATCTATTCTATTCTTTATTTGGTGATATTGTCGATAGTAGCAGGATATGTGACGGGTTTTGATGTCACATTCTATTTTATTTTTGGTGATACTTCTATATATGTTATTGGAGGTTCTCACTCCTCATTTTGCAAAGACTCTAAGGGTGTTATTGGTACAAAATTCACCACAACATTCAAGGAGAAAAATGTGCAAATCTGAGTTTGTACATATATAAATGGATCAAAAACGTGGTTAATTATGTGGAGAAGGTGTTCCATTCATGTTGTGACAAATGTACAAGATTATGCCACTTGCACCAACCAAATACAAGCTAGGTGGCAAAAGTTGTCATATGGATTTTCAATTTGAAAATAGCGGCTAGTAAAAGTTGTTGTGGAGCTGATTTTGCAGTCATCACGTGGCCTATTATCTTGCCAAGAAGTTGAGGAAATCTTGGAGGAATATGTCTTCTATATTATCTTCATTTTGCAAACTATTTCCATGTCATTTTTGAGATGATAAAATCGGCCAAGTTGGAAGCAAAGGTGGACAAATCATATTGCTTGAAGTTGCCATGTGTACAAGATGTTATGGTGGCCATCCAATGAGTTGAAGACACATAAAACTTGATGATGAAGATGATGATACATTGGCATTCTTATCTTCAAGGGTCATTTCACACTATAAATAGGAGGCAAGGTGAAGAAGAGAAGACACACACTAGAAAAGCAAAAGTTGAAGTTCATAGTCTTGCTATTCTTCTCTCATTTCTTGATTCATTTTTTGTGTAGATAAGGTGTTCCATTTCTACTTTATGTCTAGCTACACTATACACGCCTCCTGTTCGTATTGTGTAAGATTGGTTAGCCAAATTTATAACCCTACACCAATAGGTGTTAAAGGTGTTGCAACCAAGAGTTGCATAGAGGTGATCATCCAAGTCTTGAATAGGATTGGTGTTTGACCCAAGGATCAAGTTTGGTTCTTGTTGTTTTTGTGTACCATAGTGAAATCCAAGGAAAGGTGTTCCTTGGGACTGGAGTATGTCGCATTGAGCGAACCAGGATAAATCTTTTGTGTTCTTGTCTTCTTTCTACTTTTCTGTTTTTCTGCCCGTTTTCACTGCATTTTTTTATCCAACTTCACACATCTTAAAAAGTAGCAAACCACTTTTAAAATTTGTGATTTTTGGTGCAGTTATACTTAAGACTGTTCGCTTTCATTCGCAACAAGAATCACTTGATTTGAGCAAAGGAAAGTTACTTCAAATATATGTAGAAATATTATCTTTGGCTTAACAAACCATACCTTAGTAAAAGACTTCGAAGAATGTATGAAGTCAGAATTTGAAATATCAATGATAGGAGAGTTGAACTACTTCTTAGGGCTTCAAATCAAACAAACCCCTCAAGGAATCCACATTAGTCAACTTAAGTATGTCAATGATATGATTAAAAAGTTTGGATTTGAAGAATTGAAACCAACACCTACCCCTATGAGTGTTAGTACCAAACTAGACAAAGATGGAAATGGAAAATCTTTTGATGACACACTATATAGGTCTATGATTGGATTATTGTTATATTTAACCGCATCAAGACCTATAATGTTTAGTGTGTGTATGTGTGCTATGTTTCAATATTGTCCTAAAGTGTCACATTATAATGCGGTGAAAAAAGATATTTAGATACATTAAACATACACCTCATTTGGGACTTTGATACGACAGAAATGCTATGTTGGAATTATACGCATTTAGTGATGTTGATTATGGTGGTTGCAAGATAGATAGAAAATCCACTAGCGGTACGTGTCTTCCATAGGAACCAATTTGATCTCTTGGTTTTCTAAGAAACAAGCTAGTGTAGCTCTTTCTACCACCAAAGCCGAGTATATAGCCTTAAGTTTATGCACTACCCAAATACTTTGGCTTAAACAACAACTTAGTGATTTTGGCATTATGATGAATAAGGTTCAAATTTTCTGTGATAGCACGAGTGCGATCAATCTTTCTCGGAATCCGGTACTTCATTCTAAGGCCAAAAACATAGAGGTTCGATACCATTTTCTCCGAGACCATGTACAAAATGAGGATATAGTTATCAATCATGTAAGAACTAATCATCAAATTGCTGATATTTTCATAAACCCCTTAGTCAAGCTATTTTTGAAACTTTACGAGCCAAGGTAAGTATGATGGCCTACCATACAATCGTATAATTCTATATTTTGCATGATTTGCAAAATAAAGGGGGAGAATAAGAACATAATTTTAGATTTTAAATTTTAAGTCATGATTTTAAGGATAAATAATGAGTTAAGTTCAATTTGTATAAGTTTCAATTGGTATTCAATTGGCTCGGAGCATAGATTAAGAGGGAGAGTATAACTTGAGGGGGAGCACGTATGTTGAAACAGGTATCTAAAAAGAGAGTTTGAGAGTTTGAAAACGATTAGTATAGAATTGGTGAGTTTTTCAAAACAATTCGATTGGTATAAAAATTGGTAGATATGTGATAATCAATTGGCAAAAAATTTGTGACATTACAATCATGTAAGGCTATTTTGGAAATCATCCAAAAGGAGGAGAATGTTGAGAAATATGTTTGGATAATTTTATAAATTATAATTTTAAGTGACACATACTTAAATAATTTCTAGTGATGTCACACATGATGGTATAAGTGTTAAGGAGTTGAAATATATTAAACATGTGGAAAAAATGTTGGTGAATGATTTGATTTTGATGATTTGCACAAGTATTATATGTTAAAACTTTTCTTCAGGCTTCAAACGCCCAATCAAGCGCTTCATCTTTCAGAAAGTTTAAACAGAAACTTTAGATAGAACATTGAACGCTTCAATCAAGCGCTTCTTCTTTCAGAAAGTTTAAACAGAAACTTTAGATGAACATTGAACGCTTCATAAAGGGCTTTATCTTTCAAAAAGTTTAAACATAAACTTTAGATCAAACATTGAACGCTTCATAAAGCGCTTCATCTTTCAGAAAGTTTAAAGGGAAAATTACGTTTAAACCCCCTGTGGTTTGACTTAATTCTAAAAACCTCCCCTCTCGTTTTGAATTATACATTTACCTCCCGTACAATTTGGGTTAAAAATGCACCGGCCAATTTTCACCAAAACCACAGGGGGTAAACATGCTAGAAATTAGCCGGTGCCTTTTTTACCCAAACCATAGGGGAGGTAAATGTATAATTTCAAACGAGAGGGGAGGTTTTTAGAATTAAGCCAAACCACAGGGGGACTAAGTGTAATTTTTCCTTTGCGCCTGCCAAATGAAAATTAGAGATAATAACGATATTCAAGGCATGCAGCTCATGCAGACGTCACCGGACAATGAGATCTTAATTTCGCGCCTGCAAGGCTATGATGAGGAAACCGCGTTCATCCCGGTTGTTCCACATCGTAAACGTCGATCCCGCAAGGATCTACCCCCCTTGCCGCCATCAACCATTTTGACGCGTAGTGCATCACATGTTATTCAGTGAAGTTCCTCTAACCTTACTCAATGAATATATTAATATGGAATATTCGAGGCATGCGTGCCTCCTTGCCGCGTCTACACCAATTGATTAGAGAACATCGACTGAATTTACTAGCTTTGATTGAACCTAAACATACCCCATCATAAATAACTGGGTTTGGTTTGCGTCTTGGATTTTCGCAGTTTTATGCCTCGCAGTCAGAACATATCTGGTTTTTTTGGCGTGATAATGAGTTCCGTTTGCTTGCCATGCAGGATAATGATCAAGTGGTCCATTTCACATTACTGTCACTATCACTACAGTATACCTTTGTGCTCTCGTTGGTCTATGCGAAACATACACCCTCCCAACGTCACATTCTATGGCACTCCTTGTGTGACTTTGCTATGACATTGCAATTACCCTGGCTTGTGGGGGGCGATTTCAATACTTTTAGATCTATGGACGATCATAGTGGAAGATCCACTCCTTCTCTGACAGCTTTACAAGATTTTAATGAGTGTATCGAATCATGCTCTCTTATGTCACCTCCATATCAAGACACTAGATTCACATGGGCGGAAGGAAGAGGTCTTGGCCGTGTACGACGTCGATTGGACTGGATATTTGTCAACTCTATGTTTCAAGATGGGTTTGAGACTTTGCAGTTAACTCATTTACCTCGTGCGACATCTGATCACACTCCACTACTATTGTTATGTAAAATGAGTTCTCCGCCTTGCCATCGCTCATTTCGCTTTTTAGATGCCTGGCTCCATAATTCGGATTTTCATACCTACGTGCAAAATGCTTGGTTATCATATTCAACAACGGGTGGCATGCATGGGTTCTATACAAAGTTAATTTCCCTAAAGAAAGATATAAAAAAGTGGAATAAAGATGTCTTTGGGAACATTTTCAGCAATCTAAAGCATGCAGAGGACCTGTTGAGTAGCGCAGAACATAGTTGGGATGCAAATCCCACGGAAGAGACGCGACAGGCCTACTATAAGGCCAAGGCTGACTATTTGCTTGCATCGAATTATGAACTGTAATTCTTGAAGCAAAAGGCAAGAGTAAAATGGCTAAATGAAGGTGATGCTAATACAAGATACTTCCACTCACTTGTCAAAGGTAAACGCACACACCTTCGTACACGACAAATTCAAAATTCTGCGAGCACCCTATTAACTAGTCCAGATGATATCATGGCTTCTGCAGTCGAGTTCTATACAGAATTATTTACTCGGGAAGCAACACAGAACCACTCGGAGATCCTTTCACACATCCCATGCATAATATCTGAGCAAGACAACCTCATGCTTACACAACTTCCGTCGGAGTCGGAGGTAAAGACAGCAGTGTGGAGTCTAGATCCTCAAAGTGCAGCTGGACCGGATGGTTTTAATGGTAATTTTTATAGTTCATGCTGGACCATAATACATTCTGATGTACTTAAAGCGGTGCAGGAATTCTTTCTTGGGGTTCCGCAACCAACAATTATGGCTAGTGCTTTACTTACTTTGATTCCGAAAACGCAATCACCACAAACATTTAGCGACTTTCGTCCCATCTGTCTTACGAATTTTTTGAGTAAAGTCTGTACTCGTATTATCGCCACACGATTGGGGACACTATTGCCAAGATTAATCTCGCCGGAGCAAACAGGATTCTTACCTGGACATGATCTTTCAACACAAGTATTATTGGCGCAGGAAATGATACATATGCTGGATAAAGGTGGATCTCAACTATGCTTGAAATTAGATATGATGAAGGCATTTGACTGGGTAAGCTGGGAGTACCTTGAGCTACTATTGCGCAAATTTGGGTTTTCAGATTTCTTCATTCGGGTTGTTATTAATCACCTACGTGCCACTACGCTGTCAGTTTTAATAAATGGGCAGCCATCGTCATCATTTCGCCCATTTAGGGGAGTAAAGCAGGGTGATCCGCTGTCCCTATTGCTGTTTATTTTATCATCAGAGGGTTTTAGCAGAGGCTAAAAGTCACTTGTCGCAGCAGGCCACATCCAATCCTTTCGGCTGGGTCGTATTCCCTTTGCCATCACCCACTTGGCCTATGCTGATGATCTACTTATTTTTCTTCGGGGAACACAGCGTAACCTCAGCCGATTTCATGCATTCTTAACTAAGTATGAAGCTGCATCGGGACAAAAGGTTAATTTTCACAAAAGTAGTTTCATCCCTTCGGCAAATATCACACCACATCAGCGACGGACATACAAGGACATTCTTGGTATGCGGCTTGCTTCTCTTCCTTTTCGGTATCTGGGCTCATATCTTCATAAAGGTATTAATAGATCAGTGTATTGCTCCTCGCTGTTGCAACATATGGAGGACCGCCTGCAAGGTTGGCATGCCCGTATGCTCTCCCAAGCAGGACGTCTAGTTCTGCTCTGTTCAGTGATTGCTGCACTTCCGCTCCATATTTTAGCAGCAGGTGGTTTACCAAAATCAGTCATCTGAATAGTCAAAGAAAGATGGCGTCTTTCTTTTGGGGAAACCGGCATCATTGGGTATCATGGTCAAGAATTACATTTCCTATTGAAGAAGGTGGATTAGGGCTTCGTGATCTTAATATGTTACAACAAGCATATCGTTGCCGAATTTGGTGGACATACCAAAAAAACACTTTGTGGAGTCACTGTATGCATACGAAATATGACAAAAGAGGAGATTATAGGCCACGACTTCCAGACTCCGCGATATGGAAGTTAATCTGTCAGATAGATCACACGTGCATCTCCCAGACGACCGGCTTGGGATCTTTCCTTTCGTGGACGCTGACTCCTACTGTGGAATTCACTCTCAAATCGGCCTACGATCTTTGTCGGACATCAACACCCACACAGCTGTCGGCAAAATTTATTTGGTTTAAGCAGCATTCTCCATCCACAAAAATTTTGCTGTGGCACATTTTTACTTTTGCTATGCCATTTGAGTACTATATTGGTCGATACTCTGTGGCACGCCCTACGCTGTGTCCGTTTTGCAAGCAGCATTTAGCCTCGGTTGATCATGTTTTCCTCCGCTGTGATCGCATTTGTCAGGTTTGGGCCTTTTTTGCGTCAGAACTTCAGGGGTTCTGATACAATCTTGGATCGTATGGAAATAACGATCGCTTCTTTCAACTCCAAAAGACACCTTAGATCACCCTTGCATAGGACAAGATAAATCAATAACGTCTACGTTGAGCAATTCAAATCTCCCAATCCAACACGTCGTTCCGTATCCTTGGATTGTGATTCACCAACTAGGTTTGCTCAAACCTTGATTGGATCTAGCCTTGATTTTACTTTGTGAAAACTAAAGGAAAAACACAAAGAAGCAACACACGGTTGCAATCAAAAAAAAAGAAACTGAAATTTGCTATTCTGAAAAATTCTGTCTATCCTATGCTACCGTTTTTGGTCAAGATATAATGTCAAATTCTTCTACTCCTAAAAGTTAACTAATCAATCGAAGTCCTAAGAATACTACCTATCAATCTTAATCAAATTTACATAAAAGATAAGTCAAAGCTAATCAAGGAAGATTACATAACTCAAATCCCTAAAATATCGTACTGGAAATACACCCTGTGGTTACTGGCTTAAAGCCACTTCTAGACGCCGAATTAGGGTTTGCACTATTCAGAAAAGTTGTAGCTCATAAAAATTCCTTGAATTTGGGATTTTCAATCACCTCATTTGGACTCTTCTTCACAGAGATACGGGCCTCCAAAGATTAGGTATCCATCCAGTGAACTTCAGTACTTTCCATTCTGGACTCGCAACTTGCACCTGATTTCGGTCCATCTTGTAGCCCGAATTAGCAAAAGTGTAAAACATGAAAATCGTCACACATTGAGTTATCTGAAACCTCCAGGTGGGGTGAACCCATTTGGATCAGTACTCCGACCTAGGCGTCCAAAATACCGACTGGTGTCCGACTGCCTTCCTGAAAAATAGGGACTCTTCAAACCACTTTCCTTATTTAGCCTTGTCACCTTAGAAAACACTTAAAAACGGTAATTAGCACTATAAACACATATTACAAGACTCTATAAAATATCCTAGACCTAAAACAACGACAACACAAACAACTAGACTCGATATTACAACGACAACGCACGAAACGACCATCCTGCCCTCCCACCAACATTTACATCCTATGATATGCATTAAACACGAGGACAATCAAATCATGACCTCAATAACATAGAAAAATTATGGATCTATATTCCTTGGCTCATCTTGCACATGTTTGAACAAGAAGCTCTTTAGTTTACATCTTCTATTTGTGCAAAGGTTTCTTGTTTGTGGAGTTAGTATGTTCAACGCCCTTGTTTGTGAAGTTTGTATGTTTAGGGCTCCTTGAATCGCATCATTCCCTCCCTCTTCAAAAGGATTCGACCTCGAATCTAAACACAGAAAAGGATACAAGAGATACTCTACAATTGACTCATAATATATACAAGACACAAACCTAAGAGAATAAAGTGTAATGAACATGCATAATTTGAGTTTACAAGGGATTATCATAGATAACCCATTCATGCTTCTCAATGTTATCATATTTATGACCTAGAACATCACTATTCTCACTTGAAATGTCACTCAAATCATCTTGTAAATCAGCATGTAAACCAAGCAAATCATGTGAGTCATGTGTAGCACAAACAACTTTAGATTCAAGCTCATCACTTTCAGCACGCAAGTCAGTGTCATGCATATGATCATGATAAACATCAACAAGTCTCCTAAGACCTTGCAATTTATTAAGGAGGTCTAATCTGTGCACCTTTTGTTCTTCTACTTCCTTAAGGATCTCAAAGTTACGTTCTTTGTGTGCTAGAAGTTTCTTACGAATGTTACAATTACGTTCTATGAACTTCACATAGCCATGTTCAACTTCAACATCCTCATGGAAACAAACATGCGATTCAGCCAAGATTTCGTCATGCAATTCAGCTGTATTATCATGCAATTCATGATCATTAGATGAATTAACTTTGACCTCAGTCAAGTCATGTGGGAACAAATCAACTTTCGTTTTTGTGTTAGCATCAACTTTAGGTACAAATTCAGCTTTTTGCTCCTTTTTATAAACAATTTCAGCTTTGCCACGCTTATGCATTTTAGCAAAAAAATCATCCATGCCTTTCTTAAATTTTATCCTATTCTCAATATTGGTTGCATGCTCATACATAGCTTCAAGTGATTCATATCTACAATGTATCATTTCATGTGCAATCTTTTTATTAAACCCAGCAATGAATCTAATCATGGTTAATTCTTCGACCTCTTCAATGTAAGCATAATACAAGTCATCTAGCAATTCATTGTAATATGCTTTAATATCTTTATCATGTTGTGGATAATTTTGAAACATAGGCACTTTGTAACGCCAATTTATTACCCAAATACCATTTGAATTTCCAAAGGTAATCATGCATTTTTCAACCTCGTTGTAGTCACGCTCATAACACTTGACTCCCCAAATGGTGCCAATCAACTCTTCAACCTGTGAACTTTGTTGATTCAAGGTTCTCCAATCCAATTCTTCTACTTTGTTGGATATTTCTTGCAATTTCTCTAACACCTTTTCAAGTGACAATTCAGCCCTTATCTCCTCATTTACGGCGTTGGTCAACGACATGTTTTCGCCTGAAATGAAATAAAGAAGACAAGAAAAGAAAAACTAACACAACGACAAAAGAGATTTTGTTACGTTAGTGAAAATCAAAATCAATGTGTATGTTCCTTTCTCGCTCTTGTATAGTCACTCAAGTTTGTGCTTTCCTCGGCCAATCTTAGGCTAGATACAACCAAAGCAAGCTTCTCAAGTGGCTAACACAATCTGATGATCAATTGCACCGTTTTCTCCAATGTGTCAACCAAATTTCAAAAACTAATAAGCAAAGGTATTAAGCCAAGAAGTAGATAATTTAACACACTTAACCTTCTAAGAATCAAGGAAAAAAGAGACCAAAAATTATGTCAAAGGCTGAGCCAAAGAAAACTAAGGGTTGCTCTGGGCAATCTTTAGTTAAGCTTAGCCTTATGCAAATTAATCACACGTTGTTGATTCAATTACAATCATCAAGTATCCAAGTGTAAAGACAATGAATGGTGTAGTGTTTTGTGACTTCAATAGGCACGGTTTTGTAGTATTGGATGGAACTTGATATTCAAACAATTTGTCAACAATCTTGGTACTCTTCTCAAACAAATTGCCACGACTTTTGTGTTACATCCTTCGTTTTTTTCTCTTTTCTTTCTCTCGGCTTTTTTTTTCTGATATCTCGGCCTAATCTTTTTTGTGCGTTGGGTTCTGGATAGATATTCATGACACCCTCTTGTGAAATTTAGGACATTAGCACATGTCAGTATCTTGTAAGAGCTACGAATCTTCTTGTGAAAATTTCTTCTACTTCAGTTTCGAATCTACTTTGTGTAGATTTCTTGGAAAATATTTTCTGACGATATTGACTTGCAAAACAAATGGTAACCCGACTGTTTTGGTTAGATTTCGGCCAAGTAGTTTTTTTGTCTCCGAGATAAAGCCTTTTGTGCCTTGGTTTGTCTTGAAGATGATGTCTTGGATACAAGAAAATTGCAACACAAACCAAGCAACAATGCAATCAAGTCACACAAGTCTAAGACCAACCAAAAGCTTCGTTAGCAACAAGATTTACGTGTGACTAGGTAGCACTTTCAAGCAATGGACTAGATATATATGTTATGCCTGAATTTAAACCCTAACACAATGAACCTATTGTCAAGTGTGCATGAAAGAATTGATCTTTTAGGATTAATAATGAAATAGATACAAAAAGACCAAACCTTGCGCATGGGGTATGTTCTGTCAAGGATAAGAACGTAACTTTTTTTTTTAATGTACCA
>AP025045.1:35186906-35232277 GCA_036186865.1 Eustoma russellianum
TTCTCTTTTCTTTCTCTCGGCTTTTTTTTTCTGATATCTCGGCCTAATCTTTTTTGTGCGTTGGGTTCTGGATAGATATTCATGACACCCTCTTGTGAAATTTAGGACATTAGCACATGTCAGTATCTTGTAAGAGCTACGAATCTTCTTGTGAAAATTTCTTCTACTTCAGTTTCGAATCTACTTTGTGTAGATTTCTTGGAAAATATTTTCTGACGATATTGACTTGCAAAACAAATGGTAACCCGACTGTTTTGGTTAGATTTCGGCCAAGTAGTTTTTTTGTCTCCGAGATAAAGCCTTTTGTGCCTTGGTTTGTCTTGAAGATGATGTCTTGGATACAAGAAAATTGCAACACAAACCAAGCAACAATGCAATCAAGTCACACAAGTCTAAGACCAACCAAAAGCTTCGTTAGCAACAAGATTTACGTGTGACTAGGTAGCACTTTCAAGCAATGGACTAGATATATATGTTATGCCTGAATTTAAACCCTAACACAATGAACCTATTGTCAAGTGTGCATGAAAGAATTGATCTTTTAGGATTAATAATGAAATAGATACAAAAAGACCAAACCTTGCGCATGGGGTATGTTCTGTCAAGGATAAGAACGTAACTTTTTTTTTTAATGTACCAACTGTGAATCAAGCAAGGAGAAAAAAATTCCAAGCAATAGTTAGAAGAACATTCACGTAGGCATGCATGGCGAATATAGGGTGAGTTGAAACCAAAGAAAGGAACTTTTCTCCTTTTTTTGTGTATACGAAGTGTGGGAAAAGAAAGGTTGCGTTTTTTTTTATAATAACGTGAAAAGCAACTGAGATGATGGGTTTTGAGTTAAGTTGATATTTGTGGTTGAAGAAAAAGAAAGAGCAGGGGTAGGGGAATGTCGTTTGGGGTAGGAGGAAGAAACAATGAGAGACACAAGAAAGTAAAGGATACGAGAGTTGTAAAGAAGAAACCTTTGCTCTGATACCACTTTGATACGATCTTGGATCGTATGGAAATAACGATCGCTTCTTTCAACTCCAAAAGACACCTTTGATCACCCTTACATGGGACAATGGCGCCAACACCACCTTCTTGGACAAGAGAAATCAACAACGTCTACGTTGAGCAATTCAAATCTCCCAATCCAACACGTCGTTCCGTATCCTTGGATTGTGATTCACCAACTAGGTTTGCTCAAACCTTGATTGGATCTAGCCTTGATTTTACTTTGTGAAAACCAAAGGAAAAACACAAAGAAGCAACACACGGTTGCAATCAAAAAAAAGAAACTGAAATTTGCTATTCTGAAAAATTCTGTCTATCCTATGCTAACATTTTTGGTCATGATATAATGCCAAATTCTTCTACTCCTAAAAGTTAACTAATCAATCAAAGTCCTAAGAATACTACCTATCAATCTTAATCAAATTTACATAAAAGATAAGTCAAAGCTAATCAAGGAAGATTACATAACTCAAATCCCTAAAATCTCGTACTGGAAATACACCCTGTCGGTTACTGGCTTATATCCGCTTCTAGACACCGAATTATGGTTTTCACTATTCATCAAAGTTGTAGCTCATACAATTTCCTTGAATTTGGGCTTTTGAATCACCTCATTTGGACTCTTCTTGACAGAGATACGGGCCTCCAAAGATTAGGTATCCATCCAGTGAACTTCAGTACTTTCCATTCTGGACTCGCAACTTGCACCTGATTTCGGTCCATCTTGTAGACCGAATTAGCAAAAGTGTAAAACATGCAAATCGTCACAAATTGAGTTATCTGAAACCTCCAAGTGGGGTGAACCCATTTGGATCAGTACTCCGACCTAGGCGTCCAAAATGCCGACTGGTGTCCGACTGCCTTCCTGAAAAATAGGGACTCTTCAAGCCACTTTCCTTATTTAGCCTTGTCACCTTAGAAAACACTTAAAAACGGTAATTAGCACTATAAACACATATTAAAAGACTCTATAAAATATCCTAGATCTAAAACAACGACAACGCAAACAACTAGACTCGATATTACAACGACAACGCATGAAACGACCATCCTGCCCTCCCACCAACATTTACATCCTATGATATGCATTAAACACGAGGGCAATCAAATCATGACCTCAATAACATAGAAAAATCATGTATCTATATTCCTTGGCTCATTTTGCACATGTTTGAACAAGAAGCTCTTTAGTTTACATCTTCTATTTGTGCAAAAGTTTCTTGTTTGTGGAGTTAGTATGTTCAACGCCCTTGTTTGTGAAGTTTGTATGTTTAGGGCTCCTTGAATCGCATCAGGTTCCTCCCGACATCGTTAAGTCTGTGACAATATTTGTTATCTTGGTGGTATCGCTCCACATCTTCAACATTATCTAGGGTTTTAAAAATTGTTGTCCCGGCTATAACATTTTCCAACATCTAGAGGCACTATGCTCAGCTCATATATGGGGATTCTACATCCTTTTCGGCCACAATGCTTAGGAATTCCATACAATTTGACATTCATATGTGGATTCAGAAAATACAGGGATCCAAACTTTCAGCAGGACCAAGTCTTTCCCTCTCATGGCTCCCACGACTTCGTCCTACGCGTCTCCGGATTGTTAGATCGAAATATCCACCATCAGGTAGACTCAAATTGAATGTTGATGCAGCAGTTGGCCATCGATATGCTGCGGGGGGGGGCCCAATCTTGCGAAATCATACTGGTGCTTGTGTGTGTGCCATCTCCTTCCGTCTGCCTCCATGCACGCCTCTGCTGGCGGAAATTCAGGCTACTCTATTTGATCTTTTATACTTTCTTCCCTTCTTCCGATCGATTATGATAGAATCTGATTGTGCACACCTGGTGTCGAGGCTACATCAACCGCAGCAGATTTTTGGCAATTATCACCTGCACCTCTTACAACCGTTACTCCAGTCACATAGATTGGAAATAACTCATACGTATCGGAAGACCAATATGGCAGCTCACTACTTAGCTCAACATGCAATGCTTTGTCCTGAGACAGGCTATTTTAATAGTCATAATCTCCCAGCCTTGGTACGAGCCCCACTTATTCTAGATCTCACTTCGGCTAACCTGCACACAGGCTGATGTTCATGTCTTCCTAATGGATTGGCGCACTTCAGATTGTTCTGCCCGTACCATTTTGGATACGGGCAGGCGCGGTATGACTTATCTTCCTCTGCTCAACTGCTGCATCTTATATATTCTCAGTATTTGGCTGGTGGCTCAATTACACTTCACAACTGGATTGGTGCAACCATGGTCGCACTACACAAGTCTTCCATTAGGATTGGCAGTCTTGCGTCCTCTCTGCCTGTACTCTATTGGGTGCAGGCAGAATCGGTATGTTTTATATTCATTCAAACTACTGGATTTTCGTATATCTTAATCAGCCCATTCACATTTTCTCTGCTTTCTTTTTATATGACTTACATCAACACAATGATGGGTTTCTCTGGCTTCTGAGATTACATTACATTACGAGCATCTTTCGAGCAACATTCTTCACACCACAAGTCATGGCATATACACCGAAGCAGCTACCTCCTGATGCAAGTCTGTAGGATCTGCAAGGCACCACTAGAAGGGGGGGTTGAATAGATGGTGCAGAAATTGTGGTTTTTTTAAAATTTCTTTAAACTTGAACAATTCAAGTTCTGAAAACAGATTCTGTTTTCAGGACCAGTTTTAAAACGTTTTTAAAACCAGGTTAGAGGTCTCCAAAAATTATGAAATTTTGAGAGAACTTAGCCTCAGATGTTATGAGGGTCCCCTAAAAATTTCAAATTAAAATTCAACCTTTAACCCCTTCAAAAACCGTTGGTAATCAGATTGTGCAAATCTACCAGAAACGGTAGATGGTTTTGAAAAATTAATTCCTATTTGTGTGAACGTCCAAATGCTCTGAAAATTTGACCATTAACTCCTTATATAATATATTTATATGGGTTGAAACAGTTTTGGAAAATTCTTTTGGGAAGTAGGTCAACTACAATCAAAGTCTCAACCTTTGCAAGTCTGAAAATCAGACTGCACTAGTCTCAGAACTTTTGATGTCTGATTGACTTATACTTGTCCAAAAGGGTTGAAACTTGTTCCAAATTAACCCTAGAATGTGTGAGTATATTTCTGGAAATTTTCGTGATTTTTGAAATTCGTTAACTATTTTAACGAATGCGAACAAGAAGGATAATCAGTGCAGTAACTGAAAAGTAAATGCAGAAAGTAAATGGCACCAAGAATTTTATACTGGTTCGGTTATAAACAACCTACTCCAGTCTTCAAGGAACACCTTCCTTGGTTCACACTAATCACACACATGCAGTACACCTTACCACAGGGTTGATAGAGTTACACCTAACTCCAACCCTTTACAAACCTTGTATAGCGAATACAATTTGCACGAACACCACCACCTCGGAAGAATGAAGATTGATCACACCTTGATCAATCTTTTACAAAGATATATAATGAGTGGTGGTCTATGTCAAACCTATTCAAGATTGAAGAGTATGAATACAATAGGCTTACAAGAAAAGAGAAAGAAAAAGGAAGTAGAAGAAGAAGAGCTAGGCTTTTTGATCACTTTGATTTGCAATGCTTGTTCTTGTTTTTGTTTGCTCTCTTCTCTTTCCTTTTAATGTGTGCAGGCCGTCCCCCTTGGTGTACCTCCCCCTCTTGAAAATTATCTTCTAAGTCCTTGAGAGAGTGTAAGACATCATTGTGACAAGGCCTTGCTTACTTGGCATCTTCTTATTGGATGATCATTTAGTCTTCGCTTACTTGGCACCTTCTCATTGGATGAATGTTGTCATCATTGATGACTTGGAAAAATCTGAGAATTTCACTTAAACATGTGCCAAAAATCATCACAAAATAACTTCCATAAATCATGAGATATATCACATAAATTGCAAGACATCAAATCCTTCCCAACTAGGCAAAATTTCGGCCATTATGTCTCATTGCCATGCTGAATTTTCATCATGTGCATCATTCCATTTCTTTCAAAATAATGCCCAATTTACCTTGATTTTTTCTTTAAAAATTGAATCACCAAGTTATGGTAAGTATTTCTATCACATAAGAAGTGAATTTGGACACCATTTAGCTCTCAAATTCGGCCACCACAAGTTGTACACATGCTGAAAAATTTTCAGCATGTGTGATATATAAAATATCACTCTTTATTAATTTAAATAATATTCAAATCATTTCCATTTCTTCTTCCAATCAATCACATAATAAAAGATGATGAAATATATCACATTCAATGTCATAAAATCGGCCACCCTATGTTTAGCATGCTGAAATTTTCAGCATGTGATATAAGAGAGATATATTTTGAATTCTTACCATTTGTAGCTTCTCTCTTCAATTCACCAACATTGTATGATTGATCTTTGACCAATCAAAATGCCAACAAAGCTCCAGATATGCTCCAAATCAGCTGATCTAGGCGTTGGAATGTGTATGTGCATGTGCTGAAATTTATTTTTGCTAACTTTGTAAAATAGTGCATATTTAATAATACACACATGTAATATTCCAATCAGCCCTTAATTTAATTTTCTAGAACACTTTAAGATGTATATCATATGTAAAAAGTGTCTAGATATGTGTCACATGATGTACCAAAAACGTTCCATGTGTTGTGTGCGTAGAAAACCGAATTTTCGATATTTATCGATTACCCGATTTTTCTCTAATTTAAATTTCAAGTTTTGCACATGTTATATATATTATGTTATACATAATATATATAATATATACTTTAAATCTCAGCACTTTGCTGGTCTAAAGTTGTACCATTTACATGTGACAAAAATTAAACTTGGAATCTTCACATTTTGGCCTTAATGTGGAGTAATTTGTGTGTGCCAACATGGAAAGTATTTTTGCCTGATTTTTCAGTGATGTGCAAGAAATTTACATCAAATTTTGATGTATAGGGGCTGGCCATTTAATTATGGCAAGTACGTGACACGTTGGCGAAGTTTCGGTATTCGCCCGATACGACAATTTTCGGTTTAGAACCTTTTATCGTGTCGTATTTGATTTGTCATCACCATATCTTATATCATATGATATAAGACCTGAATATACTCATAAATATGAGTTAAGTATAGTGGTGTGACGTTAATGTACATACGTAAAATATATAACGTGTCGGAAGTACGTTGGAATACATGTGTATGTGCCTTTTTCAAAAATTTTGAAAATATATGTAATATATATGTATATATGCGTGTGCTATTAAGGATGGGAGGAGGAGAAAACTTTTCTTCCTTAGCTTTGTTGCCTTTGTGCCTTTTCCAAATGTGGCTTCCTTTAATGAACTACTTAGTTTAATAAACTAAGTACTTCATTTAATGAACTAGTTTAGTTCATTAATTGTGGCACCTGAAAATAGTATAAACACAACAAATGTTTGCCATTTGATGTAAGCTTTGTAGCTTCATGGCTCGTTAGTACGGCAACATAATATATGAACTAAATAAGGCAAGTAATGGCAAGATATCATGCATACATGTACACGTTTATATATATCATGCATTTAAGTCACTTATTTTGAAATCACTCAAACCCCCTTATCTCTACAATCTCCCCCTTTTGATGATTTTCCAAATAACTTATGCACATGATTTAAATGCTATCTCTCTCCCTTGAAACATGCACAAATTTGAAATTTGAATTTCGAATTTAAAATCCGGCTCCCATTTGATTTGTGCAATTAATATCAATTAGTGTCCTCTCTCCCCCTTAAATCATGCTTTTCTCTCCCCCTTTATTTTGGAAAGTAAATCAAAAGATTCCTGTCAATAAGGAAAGTAAATCAAATCACGTCAAATCAAATCATATCAACGGGAATCATGCCTAATTTAGAACGAAGAGATTCATACGTGGCTTGATTTAAGGCTTTTGTAAAGATATCCGCTACTTGTGCTTCTGTGCGTACGTGATCTATAACAATATCACCATTGTTTACGTGATCACGAAGAAAGTGATAGCGTACTTCTATATGCTTAGCCTTAGAATGTAACACGGGATTCTTAGACAAATTTATGGCACTCATACTATCACAATATATAGGAATTTTATTTACGGTAATTCCAAAGTCCGAAAGTTGTTGTTTTATCCACAACAACTGTGTGCAACAAAGGCTAAGAGCCATGTACTCAGCCTCAGTAGTGGACAAAGCAACACTTGCTTGCTTTTTGGAAAACCATGAAATAAGGGAATTTCCTATAAATTGGCAAGTTCCGCTCGTGCTTTTTCTATCTATTTTGCAGACACCATAATCTGCATCAGTGTAAGCATGTAAGTCAAATGTAGAATCCTTATCATACCAAATTCCTAAGGTGGGCGTGTGCTTAATATATCGGAATATTCTTTTTACCGCATTGAAGTGAGACACCTTAGGTTGACTTTGAAAACGTGCACACATGCATACACTAAACATGATATCAGGCCTACTAGCAGTTAAATATAGCAAAGAACCTATCATAGATCGATATAATCCATTATCAACGTCTTTACCATGTTCGTCTTTGTCTAATTTAGTAGTGACACTCATAGGGGTGGGGGATGGTTTCAAATTTTCAAAATTGAACTTTTTCATCATGTCATTAACATATTTTGCTTGGCTTATATGAATCCCTTTACTCGTTTGCTTAATCTGAAAGCCAAGAAAATAATTAAGTTCACCAACCATAGACATTTCAAACTCAGATTTCATGCAATTTTCAAAATCTTTAACAAGTCTATGTGAGGTAGAACCGAAAATAATGTCATCAACATTGATTTGGATAATAAGTAAATCCGATTTTTCTTGTTTCAAAAATAGTGTACTATCTATAGTACCACGTTTAAAATCATTTTCTAAAAGGAAATTAGCAAAACGATCATACCATGCTCTCGGTGCTTGCTTTAGCCCATATAGTGCCTTCTTTAGTTTGTACACGTGATCTGGATGTTTCAAATCTTCAAAACCGGGTGGTTGTTTCACGTATACTTCTTCTTGTATGAATCCGTTTAGGAAAGCACTTTTTACGTCCATTTGATACAGTTTAAAATCTTTCATGCAAGCAATATCAAGTAATAGTCGTATAGCTTCTAGACGTGCTACGGGTGCGAATGTTTCATCGTAGTCAATTCCTTCTTCTTGATTATGTCCTTGTGATACAAGTCTCGTTTTATTTCTAACAACCTTTCCTTCTTCATTCATTTTATTCCTAAATACCCACTTTGTGCCTATTATAGTCTTATCTTGTGGACGTGGCACTAAATCCCATACATCGTTTCTAACAAATTGATTAAGTTCATCATGCATGGCATCAATCCAAGAAGAATCACTCAAAGCATCATGCACATTTTTGGGCTCAATTTCAGAAATCATAGCATGAAATTCATTTATTTCATCCGAAGTAATTCTTCTACGTGGTCGCACACCGTGAGTGAGGTCGCCTATGATGAGATCATGTGGGTGATCTCTATGCCATCTTGGTTGATTATTTTCTAAGTTATCATGCATTTCTATGTGATCATACATTTCTAGTGTGTCATTCATATCATGCATATCAAAAGAATCATCATTTTCATTCAACACGGGTTTCAATTCAAAGTCATCTTCATATTCCTTATCTTTATCAATCTCACCAAATTCATTGAATTTCACATGAATAGATTCCATGATTTGTCTAGTGAGAGGATCATAACATCTATATGCCTTCGAGTTTATAGAATATCCAACAAAAATGCACTCAATTGATTTGGATTCAAATTTGTCTAAATTATCTTTTGTATTTAAAACAAAACATTTGCATCCAAATACACGAAAATAGTCAATCTTAGGCATGCGATCATTCAAAATCTCATAAGGCGTCTTGTTAATTTTCTTTCTTATAGATAGGCGATTTACAATATAGCATGCACAATTTACGGCTTCCGCCCACAGAAATCTAGGCAATTTATTTTCGCATAACATAGTTCTAGCGATTTCTTGTAATGTGCGATTCTTTCTTTCTACTACACCATTTAATTGTGGAGTTCTAGGTGGCGAAAACTCATGCTTAATTCCTTTTTCTTCGCAAAACAAAATCATCTCTTTGTTTTTAAACTCACCGCCTCTATCGCTTCTTATCTTTTTCACATTTACACCGTATTGATTTTCAAGTTGTTTAATCAATTTTGCAATTTCAATGGCGCTATCATCCTTATGTACAAGAAATAAAGTCCAAGTGTAACGAGAAAAGTCATCAACAATTACGCATGCATAGTGGCGCCCACCAAGGCTTGTAGTGCGACTAGGACCAAACAAATCTATATGCAATAGTTCTAATATTCTAGTCGTGCTTATTTCATTTTTCGGCTTAAGTGACTCACGTGTTTGTTTGCCTTTTATGCAAGATTCACACAACTGAAAGTTGTCTAAATCAAGCGTAGGCAATCCCCGTACTAGGTTCTTTCGTTGAAGTTTTTCTAGTGTGGAAATGCCAATGTGTCCTAAACGTCTATGCCATAAATTCACATTGGGTTCATTTGACATAAAACACTTAACTTTAGCGTCTACTACATCATCCATAGATAGCGTAAAAATATTGCCTTCTCGTTTTCCTTTTAAAACGGTTTCTCTATTTTTATTTATTATGTTGCAATTAGGGTGAGTAAAACACACATTAAAACCATTGTCAACAAATTGAGAAATGCTAAGAAGATTGTAGGATAAGTTGCTTACCAAAAATACGTTGGAGATTTGGAGAGTGTTTGGATTTCCAATCGTACCTTTTCCGATGATCTTGCCTTCGTTGTTGTCTCCAAAGGTCACGGATCCGCCTTTTGTGACCTTCTTTAGTTTTGTGAATAGGCTCGGGTCACCGGTCATGTGTCTCGAGCATCCACTATCAAGGAACCACTTTATAGATGTATCTTTCGATGTGTGGGCTCCCTGCAATGTGCAAAGGTGATTTAGGTACCCTTTTAACTTTAGGTCCTTTCGAGTTAGTTAATCACCTCTTGGTAAAAATACCTTTCGGTACCCATACTTGGGTGATCCTTCTCGGTCTATCAAATGGCAAGAATGTGGATGAAGGTGCGATATAGTAGACATGTGGTGCATGCACTTTGGGCCTTTGACCAAGGACTCCCTTATACTTATTAAATGAAGGACGTTTTTGATATGTCCTTGTGTGTGTGTGCGTAGTGCGTGGATGATATGAATTTCGTGTATGCATTATTCTCTTCTTTTCATATCTACAAGGTACGAAGTTATATTTCACATGATATGAAGAAGTGGGGCGTGATGAGGAAAGGGGTGCTTTTTGCGTCATCTTAGACGCCACTTGCGGCTTAGGGGTGTCTACTTTCTTAGACACAACAAACTTGGTTGGTTTGGTTGATACTTCGTTAGTATCAACGTATCCTAGTCCAGTTTTGTCGCTGTCATGCTTTTGTGATAATATGATGCGATGCAGCATGTTGGACCCTGTATCAAATTGTTTCATCATTTTCTCTAAATCGGTATTCCTTGATTTCAAATTTGAAATCGCGGATTTCATTTCATTATTTTGAGTGGTTAATGATGAAATCTCTGTCTTTAATTCAGTAATGACGCATGATGACTCTTTCTTTGAATCGCTTAATTGAGCGACAAGATTCTCGTTAGAAGATTCTAACAGTTTCTTGTCTTCAATTAATCGTTTCTTTTCTTCAGCGAGAGTCTTGGTGAATTTATGCAATTCTAGATACTGACTAAAAAGATCATCATAAGAAGGTTCAGAGTCAGAGTTAGAATCAGATGATACCTCATTAGATGCTTTGGATGCAAAGCACACTTGTGTGGTCTCCTCTTCGCTCTCAGTTTCAGAATCTGATGAATCACTCCAGGTGGAGGCCTTTAGAGCACGCTTCCTTTGTTTGGGTTCTGAGACGAGTCTATTTTTGTTCCGCTCCTTGTCAGGGTATTTAGTATTTTGCTTTTCTTTATTTGGGCAGTCATATGATAAGTGTCCGAGTTTGCCACATTCATAACATTTAACGTCTTTATCGTTTGACTTGTCCTTATTTCTCTTAGTCGTAGTGCCCTTATTTTTGTTTCTAAATGACCTTCTCATAAATTTTCTCAATCATTTAGCCAATAGAATTAGGTCATCATTATCCGATTCGGAATCACTATCATCTACGTGATCGGAGGGAGGGGAGACGTATTCATTTGATTTAAAAGCAATGGCTTTACCTTGTTTAGATGATTCCGATTTCCGTATGATGAGTTTATTTTCATAAACTTTAAGTGATCCGATTAGTTCTTCCATCTTTATTGATTTACTTTCCTTGCTTTCTTCTATCGCGGTCACTTTAGGGTCCCATTCAGAAGGAAGGCTTCGTAGGACTTTCTGTACCTTTTCCTGCGTAGTAAAAGGCTTACCAAGGGACTCAAGAGAGTTGTAGATGTTAGTCAAACGAAGATCCATATCTACAATAGACTCATTGGGCAATAATTTAAATGACTCAAGTGTGGACATAAGCATGTTAATTTTTGACTCTTTCACTTGACTCATGCCTTCGTGTTTCATTTCTAGTATCCTCCACATTTCTTGTGCACTCGAACAGTTTGACACATAACTAGACTCACTTTTACTTAATCCGTTTAAAAGCAATTGCATAGCCCTAGCATTCATACTAAGTTTCTTTTTATCATCACTCGTATATTCTTGTCTAGTTTTACCAACTTCAAAAGTGACTCCGTCTACGGTGGATACCTTAGATGGGACATAAGGACCATCTTCAATGATTGACCAAAGATCTATATCTATAGCCATAAGAAAAAGCTTCATCCTAAGTTTCCACTGAATAAACGACTCACCGTCAAAAAGTGGAGGCATTTGGCTCGACATACCTTCTTGCTCGGTTTTGAGATTTGTGGTTGCCATCTCACTGAATCGTTGGATTCCTTGAAGTGAGTGTTCCTGCTCTGATACCACTTGTAGGATCTGCAAGGCACCACTAGAAGGGGGGGGGGTTGAATAGATGGTGCGGAAATTGTGGTTTTTTTAAAATTTCTTTAAACTTGAACAATTCAAGTTCTGAAAACAGATTCTGTTTTCAGGACCAGTTTTAAAACGTTTTTAAAACCAGGTTAGAGGTCTCCAAAAATTATGAAATTTTGAGAGAACTTAGCCTCAGATGTTATGAGGGTCCCCTAAAAATTTCAAATTAAAATTCAACCTTTAACCCCTTCAAAAACCGTTGGTAATCAGATTGTGCAAATCTGCCAGAAACGGAAGATGGTTTTGAAAAATTAATTCCTGTTTGTGTGAACGTCCAAATGCTCTGAAAATTTGACCACTAACTCCTTATATACTATATTTAAATGGGTTAAAACAGTTTTGCAAAATTCTTTTGGGAAGTAGGTCAACTACAATCAAAGTTTCACCCTTTGCAAGTCTGAAAATCAGACTGCACTAGTCTCAGAACTTTTGATGTTTGATTGACTTATACTTGTCCAAAAGGGTTGAAACCTGTGCTAAATTAACCCTAGAACGTGTGAGTATATTTCTGAAAATTTTCGTAATTTTTGAAATTCGTTAACTATTTTTACGAATGCGAACAAGAAGGATAATCAGTGCAGTAGCTGAAAAGTAAATGCAGAAAGTAAATGGTACCAAGAATTTTATACTGGTTCGGTTATAAACAACCTACTCCAGTCTTCAAGGAACACCTTTCTTGGTTCACACTAATCACACACACGCAGTACACCTTATCACAGGGTTGATAGAGTTACACCTAACTTCAACCCTTTACAAACCTTGTATAGCGAATATAATTTGCACGAACACCACCACCTCGCAAGAATGAAGATTGATCACACCTTGATCAATTTTTTACAAAGATATATAATGAGTGGTGGTCTATGTCAAGCCTATTCAAGATTGAAGAGTATGAATACAATAGGCTTACAAGAAAAGAGAAAGCAAGAGGAAGTAGAAGAAGAAGAGCTAGGCTTTTTGATCACTTTGATTTGCAATGCTTGTTCTTGTTTTTGTTTGCTCTCTTCTCTTTCCTTTTAATGTGTGCAGGCCGTCCCCCTTGGTGTACCTCCCCCTCTTGAAAATTATCTTCTAAGTCCATGAGAGAGTGTAAGACATCATTGTGACAAGGCCTTGCTTACTTGGCATCTTCTTATTGGATGATCATTTAGTCTTCGCTTACTTGGCACCTTCTCATTGGATGAATGTTGTCATCATTGATGACTTGGAAAAATCTGAGAATTTCACTTAAACATGTGCCAAAAATCATCACAAAATAACTTCCATAAATCATGAGATATATCACATAAATTGCAAGACATCAAATCCTTCCCAACTAGGCAAAATTTCAGCCATTATGTCTCATTGCCATGCTGAATTTTCAGCATGTGCATCATTCCATTTCTTTCAAAATAATGCCCAATTTACCTTGATTTTTTCTTTAAAAATTGAATCACCAAGTTATGGTAAGTATTTCTATCACATGAGAAGTGAATTTGGACACCATTTAGCTCTCAAATTCGACCATCACAAGTTGTACACATGCTGAAAAATTTTCAGCATGTGTGAGATATAAAATATCACTCTTTATTAATTTAAATAATATTCAAATCATTTCTATTTCTTCTTCCAATCAATCACATAATAAAAGATGATGAAATATATCACATTCAATGTCATAAAATCGGCCACCCTATGTTTACCATGCTGAAATTTTCAGCATGTGATATAAGAGAGATATATTTTGAATTCTTACCATTTGTAGCTTCTCTCTTCAATTCACCAACATTGTATGATTGATCCTTGACCAATAAAAATTCCAACAAATCTCCACATATGCTCCAAATTAGCTGATCTAGGCGTTGGAATGTGTATGTGCATGTGCTGAAATTTATTTTTGCTAACTTTGTAAAATAGTGCACATTTAATAATACACACATGTAATATTCCAATCAGCCCTTAATTTAATTTTCTAGAACACTTTAAGATGTATATCATATGTAAAAAGTGTCTAGATATGTGTCACATGATGTACCAAAAACGTTCCATGTGTTGTGTGCGTAGAAAACCGAATTTTCGATATTTATCGATTACCCGATTTTTCTCTAATTTAAATTCCAACTTTTGCACATGTTATATATATAATGTTATACATAATATATATAATATATACTTTAAATCTTAGCACTTGGCTGGTCTAAAGTGGTACAATTTACCTGTGACAAAAATTAAACTTGGAATCTTCACATTTTGGCCTTAATGTGGAGTAATTTGTGTGTGCCAACATGGAAAGTATTTTTGCCTGATTTTTCAGTGATGTGCACGAAATTTACATCAAATTTTGATGTATAGGGGCTGGCCATTTAATTATGGCAAGTACGTGACACGTTGGCGAAGTTTCGGTATTCGCCCGATACGACAATTTTCGGTTTAGAACTTTTTATCGTGCCGTATTTGGTTTGTCATCACCATATCTTATATCATATGATATAAGACCTGAATATACTCATAAATATGAGTTAAGTATAGTGGTGTGACGTTAATGTACGTACGTAAAATATATAACGTGTCGGAAGTACGTTGGAATACATGTGTATGTGCCTTTTTCAAAAATTTTGAAAATATATGTAATATATATGTATATATGCGTGTGTAATTAAGGATGGGAGGAGGAGAAAACTTTCCTTCCTTAGCTTTGTTGCCTTTGTGCCTTTTCCAAATGTGGCTTCCTTTAATGAACTACTTAGTTTAATAAACTAAGTACTTCACTTAATGAACTAGTTTAGTTCATTAATTGTGGCACCTGAAAATAGTATAAACACAACAAATGTTTGCCATTTGATGTAAGCTTTGTAGCTTCATGGCTCGTTAGTACGGCAACATAATAATGGCAAGATATCATGCATACATGTACACGTTTATATATATCATGCATTTAAGTCACTTATTTTGAAATCACTCAAACTCCCTTATCTCTACAAAGTCTACCACATGGTTTGGCGTGTCATGATATCTCTGCCGGCACATTAGCTTGTGCAGGCAGGCATGGTATGATCTTCATCCGATTCATTTCCCGCATTTCATTCTGTCATATAATTCTGCTTTACTCAGCCATTCGCTTCTTTTCTGCATGGACGCAGACACGGTTTGCCCTCACTTTCCCGCCCGTTCACATGAGTGCCGTTTTGACAAGGGACCAGCATCAGACGAAGATGTTGGCCAGGATCTTGATTTTAGTGCAGTTGTGTAACATTCAAGATTATTTTTCTTTTCACTTATCTGATAGAGTATATCAACACTCCGTTTATATAAATATGTACGCTTTTTCCTTCGCCAAGGTTTTATCCACAAGGGTGGTTTTACTTGGCAAGGTTTTAATGCGGCATATCATATATAACATGGATGTTGATAATCGCTTACTGCTACTCTTGACATCTTTTATTTATTGTAATAAGGTTTTCCTCCGCCATAAGTGAGGGTTCATGCCAATAAAAATTTTTCTTTCCAAAAATATATATATATATATATATATATATATAAAACTAAATCTAAATGAATGAAAAATAAATTTTGTCCTTTTTATATTCAAGACGTTAATACGTATGTGTTTTATTAAGTGAATAAAACTGAATAGAAAATAAATAGTATATATATATATATATATATAGTATATATATTTTCTTCCACTACATCGCGGAATCATATTGAAATCTGATTGTGCCCAGATGATATCTCGGTTGGCCCGCCCGCAACTAGTCCATGGCAACTATTATCTCCGATTACTTCACACGCTCGTTCATCTCCAACGTCTTGACTATCATCATATCTATCGTGAGGCAAATATGACAGCATATTATTTAGCTCAACACGCTATGTTGGATCCCATCACACAATATTATGCATCTCGTACTCTTCCTTCATTAGTGCGCGCTTCTATCTCATTGGATCTTTCCTCCCTTCAATTGCGTGTCCCTTGATAATCTAAAGTCTTCCACATGGATTGACGTTTTATCAATCTCACTGCCTATATCCTAAGGGATCCAGGCAGGCTTGGTATGTGTTGCTATCTTTTGGCCTGGCTTTTAATCTGTTTCATAATCATTAATGACTTGCTCTTTTTGCTTGCCTGGGCATGGCTTGGATTATATATTCTGGTGGTGAGACTTTTATATCATGCACTGGCGGACTCTGTGGCTACGACCCCTCTGGCGCGTCATATCATAACATCGTCGCCTTGGCACAAATTTAGCCAAGGCGACTTCGGTATGTGTTTGACTTCTCTGTTTTATCTTCTTTCGATTCTCTCTATCATCGGAATAACTTCTTCCTGGCAATCTTCCGAGGTATGGCTCTTCCAGGATATGTCAAGCCCAAGTAGCGAATTCTGCAACACACTCTGGGGAATACTGTTCGCACAAACTTCTGCAGCAAGCAAAGCTTTTTACTCAGTTTTCGATTCATTTCATATCAATGACATCCGTATAAATATGTACGCTTTTTCCTTCGCCAAGGTTTTATCCACAAGGGTGGTTTTACTTGGCAAGGTTTTAATGCGGCATATCATATACGACTGGAGATATGTTATTATTAGTTCGTTATTTCATTTATTCGCATACTCTGAAGATTGTAATATGGTTTTCTTCCGCCAAAAGTGAGGTTCGTCATTAATAAAATTTTTCGTTTAAAAAAAATATATATGTGTGTGTGTCTTTATATATATATGCATATAAAATTTAATAGAATTTAATGAAACATAAAATTTGTCACGTATGTGTTTTATTAAGTGAATAGAACAGAATAGAAAATAAATAGTATATATGTTTGTGTGTGTGTGTGTTGTACCCCGCGAAAATTGGTATATACTGAGAATCGTATAAAGCGGTTTAAGGAGGAAACAATGTTATACCCCACGGGAATTCGTCTATACCGCCGACTCTTATGAAGATGAGTCACTAAGAATTAGTCAACCGGTTACGTTATTTAAATGTAACCACATTGATTTGACATTCTCCGATAGAATTTCCTTAAAGTAAATATTATAGGAAATTTAATATAATTATGTAAGTGTGTCGCACGAAGTGAAATGACAAACTACCCTTCCAACATTATGTAAAATTCGGCCATAAGGGCCTTGGAAGAGTCTAGAATTTTCCTTATTATCACAATTATGTAATTAGTAAGACTACAATGAAATAGGTTGTCTTGGAACAAGAAGAATTAAGCATGGTGAAGGGGTCAACCAAGCCTAGAAATCGGCCCCCCTAGTTGACCAAGAAAAATTACCATGGTTACTTAATAATTACTACAAGGTAACTCTAGTTGGGTAAAGTAACCAAGGTTGGCCATAAAGTAACTATAGTTGACATAAAGTAACTATAGTTGACATAAAGTAACTATAGTTGACATAAAGTAACTATAGTTGGCATAAAGTAACTATAGTTGAACTAAAATAACAAACTCTTATTTAAGAAATAAAATAAAATAAACAAAAGGAAAGACAAGACAAGTTGTCTTGGAATAAAATAAAACAAAACAAATGGGGGACATGGAGTAGTTAATGTTCAAGACACAAAGGAGGCTCTCTTTTCTCAATGCACACCTTGGAAGCTTCATGTCTCCTTGTCTCTCTCCCTCCTTAAGGCACGCCCCCCCCCCCCCTTTTCCCTTGTCTTCCTCAAGAAGACTTCTTCTACTAAGAAGCTCTCTTACATCTTCAAGTTCATCCATGGAGCTCTTCTTCATCTCCAAGTTTTGAACACTCTCAAGAGCTCTCATAAGCAAACCATTCAAGACTTATGAAACTTAGACCACTCCTCTAACATCATCATATATTTTGGCCATAGTGGGAGCTAGGAGTGTCAAGGCTATCTTCATCTTCAAGCTTCAAGGACTCATCTAGGTAAGTTAAATGTTAAGCTTCTATGTGAGTTCTATATTTCAAAGGATGAAACTCACCTAGTACCCCTTTCTCCTTGCACAAAAACGTGACCTTCATGAGGACACTAGGAGAAGATTCTTAAAGCCACTAAGGAGAAGATAACATCTTGATGGTTTGGATCCATTTCCAAGCTTCATTTTGGTAAGATGAATCTAGTCTCAATCTATCTCCATTCTTCATTTCAAATGGTAGCTAATGTTCTCCTCTTTCTCATCTTCAAAAACGTGAGCTAGGAATAAGGTGGAGGAGGACTTCACTCCATATCAACCAAGGTGCAAGCTAAGGAAACTCTCTAAGCTCCAAGGAGGCAAGTATACTCTAGCCAATCTTGCCTTATTTGTGAAGTGCATGATTGAATGACTAGCCATTTTTAAGTTATGAATCTTAGTTGAAGATTCTAAGAACAAGACATGAACTTAGTTGAGGTAAAGAAAAGTGTTGATATGAAAAGTGACATGTCCTAAGCATATGTGGCAAGACTGTTGGTATGAGTAATGTGTAGCCTAAAATGAGTTATGAGACTTGGAATAACTATGTTTAAATGTGTATTTGATGTATAGTAAGTCATCTTAATGAATGAAGTTGGTGGAAGAATGCTTGGACAATAAAAAGGTGAAGAAGTGCTGAAACTACTGGGGCTGGCAGATTTGTGTTGCTGATTGTGTGACTTGAGAACGAACCCTAGAAGTGTTCAATTAAGCTAAATTTTGACATGACACTAGCTCTGTGTGTGTAGTACAAGTGAGAGTTGGAATTGCAGTAAAAAGAGTTATGGTTTATTTTTAATAAATCTTTTGGTAAAACTGCTCAAGAAGAAATTACTGGAACTGGGCAGAACAGTGTGACGTTTTGCATGACCTGAAAATGAATCTTAGGAGTATTTACATTGGCCAATTTTTGGTGTTATGTTAGCCTCATATGTATATGAAATGTGTAAGTTGGAATTTCAATAAAAGGAGTTGTGGTTTGTCCTTAATGAAGTTTTTAGTAAGAAGTGGTCAAACAGAAGCACTGGAGATGAGCAGTTTTATGTGTCATGTTGAACGACCTGAAAAAGAACCTTAGGAAGGTGCAAATTGACTAATTTTTGGTATGGTGATAGATTTGTATGTTTATGAAATGTGTGAGTTGGAATCTCATTAAAAGGAGTTGTGGTTTGTCCTAAATGAAATGTTTAGTAAGAATTGGTCAAGCAGAAGTACTGGAGCTGGACAGATTTATGTTGCTTGTTGAACGACCTGAAAAGGGGCCTTAGGAATGTTCAAATGGGCTAATTTTTGGTATGATGATAGCATTATACGTTTATGAAATGTGTGAGTTGGAATTGTAGTAAAAGAAGTTGTGGATTATTTTTAATGAAGTTCTTGGAAAAAACTGCTCAAACAGAGTCGCTGGAACAGGACAGTTTTGAGTAGTAAGTTGTGTGGCTCGAAAATGCACCTTAGGAATGTTCAAATGAGCTGATTTTTGGTATGATGATATCTTGATGTGTGTATGATATCCGTGAGTTGGAATTTTGGAAAAAGGATATGTGGGTTGGTCACAATTCATTTCGTGATACAACTGGTCATTCCAGTTTCTGCATGTACCCATTTTGGGAAAGTAATTAGATAACCCCTTTAAGTTTATTGGATTGCCTTGGAAATTTTACGGTAGTTACTTAAGGTATAGATGTACATGTTCATGTAAATAAATCAGCATAAAACCACCATTTTGATAGTTAACAACTGAGTTGAAGTTAGTGGTACAAAACTGAAAAACAGGACAGTTTGATGTCATAAGTTGTAAGGCTTCGATCTTGCTCTTTTAAGCTTAAATGTGATGTTTAGCCTTAGGAATATTGTTCCGTGGTATGTTAGCTATGTTTTCTAGGTGTTGGATCAAATTTATTAGGGTTTTATGATCCATGAAAATGAGATAAGGCGGTATTGCCCTGCTGATTTCAGCAGTACCTTTGGTAATACTTGATGTTTTGAGGTCGTTAGACATTTCGGAATGTTGCGAAATTTTTATGGCATGTGTCTAAGACTTCATTATGCATGTGTATGATATGAGTTGATGAAAATGAGCACGAATTGATGAGCATGAGGCTGTATGAACAGAGTATGATTGCTGGACAGTTTTTCCAGCTTAAGAGACGAGTCAGCATATGCGTGTTATGATGTATTTGTTCACGAGTCGCATGTTGCATATCATACATCGCATTGTCCATGTTCATACAGTTCACGAAACTGATTTTATGAAAAAGAATGATGAGACAGATCTTTTGAAAAGAAGTTTTGAGTTTTGAAAGAAAGATCTTTGAAAGAGAGGTTTACGATTGCGAAAAGATTTCCTATGGTACCATTTATTTCTGGCCAGCTTAACCCGCTCCAGATCCGGGGTTAATTGATCTGAAGAGTTATAAGAACCGATCCAGGCCCGATATAATAGGTCTGAAGATGATCATGATTATAAGAACCGATCCAGGCCCAGTATAATAGGTCTGAAGATTATAAGAACCGATCCAGGCCCGGTATAATAGGTCTGAAGAGTGTAAGAACCGAGCCAGGTCCGGTATAATAGACCTGAAGGTGATCATGTTATAAGAACCGAGTCATGCCCGGTATAATAGGCTGACACACTCTCTTGTTTTAAGATGAGCATGATTTAAAAGAAAGAAAGAAAGTTCAAGTATTTTCATGTTTTCATTATGCACTGCATTTGCATACTCATACACATTGCATATGGTCATGAGCATGATGTCGAGTCTGTGCCCTGAGTTGTGTCTTTACGTGCTACATGACTAAGTTATGATTTTATTGCCTTAGTGGCTATTGACGGAAGGGATGAGATGCTAGCTAAACGCTAGACATAATGTTACTTAGGTCATGATCTTTCGTTACCTAAGTTACGATCTTATTGTTGTTGTTATGTAAGCTATGATCTTATTCCCTTTATGATCAAGTGATGCTTCTATTACCTTGGTGGCATTTAAATGGAAAGACAGGTATGATGGTAAGAGACCAAATTTTGGGGGTTCGGTTCTTGTATGTACTTTCCATTTAATGCATGATTGTTTATGGTGTACTTACTGGTGACTTTGTCACTCACCCCCTATTTTTCCTCCCAGAGTTTACAGGAAACGGGGTAGCAAGGATTGATGACGAGCATAGGATCCCACATCCGTGAGAATACGAGTGGATGACAGCTTAGGGATTCTATTATGATGGATTCATAATATGACGGATTTATGTTGGAAGCGATGATTGCAGAAGTACTGATGTAATGAATGTGGTTGTAAAACTTATGTCGGATGTATAGAATGATTTATGTAAAAGTTTAAAATTCTGCCGTATTTTTATCTACCTGTTAAGATCGTGACTTTGTAATCCATGTTTATCCATGGGTTTTACGAGTTAAGTATCGACGCTTTGTACTTTTCTGAAAGGGAAAGTACGGCGGGTGCACCGTACGAGGGGCAGCCGAGTACGGGGCGCAACAGGTGGTATCAGAGCTAAGGCTCCAGATCCGGGAAGAATGTCGAACTAAGTGATGATTATAGTCAACTAAGTTTGATCTTAGACCTAAGTTCTGATCTTAGATGAGGGTTGACCTTAGACCAGGATGATTTAGACTGGAAATTAGGGTTTTGACCATATGATAAAGCCCTAGTCGATGGCCATGTATGGAATGTAATCATGACTGTTTGCATGACCATAAGATCGTATAGGGATTACGAATTAAATGGTGTCGCTTATTCTGAATATTTATACCTTAAGTAAGACTCCGACACTTCGTAGTGTGGATGACACCACAATTCAGTAAGATGACATCATCACTGTCACCACAGGAGGCAGTAGACTTTACTAGCAATAGTTAGTAAGAACACGTATTCCAAGGTTTGGCAGGGAATTTAGTTCATAGTGGGCAGAAAGATGGTTAGGTAAAGTTGAAGGTAACTCCATGCTGATACTGGTATTGGATAGAGTAAGAGCAAAGTTCTAAGAGGAGTTTTGTGAGTTCTTCCTCTCTCAGAACTTAGTCACAAGAAGGGCTGAGTAATATGACTCACTAAGACAAGGGTCACGCATCACCATACCCATTCATTACTTTGGGACAGTATGTTCCTTTGATTATGAGAAATGAAAGGTTTAAGGTGATCAGATTTGTGCGCGGTCTAGACCCCCAGATCTAATTAGGCTAAGTTAAGTCGTATTCAGAGACCTTTGGTGAATTATTAGAGGACCGCTATGGAGCGGAATGCGATAGTAAAGGAACGAAAGAATGAAAGAAACGATTTAACAAGCAAATGAAGTAGAAGGTGGAAACCGTATCCATATAAGGCTAGTTTATGCAGATGACTCAGAAACTACCAAGGTACGCCTAATAAGTGTGAAGTACCTATGTCCTCTGCTCTACTTCCTATTAACCAAGTATGAGTGATTATGATAGTTTTCTTTAAGTTATGATGAGTAGACCACAAGTAAGCAAGTGAGATTATTAGTGATAACATGACTAAGTATGACACTATGTATGGGACTCGAGGTCCTCGCCATAATGCGTCACTTTTAACACTTGTACGCATTTTAATGCAGTATAGAGGGAATATGTCATGACTATGAAAACCATGTTTTAAGAGAGCGGGCCACCTTCGGATGATTTGAAACATCCTAAAGGGAACATAAGTTTCGAAGGAGAACCCATAACTTCTAGTTCGATTTTATGAAATGATCGCAAAAAGGGGGTAAAAGTTATTACGTGATAAGACGATCAGCAAGACAGATAAACGTGGCACATACTTATGAAGAGCTTGGTATGTGTACCTTGTGGGAATTATTCCGGATGTCCTTGGAAGCTATTTTGTACGTAGGATGACCGTCACATGATCACTGAAAGGATGTTTACAGAAAAGAGATAAAGGTCTATATCCCAGAGTTAATGATCTCTGCCAAGTTTTTTTTCATATTTTATGAAAAAAGGAAATTATAAGCCTACTATGATCATTATTATACGGAATGGATTTTGTTATCAAGTACATAGTATCAAGGTTGCAAGTGCTAGATATGAGATAGATTACGACAACACCTCTAGAGAATAAGGATAAGTTCTGGTGAAATCTCTAAGATGAAAAGAACAAAGCAGTTCTGAAGGAACTAAATAGACGTTTATTGCGATCTTATTTACCCAAAAGAAGAAACCACATGGGAAACGGAAGGCAACATGAGGAGTAGACGCCCCATGTTGTTGACTAGCCTGAAGTTTCGAGGACGAAACTTATATTAAGGGGGGGAGAATGTTGTACCCCTTGAAAATTGGTATATACTGAGAATCATATAAAGCGGTTTAAGGAGGAAACAATGTTATACCCCACGGGAATTCGTCTATACCGCCGACTCTTATGAAGATGAGTCACTAAGAATTAGTCAACCGGTTACGTTATTTAAATGTAACCACATTGATTTGACATTCTCCGATAGAATTTCCTTAAAGTAAATATTATAGGAAATTTAATATAATTATGTAAGTGTGTCGCACGAAGTGAAATGACAAACTACCCTTCCAACATTATGTAAAATTCGGCCATAAGGGCCTTGGAAGAGTCTAGAATTTTCCTTATTATCACAATTATGTAATTAGTAAGACTACAATGAAATAGGTTGTCTTGGAACAAGAAGAATTAAGCATGGTGAAGGGGTCAACCAAGCCTAGAAATCGGCCCCCCTAGTTGACCAAGAAAAATTACCATGGTTACTTAATAATTACTACAAGGTAACTCTAGTTGGGTAAAGTAACCAAGGTTGGCCATAAAGTAACTATAGTTGACATAAAGTAACTATAGTTGACATAAAGTAACTATAGTTGACATAAAGTAACTATAGTTGGAATAAAGTAACTATAGTTGAACTAAAATAACAAACTCTTATTTAAGAAATAAAATAAAATAAACAAAAGGAAAGACAAGACAAGTTGTCTTGGAATAAAATAAAACAAAACAAATGGGGGACATGGAGTAGTTAATGTTCAAGACACAAAGGAGGCTCTCTTTTCTCAATGCACACCTTGGAAGCTTCATGTCTCCTTGTCTCTCTCCCTCCTTAAGGCACGCCCCCCCCCCCTTTTTCCCTTGTCTTCCTCAAGAAGACTTCTTCTACTAAGAAGCTCTCTTACATCTTCAAGTTCATCCATGGAGCTCTTCTTCATCTCCAAGTTTTGAACACTCTCAAGAGCTCTCATAAGCAAACCATTCAAGACTTATGAAACTTAGACCACTCCTCTAACATCATCATATATTTCGGCCATAGTGGGAGCTAGGAGTGTCAAGGCTATCTTCATCTTCAAGCTTCAAGGACTCATCTAGGTAAGTTAAATGTTAAGCTTCTATGTGAGTTCTATATTTCAAAGGATGAAACTCACCTAGTACCCCTTTCTCCTTGCACAAAAACGTGACCTTCATGAGGACACTAGGAGAAGATTCTTAAAGCCACTAAGGAGAAGATAACATCTTGATGGTTTGGATCCATTTCCAAGCTTCATTTTGGTAAGATGAATCTAGTCTCAATCTAGCTCCATTCTTCATTTCAAATGGTAGCTAATGTTCTCCTCTTTCTCATCTTCAAAAACGTGAGCTAGGAATAAGGTGGAGGAGGACTTCACTCCATATCAACCAAGGTGCAAGCTAAGGAAACTCTCTAAGCTCCAAGGAGGCAAGTATACTCTAGCCAATCTTGCCTTATTTGTGAAGTGCATGCTTGAATGACTAGCCATTTTTAAGTTATGAATCTTAGTTGAAGATTCTAAGGACAAGACATGAACTTAGTTGAGGTAAAGAAAAGTGTTGATATGAAAAGTGACATGTCCTAAGCATATGTGGCAAGACTGTTGGTATGAGTAATGTGTAGCCTAAAATGAGTTATGAGACTTGGAATAACTATGTTTAAATGTGTATTTGATGTATAGTAAGTCATCTTAATGAATGAAGTTGGTGGAAGAATGCTTGGACAATAAAAAGGTGAAGAAGTGCTGAAACTACTGGGGCTGGCAGATTTGTGTTGCTGATTGTGTGACTTGAGAACGAACCTTAGAAGTGTTCAATTAAGCTAAATTTTGACATGACACTAGCTCTGTGTGTGTAGTACAAGTGAGAGTTGGAATTGCAGTAAAAAGAGTTATGGTTTATTTTTAATAAATCTTTTGGTAAAACTGCTCAAGAAGAAATTACTAGAACTGGGCAGAACAGTGTGACGTTTTGCATGACCTGAAAATGAATCTTAGGAGTATTTACATTGGCTAATTTTTGGTGTTATGTTAGCCTCATATGTATATGAAATGTGTAAGCTGGAATTTCAATAAAAGGAGTTGTGGTTTGTCCTTAATGAAGTTTTTAGTAAGAAGTGGTCAAACAGAAGCACTGGAGATGAGCAGTTTTATGTGTCATGTTGAACGACCTGAAAAAGAACCTTAGGAAGGTGCAAATTGACTAATGTTTGGTATGGTGATAGATTTGTATGTTTATGAAATGTGTGAGTTGGAATCTCATTAAAAGGAGTTGTGGTTTGTCCTAAATGAAATGCTTAGTAAGAATTGGTCAAGCAGAAGTACTGGAGCTGGACAGATTTATGTTGCTTGTTGAACGACCTGAAAAGGGGCCTTAGGAATGTTCAAATGGGCTAATTTTTGGTATGATGATAGCATTATACGTTTATGAAATGTGTGAGTTGGAATTGTAGTAAAAGAAGTTGTGGATTATTTTTAATGAAGTTCTTGGAAAAAACTGCTCAAACAGAGTCGCTGGAACAGGACAGTTTTGAGTAGTAAGTTGTGTGGCTCGAAAATGCACCTTAGGAATGTTCAAATGAGCTGATTTTTGGTATGATGATATCTTGATGTGTGTATGATATCTGTGAGTTGGAATTTTGGAAAAAGGATATGTGGGTTGGTCACAATTCATTTCGTGATACAACTGGTCATTCCAGTTTCTGCATGTACCCATTTTGGGAAAGTAATTAGATAACCCCTTTAAGTTTATTGGATAGCCTTGGAAATTTTACGGTAGTTACTTAAGGTATAGATGTACATGTTCATGTAAATAAATCAGAATAAAACCACCATTTTGATGGTTAACAATTGAGTTGAAGTTAGTGGTACAAAACTGGAAAACAGGACAGTTTGATGTCATAAGTTGTAAGGCTTCGATCTTGCTCTTTTAAGCTTAAATGTGATGTTTAGCCTTAGGAATATTGTTCCGTGGTATGTTAGCTATGTTTTCTAGGTGTTGGATCAAATTTATTAAGGTTTTATGATCCATGAAAATGAGATAAGGCGGTATTGCCCTGCTGATTTCAGCAGTACCTTTGGTAATACTTGATGTTTTGAGGTCGTTAGACATTTCGGAATGTTGCGAAATTTTTATGGCATGTGTCTAAGACTTCATTATGCATGTGTATGATATGAGTTGATGAAAATGAGCACGAATTGATGAGCATGAAGCTGTATGAACAGAGTATGATTGTTGGACAGTTTTTCCAGCTTAAGAGACGAGTCAGCATATGCGTGTTATGATGTATTTGTTCACGAGTCGCAGGTTGCATATCATACATCGCATTGTCCATGTTCATACAGTTCACGAAACTGATTTTATGAAAAAGAATGATGAGACAGATCTTTTGAAAAGAAGTTTTGAGTTTTGAAAGAAAGATCTTTGAAAGAGAGGTTTACGATTGCGAAAAGATTTCCTATGGTACCATTTATTTCTGGCCAGCTTAACCCGCTCCAGATCCGGGGTTAATTGATCGGAAGAGTTATAAGAACCGATCCAGGCCCGGTATAATAGGTCTGAAGATGATCATGATTATAAGAACCGATCCAGGCCTAGTATAATAGGTCTGAAGATTATAAGAACCGATCCAGGCCCGGTATAATAGGTCTGAAGAGTGTAAGAACCGAGCCAGGTCCGGTATAATAGACCTGAAGGTGATCATGTTATAAGAACCGAGTCATGCCCGGTATAATAGGCTGACACACTCTCTTGTTTTAAGATGAGCATGATTTAAAAGAAAGAAAGAAAGTTCAAGTATTTTCATGTTTTCATTATGCACTGCATTTGCATACTCATACACATTGCATATGGTCATGAGCATGATGTCGAGTCTGTGCCCTGAGTTGTGTCTTTACGTGCTACATGACTAAGTTATGATTTTATTGCATTAGTGGCTATTGACGGAAGGGATGAGATGCTAGCTAAACGCTAGACATAATGTTACTTAGGTCATGATCTTTCGTTACCTAAGTTACGATCTTATTGTTGTTGTTGTGTAAGCTATGATCTTATTCCCTTTATGATCAAGTGATGCTTCTATTACCTTGGTGGCATTTAAATGGAAAGACAGGTATGATGGTAAGAGACCAAATTTTGGGGGTTCGGTTCTTGTATGTACTTTCCATTTAATGCATGATTGTTTATGGTGTACTTGCTGGTGACTTTGTCACTCACCCCCTATTTTTCCTCCCAGAGTTTACAGGAAACGGGGTAGCAAGGATTGATGACGAGCATAGGATCCCACATCCGTGAGAATACGAGTGGATGACAGCTTAGGGATTCTATTATGATGGATTCATAATATGACGGATTTATGTTGGAAGCGATGATTGCAGAAGTACTGATGTAATGAATGTGGTTGTAAAACTTATGTCGGATGTATAGAATGATTTATGTAAAAGTTTCAAATTCTGCCGTATTTTTATCTACCTGTTAAGATCGTGACTTTGTAATCCATGTTTATCCATGGGTTTTACGAGTTAAGTATCGACGCTTTGTACTTTTCTGAAAGAGAAAGTACGGCGGGTGCATCGTACGAGGGGCAGCCGAGTACGGGGCGCAACAGATGGTATCAGAGCTAAGGCTCCAGATCCGGGCAGAATGTCGAACTAAGTGATGATTATAGTCAACTAAGTTTGATCTTAGACCTAAGTTCTGATCTTAGATGAGGGTTGACCTTAGACCAGGATGATTTAGACTGGAAATTAGGGTTTTGACCATATGATAAAGCCCTAGTCGATGGCCATCTATGGAATGTAATCATGACTGTTTGCATGACCATAAGATCGTATAGGGATTACGAATTAAATGGTGTCGCTTATTCTGAATATTTATACCTTAAGTAAGACTCCGACACTTCGTAGTGTGGATGACACCACAATTCAGTAAGATGACATCATCACTGTCACCACAGGAGGCAGTAGACTTTACTAGCAATAGTTAGTAAGAACACGTATTCCAAGGTTTGGCAGGGAATTTAGTTCATAGTGGGCAGAAAGATGGTTAGGTAAAGTTGAAGGTAACTCCATGCTGATACTGGTATTGGATAGAGTAAGAGCAAAGTTCTAAGAGGAGTTTTGTGAGTTCTTCCTCTCTCAGAACTTAGTCACGAGAAGGGCTGAGTAATATGACTCACTAAGACAAGGGTCACGCATCACCATACCCATTCATTACTTTGGGACAGTATGTTCCTTTGATTATGAGAAATGAAAGGTTTAAGGTGATCAGATTTGTGCGCGGTCTAGACCCCCAGATCTAATTAGGCTAAGTTAAGTCGTATTCAGAGACCTTTGGTGAATTATTAGAGGACCGCTATGGAGCGGAATGCGATAGTAAAGGAACGAAAGAATGAAAGAAACGATTTAACAAGCAAATGAAGTAGAAGGTGGAAACCGTATCCATATAAGGCTAGTTTATGCAGATGACTCAGAAACTACCAAGGTACGCCTAATAAGTGTGAAGTACCTATGTCCTCTGCTCTACTTCCTATTAACCAAGTATGAGTGATTATGATAGTTTTCTTTAAGTTATGATGAGTAGACCACAAGTAAGCAAGTGAGATTATTAGTGATAACATGACTAAGTATGACACTATGTATGGGACTCGAGGTCCTCGCCATAATGCGTCACTTTTAACACTTGTACGCATTTTAATGCAGTATAGAGGGAATATGTCATGACTATGAAAACCATGTTTTAAGAGAGCGGGCCACCTTCGGATGATTTGAAACATCCTAAAGGGAACATAAGTTTCAAAGGAGAACCCACAACTTCTAGTTCGATTTTATGAAATGATCGCAAAAGGGGGTAAAAGTTATTACGTGATAAGACAATCAGCAAGACAGATAAACGTGGCACATACTTATGAAGAGCTTGGTATGTGTACCTTGTGGGAATTATTCCGGATGTCCTTGGAAGCTATTTTGTACGTAGGATGACCGTCACATGATCACTGAAAGGATGTTTACAGAAAAGAGATAAAGGTCTATATCCCAGAGTTAATGATCTCTGCCAAGTTTTTTTTCATATTTTATGAAAAAAGGAAATTATAAGCCTACTATGATCATGATTATACGGAATGGATTTTGTTATCAAGTACATAGTATCAAGGTTGCAAGTGCTAGATATGAGATAGATTACGACAACACCTCTAGAGAATAAGGATAAGTTCTGGTGAAATCTCTAAGATGAAAAGAACAAAGCAGTTCTGAAGGAACTAAATAGACGTTTATTGCGATCTTATTTACCCAAAAGAAGAAACCACATGGGAAACGGAAGGCAACATGAGGAGTAGACGCCCCATGTTGTTGACTAGCCTGAAGTTTCGAGGACGAAACTTATATTAAGGAGGGGAGAATGTTGTACCCCGCGAAAATTGGTATATACTGAGAATCGTATAAAGCGGTTTAAGGAGGAAACAATGTTATACCCCACGGGAATTCGTCTATACCGCCGACTCTTATGAAGATGAGTCACTAAGAATTAGTCAACCGGTTACGTTATTTAAATGTAACCACATTGATTTGACATTCTCCGATAGAATTTCCTTAAAGTAAATATTATAGGAAATTTAATATAATTATGTAAGTGTGTCGCACGAAGTGAAATGACAAACTACCCTTCCAACATTATGTAAAATTCGGCCATAAGGGCCTTGGAAGAGTCTAGAATTTTCCTTATTATCACAATTATGTAATTAGTAAGACTACAATGAAATAGGTTGTCTTGGAACAAGAAGAATTAAGCATGGTGAAGGGGTCAACCAAGCCTAGAAATCGGCCCCCCTAGTTGACCAAGAAAAATTACCATGGTTACTTAATAATTACTACAAGGTAACTCTAGTTGGGTAAAGTAACCAAGGTTGGCCATAAAGTAACTATAGTTGACATAAAGTAACTATAGTTGACATAAAGTAACTATAGTTGACATAAAGTAACTATAGTTGGCATAAAGTAACTATAGTTAAACTAAAATAACAAACTCTTATTTAAGAAATAAAATAAAATAAACAAAAGGAAAGACAAGACAAGTTGTCTTGGAATAAAATAAAACAAAACAAATGGGGGACATGGAGTAGTTAATGTTCAAGACACAAAGGAGGCTCTCTTTTCTCAATGCACACCTTGGAAGCTTCATGTCTCCTTGTCTCTCTCCCTCCTTAAGGCACGCCCCCCCCCCCCTTTTCCCTTGTCTTCCTCAAGAAGACTTCTTCTACTAAGAAGCTCTCTTACATCTTCAAGTTCATCCATGGAGCTCTTCTTCATCTCCAAGTTTTGAACACTCTCAAGAGCTCTCATAAGCAAACCATTCAAGACTTATGAAACTTAGACCACTCCTCTAACATCATCATATATTTCGGCCATAGTGGGAGCTAGGAGTGTCAAGGCTATCTTCATCTTCAAGCTTCAAGGACTCATCTAGGTAAGTTAAATGTTAAGCTTCTATGTGAGTTCTATATTTCAAAGGATGAAACTCACCTAGTACCCCTTTCTCCTTGCACAAAAACGTGACCTTCATGAGGACACTAGGAGAAGATTCTTAAAGCCACTAAGGAGAAGATAACATCTTGATGGTTTGGATCCATTTCCAAGCTTCATTTTGGTAAGATGAATCTAGTCTCAATCTAGCTCCATTCTTCATTTCAAATGGTAGCTAATGTTCTCCTCTTTCTCATCTTCAAAAACGTGAGCTAGGAATAAGGTGGAGGAGGACTTCACTCCATATCAACCAAGGTGCAAGCTAAGGAAACTCTCTAAGCTCCAAGGAGGCAAGTATACTCTAGCCAATCTTGCCTTATTTGTGAAGTGCATGCTTGAATGACTAGCCATTTTTAAGTTATGAATCTTAGTTGAAGATTCTAAGAATAAGACATGAACTTAGTTGAGGTAAAGAAAAGTGTTGATATGAAAAGTGACATTGTTGTAACCGTATATTAAAGAAAAAAAAATTTAATTAAATAATTAAAAATTAAAACCTAAACCAAATCTTATCCTAATCTACCATAATCCTCTCCCTCACAAATCACTCCCCCACTTTCCCCTTAATTTTCTCCCCCATCCCCTCCTTAAACAAGCCGTTATTTTCTTTTCCCCTCCCATAAAATTCCATCGGCAATAGCATTGGGGAAAAAGAAAAAAAAAATAGAGAGATAGAGAAGAGTGAGGAGTAGCGCAGGAAGCAGAGGGAAGAAAAGGGAAAAAGGAGAGAGAGAGAAAAAGAAAAAGAGAGAAGAGAAGGAAGAGGAGAATTGACCACCCACATCAAATACAACGCCGCTGTTTGTCAGTGAGTTTGCATTCAAGAGGTAGGTTACCCTCCCCTCTGTCGGATTGCTTTGGATTCCCTCGCATTCTGTATTGGGATTATTTGATTATCACTGCTGTGTTTATTATTTATAAGTTTATCTTGAATTCTTTATGTTTTGGTATGATAATTGCGCGTTTGACCTTAGATATAGATCACATAGCACGGAAATAGGTTGGAACATTTTAGTACAGTTCACGGGTACTGTTCACGGTACTGTTCACGGGTACTGTTCACGCGCAGCGGCCAACGCGCGCCCCTGAGCTGCGCGTGCAAGTCACGCGCTGACGTGTTTCAGCATCAGCATGTCCGGGGCGTTAAACGGAGTCTAATGGAACTGGTTTGGGGTTAAATTGAGTTAAAATGAAAAAGTTATGAATTTTTGAGTGTATTTAAGAATTAAAATAACAATAATAATAACGGATGCGCTGTTGTCAGAGGCGTTACCAAGAGTTACCAAGAGAGCGTCGAATGGGGTACAATGAAATTGGTTTGAGGTAAATTGGAGTTAAAACTAAAAAGTTGTGGATTTTTGAAGGAAATTATAATTTAAAGAAAATAATGAAAGAATTAAAAGAAAAAAAAAAGGGAACGTTACAGGCCTGTGGCCTGATTTTCGGGAAAAGATAAAAAAAAATAAATAAAATAAAATGAAATAAAATCAAAAAAAAAATAAGGACAGCCACGAAAAAAAAAAGGGGTTTAGTTAATTAATATAATATTAATATCATTTAGAAACTCATTAAATATATAAAAATAAACTAAAATAAAAAAAAGAAGGAAAATGGAGAGTGAAGAAGATGAAACTAAAGCAAGAGAAAAAAAATAGTAGGGAAAGATAAAAATATTTAAATTAAAGATTTAAGTGTTTGAGAGCCTAGGGAAAATAAAATAAAGTGTAGAAACCTAAAATAAAGTCTAGAAAGATAAAATAACGGTAGAAGATAAAATACAGTAATGAACCCCACGCAACATAGGGTAACTACGCAATATAGGTAATACGCAACATAGAACGGAGCATGCAACATAGGACAAACAGAAGTGTGCTAGTGTGATGCATTCATGGCACGAGCATTGCATTTGGCCTATGAGCCGTGTGGCCTGACGAGGCGTGTGATGGGTGTTGGTAATAATGGTTACCTTCATCCGATAGGACCCGGGACATGCATAGCATAACATGGAAAAGAATGAGCATAGCGTGTGATATTAAATGACTGCGTGTGACACGGAGATAGAAGTGCATGCATCATGATGTTGCGCATTGCATTTGTTATTGTTGAAATTATCGTTTATCTTGTTATTAACTGTTTAAGTGCTATGTGTTGGGATGCGGATCGGGTCGGGTATGTGCTATTTCCTTATTTATGCTTTAATTGCCTTATTATTTATTTGTCTATGTTTTATTGCTTTATTATCTGCTACTTGCTTTACGTGCTTAATTGTTTACCCGACTCAGTATGTGACAGTCCCTTTTCGGGAGAGACGGGTAACCTACGAGTGACTCCCATCACTCACCCCCCACCACCCCTCCACAGGTGAGCAGGATTAAGAGTACATATATTTATCGAGGATGGGAAAGATTACGCGAGCTGGGAAGAATGAACTGGATTCGAGAAGGGATCTTGTTGACTGAGAGCTTGTTCTTGGGATAGTCAGATAGACCTCCACCTAGGTTTACTGTTTAATTTCAGTATTTCATACTTGACTTAGTGGGTTTCGTCAACCCTTGTACTTGATTTTATACAGATGGATTTATTTTAATTGAGTTATTTAATTTTATTATCGTTTCAGGGAAAAAATTTCTACGTCAGTTCTGACGTACAAAGAAGTTTGAACGACGCTTTGTAGTCCTCTTAGTAGGCTACGGCGGGTGCACTGTTCCCGATGCTAGGGCTCGGGAGCGGGGCGCTACAGGTGGTATCAGAGCCGAGGCTTCAGATCCGCCTCGGAAACGCAGGATTAACTAGATCACTTAGACATAAGCTACAATCTTTTTCTTTAAATGACGATTTTACCCTTAAGCAACAAAATAGGGTTTAATGATGATCTTAGACTTAAGTGATGATCGGGTTAGGGGATACAAAGGTGAGCGATCGTTTACTTACTTGATTACCATTCTGCCCTTAACTTTTAGCATGAATTCTATAAACGATAGAAATTCCCAAATTACCCCTGAACATTTGCATGCGACCCCCTAAGTTGTTTGAAATTTCCAAAATACCCCTTAACTTAGTTTGTAGTTAAATAAATATATTTTTGAACATTTTGAAATACCAGGAAAAAAAATTTTTTAGTAAAACGTGAACAAGCTGGTAGTAGAAGAAATGGTGGTGAGAACCACCAGAATAAGGACATCATCTCCAAGCACTTGGAGATGCCATAGTCACCATGACCAACACCTTAGCATAGTAACACCAGTTGTTGAACCAGCCGTCACTGCTTCTACCACTATAGTCGGACCAAAAATTCTTCGACAAGGATGCGGAGGAGTGGTGGCGCAACACGACTGGCATCGCCGGTCACTTGGATCTAATTTCGAGATGAGTTCATGAAGTATTACATGCCGAGGATACGATCTTCAAAGAATGTTTCTAAATTCACGGCGGAAATGTAGATTTAGGCTATGATATTAGAAATTTAATTACGATTTTGCCCTAAGTCCTATTCTTAAACATAAATGATGTTTTGAAGATAGGTGATGATCATGAACATAGGTACTACTCTCAGTTATAAGCGATAATTCTGAACATAAGTCACAATATTAAGCATAAGTAATGATTCCGATTAAGAGTTGACCTTGAACATAAGTACTGAAGATAGTCATAAGCGTTGATTATACACTAAGTATGATTCTAGAAATAAGATATGATCTTAGACTTAAGAAACAATTATACTAAGAACAATCCGAGGAGTAAGTTATGACCTTAGACTTAAGGAGACGATCGGTTATGGAACACGTATGCCTAAGGTATACCATATAATTTTACTTACGTACCATGTCTAAATTTGATCATGACCCTTTGTATATCCCATTTGCCGTGACTATAATAACTCTAAGCGAATAAGTACACAATTAAAGTACATAAATAGTAATGCTGATCAGGATGCTATACCGCAAGCGCTGATTGGTACATTGGTTTGAATAGGTTAGGCGATGTTGGTCTGCTTCATCATAACAGCATCATGGGACCCAGTATTATTGGAGGAAAATAAAACGGGCCCATATTCCTACTTGGACGGTAACATCAGAACAGACGTAGGTTTAAGTTGAGACAATAGCTACTAAGAAATGAATTATTATAGTATGATAGATACTAAGACAAGATTTCTAGAGAAATTATAGAAACTAAGTAACCATCCATAAGCATTATAATCAGTAGTGTCTAGTAAAAGAATCATACGAAGGAATTTATAGTTTAGGGTTAAGATGATAAAACTTAGAGTTATTAAGTAGGACGACGATATTAGTCTTATTAGAGATATTGATTGGTAGCAAGAAGCGCAAACCGGCTATAACAAGTACATGGGAACGATGAACTGTTACAAACTTTTAGGTAAGTGTTGATTTATAGAAACGTCGAAGTACTTGACTTGAATTTAGTAGGCTTGAACTAAAATAGATCGAGCATGAACAAGTGAAGGTTGCTTTTAAGAACTAGAATAAAATTAATGGCTCAAATAATCAAGTAACAAGGTACACCGGATCAGTGTGGCGCGCGGAAGCATGGTGAATTAGAACAATTTAGTCGGTCAATAGTTAGTGTGTCATGCTGTGATTGGACCAATTTAAGTCAAAGATTTTATCACGAGTAGACAAATGTTAGACTTGTAAGAAAACTGTACATAAGAGACCTTATCCGAAGAAAAGAGGATGGTCTCTGAGATTATACGAAATAGTGGACTGATATATTTTAAAAAAAAAGAAAAAAAGGAAAAATATTTTATATAAGCACGTACACCCATGTATGACCATATTTTAACAAGTACCTTAAATGCTGTCCTCAAAAATACCTTATTGAATCTCATTTCTTTTGTAGATTAGTAAACTTTACAATGCTAAATTCTTCTATGTATCTGTATATCAACATAAAAAAAAAAATTCACTTCTTTTAAAGGTCTTAAAAGGGGAAAACTTTTAAACTACTAATGTTTCTTAAAAAAAAATGACATGTTCCTTACCTAAGACTTCAAATTCCCATTTTTTTTACATCCGTTGTAGTCAAAATTAATTTACGACTATCGATATCGTAAGCAATTTATCTGCTAAAGTGTTTATGAAGCTATTATTTGATTGCGATAACCTTACTTAACTTTGTGAAGCCAAAAAGTAGCTTTCAAATGTATATTTCTTTAGAAACCGAACGGTATCGTGCTCAATCGTTTTATAAAACCCTACATATTAAGTTTTCAACGGTTTTAACACAAGTTCACTGAAATACTTGGTGAACAAAATTATGTCGTTATTTTTATAACATGTCCTTTGAAACACTATATTACGAGAATAAGTATATTATTTTGGTTCTTGTTTAAAAAATAGGAATGGTATTAATTTAAAATAACGAAAGCTATATTTCAAAATATAGCCATATAAGTTACGTTTTTATAAAAACAAAAAATATGTCCATATACATATTTCGTATATTAGGCTGACAATATTTTCAATGAAGTAAGGTCATGATCATAGAATTAGTTCGTAAGTATATAAGAATTAATTTTAAGGACTTGGTTTTGTGTAGCAAGTACCATATTAGTGTACATCAAGAATATTAGTTGGATAATTATCTGGGGGATGAACCATATATAATGAGTTTAAGAATCCAAAAATTATAGACTGCGATAAGTTGAATGATACACATCAAGTAGTATAAGTGTAAGTATATACGTACTAAGTACAGATAATTAAGATTAAGGATAGACCTCTATAAGGACTAGCTCGCCTTGTGGAATACTAGCAATGACTAAATTGAATCATACTAGAGTAAAGCATATTCGGAAAATACATACGATTCAAGATATGAGTCTTGTGAATAAGACGTTAAGTCAAAGATTGTAGTACACCTAAGAACCGATTTACAAGAGTTGCTAATGACCGTAGAGATAAGTAAGCTATAGACCGATGATTGGGTTGTAGAACCATTACTATGGTGACAATACCCTTAAGGTTGATTCGAAAAATAATGGATAGATGATGTAAAGATTTTAATAAGTAAAATGGCAATGGATTAAAAAAAATATACCTTGTTGGTGTACAAAAAGAATGATTTTGAGGTTGTAGCACTTGATAAATAAGTGAAGTGGTTAGCACGATGGAAAACACAAGAAATATTTAGATTAATCATTACCTAAGTGAATGAATCAAGTAGAACTAAATTAAATGCTGACTATTTAATACGCAAGTTTCGAGGACGAAACTTTTTATAAGGGGGGTAGAATGTTGTAACCGTATATTAAAGAAAAAAAAATTTAATTAAATAATTAAAAATTAAAACCTAAACCAAATCTTATCCTAATCTACCATAATCCTCTCCCTCACAAATCACTCCCCCACTTTCCCCTTAATTTTCTCCCCCATCCCCTCCTTAAACAAGCCGTTATTTTCTTTTCCCCTCCCATAAAATTCCATCGGCAATAGCATTGGGGAAAAAGAACAAAAAAAAATAGAGAGATAGAGAAGAGTGAGGAGTAGCGCAGGAAGCAGAGGGAAGAAAAGGGAAAAAGGAGAGAGAGAGAAAAAGAAAAAGAGAGAAGAGAAGGAAGAGGAGAATTGACCACCCACATCAAATACAACGCCGCTGTTTGTCAGTGAGTTTGCATTCAAGAGGTAGGTTACCCTCCCCTCTGTCGGATTGCTTTGGATTCCCTCGCATTCTGTATTGGGATTATTTGATTATCACTGCTGTGTTTATTATTTATAAGTTTATCTTGAATTCTTTATGTTTTGGTATGATAATTGCGCGTTTGACCTTAGATATAGATCACATAGCACGGAAATAGGTTGGAACATTTTAGTACAGTTCACGGGTACTGTTCACGGTACTGTTCACGGGTACTGTTCACGCGCAGCGGCCAACGCGCGCCCCTGAGCTGCGCGTGCAAGTCACGCGCTGACGTGTTTCAGCATCAGCATGTCCGGGGCGTTAAACGGAGTCTAATGGAACTGGTTTGGGGTTAAATTGAGTTAAAATGAAAAAGTTATGAATTTTTGAGTGTATTTAAGAATTAAAATAACAATAATAATAACGGATGCGCTGTTGTCAGAGGCGTTACCAAGAGTTACCAAGAGAGCGTCGAATGGGGTACAATGAAATTGGTTTGAGGTAAATTGGAGTTAAAACTAAAAAGTTGTGGATTTTTGAAGGAAATTAGAATTTAAAGAAAATAATGAAAGAATTAAAAGAAAAAAAAAAGGGAACGTTACAGGCCTGTGGCCTGATTTTCGGGAAAAGATAAAAAAAATAAATAAAATAAAATGAAATAAAATCAAAAAAAAAATAAGGACAGCCACGAAAAAAAAAGGGTTTAGTTAATTAATATAATATTAATATCATTTAGAAACTCATTAAATATATAAAAATAAACTAAAATAAAAAAAAAGAAGGAAAATGGAGAGCGAAGAAGATGAAACTAAAGCAAGAGAAAAAAAAATAGTAGGGAAAGATAAAAATATTTAAATTAAAGATTTAAGTGTTTGAGAGCCTAGGGAAAATAAAATAAAGTGTAGAAACCTAAAATAAAGTCTAGAAAGATAAAATAACGGTAGAAGATAAAATACAGTAATGAACCCCACGCAACATAGGGTAACTACGCAATATAGGTAATACGCAACATAGAACGGAGCATGCAACATAGGACAAACAGAAGTGTGCTAGTGTGATGCATTCATGGCACGAGCATTGCATTTGGCCTATGAGTCGTGTGGCCTGACGAGGCGTGTGATGGGTGTTGGTAATAATGGTTACCTTCATCCGATAGGACCCGGGACATGCATAGCATAACATGGAAAAGAATGAGCATAGCGTGTGATATTAAATGACTGCGTGTGACACGGAGATAGAAGTGCATGCATCATGATGTTGCGCATTGCATTTGTTATTGTTGAAATTATCGTTTATCTTGTTATTAACTGTTTAAGTGCTATGTGTTGGGATGCGGATCGGGTCGGGTATGTGCTATTTCCTTATTTATGCTTTAATTGCCTTATTATTTATTTGTCTATGTTTTATTGCTTTATTATCTGCTACTTGCTTTACGTGCTTAATTGTTTACCCGACTCAGTATGTGACAGTCCCTTTTCGGGAGAGACGGGTAACCTACGAGTGACTCCCATCACTCACCCCCCACCACCCCTCCACAGGTGAGCAGGATTAAGAGTACATATATTTATCGAGGATGGGAAAGATTACGCGAGCTGGGAAGAATGAACTGGATTCGAGAAGGGATCTTGTTGACTGAGAGCTTGTTCTTGGGATAGTCAGATAGACCTCCACCTAGGTTTACTGTTTAATTTCAGTATTTCATACTTGACTTAGTGGGTTTCGTCAACCCTTGTACTTGATTTTATACTGATGGATTTATTTTAATTGAGTTATTTAATTTTATTATCGTTTCCGGGAAAAAATTTCTACGTCAGTTCTGACGTACAAAGAAGTTTGAACGACGCTTTGTAGTCCTCTTAGTAGGCTACGGCGGGTGCACTGTTCCCGATGCTAGGGCTCGGGAGCGGGGCGCTACAGACATGTCCTAAGCATATGTGGCAAGACTGTTGGTATGAGTAATGTGTAGCCTAAAATGAGTTATGAGACTTGGAATAACTATGTTTAAATGTGTATTTGATGTATAGTAAGTCATCTTAATGAATGAAGTTGGTGGAAGAATGCTTGGACAATAAAAAGGTGAAGAAGTGATGAAACTACTGGGGCTGGCAGATTTGTGTTGCTGATTGTGTGACTTGAGAACGAACCTTAGAAGTGTTCAATTAAGCTAAATTTTGACATGACACTAGCTCTGTGTGTGTAGTACAAGTGAGAGTTGGAATTGCAGTAAAAAGAGTTATGGTTTATTTTTAATAAATCTTTTGGTAAAACTGCTCAAGAAGAAATTACTGGAACTGGGCAGAACAGTGTGACGTTTTGCATGACCTGAAAATGAATCTTAGGAGTATTTACATTGGCTAATTTTTGGTGTTATGTTAGCCTCATATGTATATGAAATGTGTAAGTTGGAATTTCAATAAAAGGAGTTGTGGTTTGTCCTTAATGAAGTTTTTAGTAAGAAGTGGTCAAACAGAAGCACTGGAGATGAGCAGTTTTATGTGTCATGTTGAACGACCTGAAAAAGAACCTTAGGAAGGTGCAAATTGACTAATTTTTGGTATGGTGATAGATTTGTATGTTTATGAAATGTGTGAGTTGGAATCTCATTAAAAGGAGTTGTGGTTTGTCCTAAATGAAATGCTTAGTAAGAATTGGTCAAGCAGAAGTACTGGAGCTGGACAGATTTATGTTGCTTGTTGAACGACCTGAAAAGGGGCCTTAGGAATGTTCAAATGGGCTAATTTTTGGTATGATGATAGCATTATACGTTTATGAAATGTGTGAGTTGGAATTGTAGTAAAAGAAGTTGTGTATTATTTTTAATGAAGTTCTTGGAAAAAACTGCTCAAACAGAGTCGCTGGAACAGGACAGTTTTGAGTAGTAAGTTGTGTGGCTCGAAAATGCACCTTAGGAATGTTCAAATGAGCTGATTTTTGGTATGATGATATCTTGATGTGTGTATGATATCTGTGAGTTGGAATTTTGGAAAAAGGATATGTGGGTTGGTTACAATTCATTTCGTGATACAACTGGTCATTCCAGTTTTTGCATGTACCCATTTTGGGAAAGTAATTAGATAACCCCTTTAAGTTTATTGGATTGCCTTGGAAATTTTACGGTAGTTACTTAAGGTATAGATGTACATGTTCATGTAAATAAATCAGCATAAAACCACCATTTTGATGGTTAACAACTGAGTTGAAGTTAGTGGTACAATACTGGAAAACAGGACAGTTTGTTGTCATAAGTTGTAAGGCTTCGATCTTGCTCTTTTAAGCTTAAATGTGATGTTTAGCCTTAGGAATATTGTTCCGTGGTATGTTAGCTATGTTTTCTAGGTGTTGGATCAAATTTATTAAGGTTTTATGATCCATGAAAATGAGATAAGGCGGTATTGCCCTGCTGATTTCAGCAGTACCTTTGGTAATACTTGATGTTTTGAGGTCGTTAGACATTTCGGAATGTTGCGAAATTTTTATGGCATGTGTCTAAGACTTCATTATGCATGTGTATGATATGAGTTGATGAAAATGAGCACGAATTGATGAGCATGAGGCTGTATGAACAGAGTATGATTGCTGGACAGTTTTTCCAGCTTAAGAGACGAGTCAGCATATGCGTGTTATGATGTATTTGTTCACGAGTCGCATGTTGCATATCATACATCGCATTGTCCATGTTCATACAGTTCACGAAACTGATTTTATGAAAAAGAATGATGAGACAGATCTTTTGAAAAGAAGTTTTGAGTTTTGAAAGAAAGATCTTTGAAAGAGAGGTTTACGATTGCGAAAAGATTTCCTATGGTACCATTTATTTCTGGCCAGCTTAACCCGCTCCAGATCCGGGGTTAATTGATCTGAAGAGTTATAAGAACCGATCCAGGCCCGGTATAATAGGTCTGAAGATGATCATGATTATAAGAACCGATCCAGGCCCGGTATAATAGGTTTGAAGATTATAAGAACCGATCCAGGCCCGGTATAATAGGTCTGAAGAGTGTAAGAACCGAGCCAGGTCCGGTATAATAGACCTGAAGATGATCATGTTATAAGAACCGAGTCATGCCCGGTATAATAGGCTGACACACTCTCTTGTTTTAAGATGAGCATGATTTAAAAGAAAGAAAGAAAGTTCAAGTATTTTCATGTTTTCATTATGCACTGCATTTGCATACTCATACACATTGCATATGGTCATGAGCATGATGTCGAGTCTGTGCCCTGAGTTGTGTCTTTACGTGCTACATGACTAAGTTATGATTTTATTGCATTAGTGGCTATTGACGGAAGGGATGAGATGCTAGCTAAACGCTAGACATAATGTTACTTAGGTCATGATCTTTCGTTACCTAAGTTACGATCTTATTGTTGTTGTTATGTAAGCTATGATCTTATTCCCTTTATGATCAAGTGATGCTTCTATTACCTTGGTGGCATTTAAATGGAAAGACAGGTATGATGGTAAGAGACCAAATTTTGGGGGTTCGGTTCTTGTATGTACTTTCCATTTAATGCATGATTGTTTATGGTGTACTTGCTGGTGACTTTGTCACTCACCCCCTATTTTTCCTCCCAGAGTTTACAGGAAACGGGGTAGCAAGGATTGATGACGAGCATAGGATCCCACATCCGTGAGAATAAAAGTGGATGACAGCTTAGGGATTCTATTATGATGGATTCATAATATGACGGATTTATGTTGGAAGCGATGATTGCAGAAGTACTGATGTAATGAATGTGGTTGTAAAACTTATGTCGGATGTATAGAATGATTTATGTAAAAGTTTCAAATTCTGCAGTATTTTTATCTACCTGTTAAGATCGTGACTTTGTAATCCATGTTTATCCATGGGTTTTACGAGTTAAGTATCGACGCTTTGTACTTTTCTGAAAGGGAAAGTACGGCGGGTGCACCGTACGAGGGGCAGCCGAGTACGGGGCGCTACAGTGTGTGTCAATATATATATATATATATATATATTGGACACTCCAAATATATCTGTTTCATGCTCATGTACTAACACCAATCATATAAATATGTACGTTTTTTCCTTCGCCAAGGTTTTATCCACAAGGGTGGTTTTACTTGGCAATGTTTTAATGCGGCATATCATATATGATTGGAGACTTCAAATTATATGTTCGTTATATTTTCATTTTGCCTACATAGATAAACATTGTAATATGGTTTCCCTCCACCATAAGTGAGGCATAATAAAAATTATTCTTTGGCGTGAAAAAAAAAATATATGCATATAAAATTGAATAGAATTTAATGAAACATAAAATTTGTCTTTTTTAGGGAAAATTACACTTAAACCCCTTATGATTTGAATTAATTCCAAAAACCTCCCCTCTCGTTCGGAATTATACATTTACCTCCCCTATGGTTTGGGTTAAAAAGGCACCGGCTAATTTCTGGCATGTTTACCCCCTGTGGTTTTGCCGGAAATTGGTCGGTGCGTTTTGAACTCAAACTATAGGGGAGGTAAATGTATAATTTCAAACGAGAGGGGAAGTTTTCTGAATTAAGCCAAACCACAAGGGGTCTAAGTGTAATTTTCCTAAGTTTAAACAGAAACTTTAGATCAAGCATTGCACGCTCCATTAAGCGCTTCATCCTTTGAAAATTCTGAACAGAGAGTTCTGATACAACATGACACGCTACATAAAGCGCTTCATCCTTTGGAAATTCTGAATAGAGAGTTCTAGTGGCAACATGTAACGCTACATAAAGCGCTTAATCGATGAAGAAGTAATTATGTGTTACTTCACTCCCCTAACAAAGCGCTTCACGTCATCTAAAATGTGATTAATAGTTGTTTTCATGTACATATATGTTCTTAATGTTTCATACATGATTTTTGTGATTTCATTATTTGATAAATATTATTATGCCTTGTGACTAATATGTCTTGGAAGTATCTATAACCTACCAAAAAAGGGCAACGCCTTTTGAGTTCTGGTAGGTACATGACATGGAGAAAATCATACAAGAACTTCTTTATGACTTATTCATCATTACAAAGTTGTTCTTATATTTATTTCTGGCCAAGGATATTTTTGGAGTTTTCTTCACCAGGGGTATTTTTGTTATTTTTATGCCCCAAGGGCATTTTGGTCATTTCTCTCAAGGACATCACCTGAGTTTGATATTATCTCTAACATGGAGCTCATTTATGGTTTCTCGTAGATCATTTGATGATTATCTATTCTATTCTTTATTTGGTGATACTACTAACAGTAGCGGGATATGTGACGAGTTTTGATGTCACATTCTATTTTATTCTTGGAGAAATTTTTATTTATGTTGTTGGAGGTTCTCACTCATCATATTGCAGAGATTCTAAGGGTGTTATTGGTACAAAATTCACCACAACTTTCAAGGAGAAAAATGTGGGAATTTTGAATTATTGGCTGAAGAAGTCTTGTCAACTGTATCTACTTATTTCTCTTCAGCAAATCTGAGTTTGTACATATATAAATGGCTAAAAAACGTGGTTAATTATGTGGAGAAGGTGTTCCATTCATGTTGTGACAAATGTACAAGATTATGCCACTTGGACCAACAAAATATAAGCTAGGTGGCAAAAGTTGCCACATGGATTTTCAATTTGAAAATAACGGCTAGTAAAAGCTGTTGTGGAGCTGATTTTGCAGCCATCACATGGCCTATTATCTTGCCAAGAAGTTGAGGCAATCTTGGAGGAATATGCCTTCTATATTATCTTCATTTTGCAAACTATTTCCATGTCATTTTTGAGGTGATAAAATCGGCCAAGTTGGAAGCAAAGATGGACAAATCATATTGCTTAAAGTTGCCATGTGTACAAGATGCTATGGTGGCCATCCAATGAGTTTAAGACACATAAGACTTGATGATGAAGATGATGAGACATTGACATTCTTATCTTCAAGGGTCATTTCACACTATAAATAGGATGCAAGATGAAGAAGAGAAGACACACACTAGAAAGCAAAAGTTGAAGTTCATTGTCTTGCTATTCTTCTCTCATTTCTTGATTCATTCTTTGTGTAGCTAAGGTGTTCATTTCTACTTTTTTCCTAGCTATACTATACACGCCTCCTCTTCATATTTTGTAAGATTGGTTAGCCAAATTTATAAGGCTACACCAATAAGTGTTAAAGGTGTTGCAACGTTGCATAGAGGTGATCATCCAAGTCTTGGGTAATGTTAGTGTTTGACCAAAGGATCAAGCTTGGTTCTTGTTGTATTTGTGTTCATACCATACTAAAATCCAAGGAAAGGTGTTTCTTGGGACTGGAGTATGTCACATTGAGCAAACCAGGATAAATCTTTGGTGTTCTTGTCTTCTTTCTACTTTTCTGTTTTTCTGCCCGTTTTCACTACATTTTTTATCCAACTTCACACATCTTGAAAAAGTAGCAAAACACTTTCAAAATTTGTGCTTTTTGGTGGAGTTATACTTAAGGCTGTTAGATTTCATTTGCAATAAGAATCACTTGATTTGAGCAAAGGAAAGTTACCTTTCAGTCGTTGCAAGATAACTGCTCCATTCTGCCTGCAATCTGGCCAGTTTTAAGAAACCTTGAATTCTGTTTTCATCAAGGACCATTTAAGGTCAAGGCCTTTCGGAAAGATAAATTAGACATCCTAAGGAGCGTGTTGATATAAAGATCAACCTTTTTGGTTGAGTAATCAAAGAGAAACACGTTTTCAAAGTTCAGCACTATTCTGTCTAATTCTGTCCCAAATTGACCATCTGAATCTTTTTATTTGGTTGAAGGGCCAAATGATCTTATTTTTGTCTCATTTTTGGAGAGTCTAGTCAGGACATAGACGTTAATTTCTGAAACGTTTCACAAATTTTGGAGTTTTTTACACTGAGTTTCGAATTTTTTAAAAACGGCGAGGTCTCAGATTCCGTTTTCAAAGGGGATTTTAACCAAGGGTAGTAGTGTAATTTCTGCTAACCACTATTCACCCCCTCTAATGGTGTTTACTG
>AP025045.1:35234521-35245450 GCA_036186865.1 Eustoma russellianum
AAGTTAGACTTACATAATTTTCAATTTTGTGAAACGTGTATTAAAGGAAAACATGTTAAAAACATTAAAACCAAAACATGAAGTGAGTACGAGTCATGTACTAGAATTGCTTCACTTAGATTTATTTGGTCCAAGTAGGACAAAGAGTATAGGTGGACACTACAATGTGTGTGTCATAGTAAATGATTACTCATGATACACATGGACATTTTTTTAACACACAAAGACGATGCTCCATTAGCAATCGAAACTCTTATCAAGCAACTCAAAAATATTTACGAAGAAAATGTTAAAAGAATTAGAAGTGATAGAGGTGGATAATTTAAAAACAAAGATGTAATCAGGTTTTATGAATTACATGGAATAAAACATGATTTCTCACAACCTAGAACACCACAACTCAATGGAGTTGTTGACCGTAAAAATAGAACGATTCAAGAAATTGCTAGGACAATGTTATGTGAAAATAAAGTACCAAAATTCTTATAGGCTGAAGCTGTTAGTTGTGCATGTTACTTTATAAATAGGCTTTCTAAGTTAAAAAAAAAACACCATGTGAATTATTAAAAAATAGACAACCTAAGATAAATTATCTTAGAGTTTTTGGGTGTAAATGTTTTGTACTTAAGATAATCTATACAAGTTTGAACAAAAATCTATTGAATGCATATTTTTTGGTTATTCAACTAATTCAAGAGCATATAGGTGTTATAATCCTGCATCTAGAAAAAAAATTGAATCTATACATGTGAAATTCAATGAGAACGCATATTTTGAAGTTAGTGATAAAACTCAACATAAACAAGAGAATAATGTTGAAAATATGTTTGATGATGATGACTTATTACTTGAGCCTATACTTGATCATCTAGAACCAACTCCCACTGAACAAGATATGCATGAACCTTTAGATCAAATAAATGAGGAGATTTTGAGTTAAAGAAATTGTCCCAAAATATCTACCAGACTGCAGCACGAGCTCACAAATCGCTGCAAAAAGGAGGTGAAGGATTCTTGGTATATGAACTAAACGCTGAGTTAGAGACGCCATCCATTGACGATATCCTGGTGGTAAAAGAATATAAAGATGTCTTCCCTGATGAACTGTCCAGATTGCCACAGTTGACCCCACGAGAATCGTACCATACTTGTATAAGAACGAATAAAGCAATGAGTGAAAAGACAATATTGACCCCCAAGCTTTTGTAGGTTCGGCCAAAGGCCTTGATCAACCTCAGGATAAATTTGTTTTGATAAGAATGCAAACGTAAGTGAGCCTCACAAAGCAAGATTAAGATCATAATTAGGTAAAATAAATAATATCATAAATTATTTAAGTATGGGATATGATAAACACGAAACGACTAAACTACCCCTAAGATCCCTCAAAAATTTCAGCTAAGACATTAGAAAGTCTCTAAAACTCTCTAGCTATTTCTATTATTCAAAGTAACTACTTAAAGTTATAATACAAAGAATACAAGCATGCAAGAGGGAAAATAAGAAGATATGGAAAAGGTAGTCAATGGCCCAAAACACCAAGATGCCTTCATAAGCATGCCTTATACACATGGAAAGTATCTCTCCTTCCCATTTCCCCTTGGAACCGCCGGATTCATCCATAAAACAACCAAGAAACATTTCAAACTTTACCATGGTTACTTTAGGATAACCACCATGCTAAATAACTTAAGTTGGCATTAAGAAACCCTAGTTGAATAAGTAACTCAAAGGGAATTCTAGAAGGTGATACATGAAGTATATATATAAACACTTTTATACACTTCAATTGTACATGTTAATTATACTCACATACGGGTAGTGTACATATATAATATATAGTTATGTACACGATATATAGCATATACGGATACTATATATGTATGTACGTGTATATGATATATGTGTAAAATGTATATGTACATATATGCGTGTACATAAAAAGGCATATATAAAAAAGTATATGCACATATAGGCGTATATATATTATCATGTATATGTATATATATGCGTGTACATAAAAAGTATGTATATACATGATAATACTACATGTTTTAGGTGACATACGTATTGTACATCTTAATATATTTATATATACTATCCTTGGAATAGAAATAAATTAAGAAAGACAAGATAGATTTCTTGGAAAAACAATAAAATAAAGAAAAGAACAACAAACATGAACCACAAAGTGGAAAAATTAACAAAATTCTCTGCCAAGAGCACAAATTTCGGCCACCACACCTAGAAGGCTCCATAGTCTTCTCTTCTTGGACATTCTACAAATTAGGAATTTAAATAGCCAAGAGAGCTAGCATGCAAGACATCTTGGACTCAATAAAATATTGTGGAGACAAGAAGAATAAAAAAAATATGAGGCATGCAAAAGAAAATTAATAAAATAGTGACAAGAAGAAGGCATGGGAGACAAGCATGAGTCAAAAGTAGTCTTTTTACAAGACCAAGACTCCTTTTACACTCTTTATGGCTCACCTTGCCCCTCTTCTCCCCTCCATGCGTCAGCCACCCTCCCCTTGACACCCCTTAGATTTTTTTAGTTAGCAAGTTCCCACTTCTTATCATCTTGAATTCTCTCTCAAACAAATTCAAGACAACACTTAGAAAAAGTTCCATCTCCCTCCACATACACATAACTTTCGGCCCTTTCACTTGGAGCTAGGAGTTCAACTTCATCTTCATCTTCAAGCTCATGAAGCATCTAGGTAAGCCTCACTTCAAGATTCATAAGTAGATTCTTCATGAAAAATAATGAAGCTCACATGGGTGTTCTTTTTCTCCACCCAAACCGTGACCCCCATGGACCATTAGGTGCTAACATTTCAATCTCTTAGTTGTTTAAGATTTCTTTTATGCTCAGTGTTATGTTTGTTTTATCTTCAAGAGGTGAAAAGTTCTTAAGCCGCACATAGGAAGGTAATGTCCCTATAAAAGAAATTAAAAAATCATCTTCACCACCATCACTCCAGTCCTGCCTTAGCCACCTGCCGCGGCCACTAACACCACCACCATCTATAACATCTACACTGTTATAGCCAGTAAAAAAAGAAAGAAAATAATAGGATATAGTTTAAATTAAATGGGATAATAGAAAAAAATTCAAATAAGGAAGGTGATAATGGGGAAACCATTTTCCCCCAAAATTTTCAGCAGCCCACTTAGAAATAGGGGTTAGGGGAATTGGGGATAATCATTAAACAAACAAAAAAAAGAGAGAGAAAGGCGAGAGAAGAACAGAGGTAGGGGGTGAAGGAAGAAAAAATAGGGAAAAGCAAGCAAAAATCATCTCAACGCATTCATTTTTATTTGCGTGATAGTCTAAGTTGTCTGCAAGCAAGGTAGTTCCCTTTTCCCCCTCCAAATGGTAAAAATTCAAGCATGTTTTGTTTTATATTAGGTGTTTTGTTGTTTAATTGTTGAAATCTATATTATGTTGAGTAATCTGTGAAAAACTGATATTCTTGGGCACTGTGGATGTGTATAAACGTTATGCGTGTCTTGATTTTGATATTAGGGAAAAATTTGATAATCAAAATAGCCACTTTTAACAAGTTTAGGGTTTTTAGTTGTTGTTTTGGCCTTAGAATAGGTTCTCATGGACTGGAAATAGACGAAAATATAGATCGGGGTCGAAAAAACAGATGCCGGAGACCAGAGGTGCGCCTCACGCGCCGCCAGAGTGACCGCACGTGGCCTTCACGCGCAAGCGTGAGGTCGCATGCGCCCCTGGCGTCGCTGCATGCAAGATCAAAAAAATGATTAGGGTCGGCCTGCAGCGCGCGCAGACCAAGACAGCCCTTAATGGGCCGCTGGCTGGCGGCTGCAGTCCAGCCCATTTAACTGAATAAATAAAAAACAAGAGGCTGGCGGCTTAACAGACCGGGCCGAATGGCCAACGGACCGGGCCAACTGTTGTCGGCCCAATTAACCGGATAACTAAAAAAGGCTGGTATGGGAGGCCATCCTTTAGCGGGCCGGACCTACGCGTGCGAATGGACCCGGGGCTGGCTGAAAATAAAAGGGCCAGCCCAATTGCTAGGGTATTTAATTTTTGTTAATTTCTCAAATTCTAAAATTTTCATAATTGTTAATTCATTAATTAAAATAGAAATAATTATAGGAAAAATATAAATAAATATCAGAAAATTATAAATATATTCCAGAAATTATAAAGTGATGAAATTAGGTTATTTTCATTAAATTTCTGTAATTATGATAATTTATTTAATTCGGATAATTAGGTAATAAATAAGGGAAAAATGAGAAAAAATATAGGAAATGCACGATAAATTATACAAGCCGTGGAAAAGTGGATTTGATGCCAAAAAATGTTGAGTTAGCATACGAGCAACAACCGAACTAGATTTGAATGCCGGAGAATGGCGAGGATGGGCCAGGGGCCTCAGGCGATTGTGTTTTTGCATTTATGGCATGTGCATTACATTTTTGGGGGGTCGTGACGTACGGGTCACGGGCGCTCAGGATGGTGTACAGTGGCGGGTCTACGCATACTCAGGATGGTGCACGGTGGCGCGGCCACGCACACTCGGTAGGACCCGGGTTCATGCACTGCACAGTGTAGATATCGGCATTCTGTGTGACATGACTTTGTTGCGTATGCAAGTATAGTGGGACATGCATCACGATGTTGCGCATTCGATACCTGGAGTGAATTACTTTTCCACGTTCTTTCATATGCTTATGTGATATCATGTTTTATGTGCTATGTGTTATATCATTTTTGGATTCTCGTCTTGTACTACTTGGAGGCAGGTGCCTACTGAGTGATTTCTCCATCACTCACACCTACATCCTCCCTCCAGGTGAGTAGGAAGAGCCCTATGATTATGTCTTTGTTGACGACGGGGCTGACACAGTGGAGTGGGCAGACTGATGGCCGCGTCTAGGACACGAGGAGACTTTGCGGTCATTTGTTATTATTTTATTAGGATTTCATCAGACACTACTTTGTTTAGACTTTAGACTGTTAGTATTTAGATGTTGGTAAAATGACTTTATTGTCGTTTATGATTAATTATTTTATTGAGAGTTTCTTTATTCATGTAAGCTAACATCATTATATTTCGTTTTCGCGCGAAAAATTTCTACGTCTTTTCGAACATATTAAAAATTGACTCGAGAACCGGGCGCTACATCCACAGTCCAACTTCTCCCACCTTCCCTTCCTACACGCATATTGCCTCTTCACTGCAAATTCACAAATGTGAGTGGTGGCAGCCACTAGTGGCTCTCGAAGATGGCTTTTTCTAATTTTTTTTAATGTAAGATCATATTTATCCAATCAGCAATTTCAAAATGAAAACAAGAAGATGAGAATACACACAGTGTTATAATAGTTTGTAAAGGCAATGAGATGAAGAATGTAGGTGAAATGGTGTTGAAATAAGCAAGAATAGCTTGACTCATGACTTGGATCGATCCATGTCTCAAGTTGGTAGATCCATGTGGTTTGAAAATGAAGTTGAGTATTCTATCAGACATAGATCGATGACATCGATCGATCGATGTCACATAGATCGATCACATCGATCGAGCGATGTACCCTGAGTGCAGAGTTGAAACTTTCTATACAACATAGATCGATCGAAGTGACTTCGATCGATTAATGTGAGAAATTGAAGTTGGACAGAAAAAAGTTGGAGCTTACTATGAGACATCGATCGATTACATCGATCGATCGATGTGTCAACAGAATTGACTTTCCATGTAGAATCACAACTTATGCACCAAGGGACATACCCAACCACCATGCAACGGTCTTGAACGCCTGAATGGAGTTTGAAAGCTTATAAATAGGCTGTTAAAACACATTTTTAAGGCATCTTGCAACCTATTTCATACTAGCATCTTACATTCTTCTTCCTACTCTTATTCACTCTTGTTTTAGAAAGTTCATTGAATCTTTATTCTTTTGCTGAGAATAAGAGATTGTTGGCTGTTTTATCCTAGGAGGAAATTTGCTTACAACCCTGCAGCAACTAGTGGGGGCAAATATTCCTTAGGGAAAGTGATTATCACATCTCAAGCCAAGCTTCTTCACAATCATCTTCTCTTGTTCTTTGTCTTGTTTCCTTATGTCATAACTCTTTAAAGATCAATGTCGTGCGGTTTGATTCTTTAGAGATCAATCGTAGTGCTTTAGTTCCTCACTTTGTGACTTGTTGTTACCCATTGAACCTTTGACTAAATGTATGCTAGGAAAGGTTGGGTTTCTATCACAAGTGAACTTATCTCATTCGTCTTAATCCCATCGCTAATGATGTACTTTGTACCAAGTCATTTGAAAGACTCTTTGTCAACGGATCTGCCAGGTTATTGCAGGATCTGACGTATGCAATGGCTATTACACCATCCGTAATTAATTGCCTTACATAATCATGCCTGAGACTGACATGTCTAGATTTTCCGTTATAGATTTTACTATAAGCTCTAGACATCGTTGCCTGGCTATCACAGTGTAAGGAAATGGCTGGCATCGGTTATGGCCGCAACTCTATATCGAATAATAAATTTCTCAGCCATTCCGCTTCCTTACCTGCTGATCCCAATGGTATGAATTCGGATTCCATTATAGAATGAGTTATGCATGTCTGTTTCTTTGAAGCCCAAGAAACAGCACCACCACCCAATGTAAATATCCAACCCGTAGTAGATTTGTTATCACCAATTAACTTTCTAACACGGATGGAAAATTATTTTAGTACAATCCATAACTCATAGTCCTCTTTAAGTACCCAAGTACTCGTCTGATTGCCTTCCAATGGTCTACACTAGGATTACTAGTATACCTTGATAATTTACACACCGCAAAGACAATATCCAGTCTAGTGCAATGCCTAGCATACATTAAACTACCAATTGCACTAGCATATTCCAATTGTACTACTGCTCTACCGGTATGTCCAGTCAATTTGTATGAGGCATCAAACGGTGTGTTTGCTTCTTTGATCTCTAACTGTTTGAACTTATTCAACACTTTGTTTATGTAATGAGATTGACACAGAGCAAAACCCCCACTATGTTTGGACACCTTTATCCTAAGATAGTATCTACCTCACCCAAATCTTTGATTTGGAATTGTGAAGTTAAATACTTCTTAGTTTCATTTACTCCTTCCATATTAGTGCCAATAATTAGCATATCATCCACGTACAAACAAATAATGACACCATATTTGTCCGTAAACTTGGAATATACACACTTATCTGCACCATTACGCCAGAAACCATTCTTTAGAATGGAAGTGTCAAACTTTTCATGCCATTGTTTCGGTGCTTGTTTCAGTCCATATAATGACCTTATCAATTTGCACACTTTGTGCTCATTCTCTGGAAGTACAAAACCTTCCGATTGTTCCATATAGACCTCTTCGTCTAAATCACCATTGAGAAATGCAGTCTTAACATCCATTTGATGAATAACAAAGTTATTTATGGATGCTAATGCTAACAACACTCTAATGGATGTTATTCTCGCAACCGGAGCATATGTGTCAAAATAGTCTATCACTTCTCGTTGTCTAAAGTCTTTGACTACCAATTTAGCCTTGAAAGTTTGAATTGAACCATCGGTATTATACTTTCTTCTAAATACCTATTTACATCCAATTTCTTTAGAACTTGGAGGCAAATCAGTGAGAATCTACATATTGTTGGACAATAATGAGTTCATCTCATCATCTATTGCTTCCTTCAAAATGATGCATCTCTCGATTGCATCGCCTCCTTATAGGATTTTGGATCATCTTCTACGCTTAATACAATATGATTTGATTAAACGCTTTTGACCTATTACCTTCAACTAAGAAAGTAATGGATTGAGAAGAAATGAAGTCCGGATGTAAATACTTCTCCGTTCTTGCACGTTGACTTCTCCTAACCTCGGTTATAGAACTTTGATTTTGATCATCAACACTAGAAGGATCATTGGAAAAATCTCCAAGAATAGTTTCATTCAAATTTCCACTTGTTGAACTTTGATTTGAATCCGTTCTCAAGAATTTATTCTCAAGAAATTTAACATATCTAGATTCAACAAACCACATTGGATTCTAAGTCTAGAATCCTATATGTCTTCGAGTTTTCAGCATATCCAATAAAGACACCTTTAAGAGCTCTTGGCCCCAACTTAGTCCTTTTCGGACCCCAAACTCTATAATAGGCTAGACAACCCCAAACTCTAAGATAACTTAGATTTGGTCTTCGTTTCTTCCATATTTCGTATGGAGAAACCTTAAACTTCTTAGAAGGAATTCTATTGAGGATATGACAAGCCGTCAACAAGGCTTCTCCCCACAAATTCTTTGGCAAACCAGAGTTTATTGACAATGCATTTATCATGTCAACTAAAATTCTATTCTTTCTTTTAGCCTAACCGTTTTGTTGGGGTGTGTACGGAGCACTTTTCTGGTGTATGATACCAATCTCCTCATAGAATTGATAAAATTCAAGAGGAAAGTATTCACCACCACGATCATTTCTTAGAACTTTGATTTTCAATCTCGATTGATTTTCAACTTCCATTTTATAGACTTTAAACATATCAAAGGCTTCATCTTTATTCCTTAGTAAATATACATAAGTATATCTTGAAGCATCATCAATGAAAGTTATGAAATATCGATTTCCACCTCGGGTTAAAACACCGTTCAATTCACAAATGTCTGAATGAACAAGTTCTAAGAGATTCCGTTCTATTTTCGGAAATGTTTTCTTAGTCATTTTAGCTTGTATGCATACTTCACATGTTCTTTCATTTACATCTTCGCAAGAAATTAATGCATGCTTAGACATGAATTTAATAGCAGTACTACTAATATGCGCAAGTCTATCATGTCACAGAGAAAAAGAAGAATCAGCATAGTAAACACAAACTGCGGAATTTTTCTTAATACTCAGCTTAAACATCCCGTCGCAAGCATAATTTTTGACGACAAAGATACAATTCTTGGACAATATAATTTTGTCCCCCTCCATTACAATCTTGAATCCATTCTTACAAACAAGACTAGCAGATATAATATTCTTTGAAATCTTAGGTACATGTAGAACGTTGACTAATAACAACTTCTTACTCGAAGTAAAGTCTAACTCTACACTACCTTTATCCAAGACTTGTATGGCGCTGCGGTTTCCCATCAGAACTTGTTTGCTATCATCCACAACTTGATAGGTCTTGAACAGAGCCTTATTGTTGCATACATGTCAGTTGAACCCGAATCGAACCACCAGTCATTTGTGATTTCGTTCGTAGCCATATGAAGTTCCGTTACCATACCAACATGCAATCCGGAAACCATTGCTGCCAATTGATCGGTCTCAATTTTTGCCATGTTTGCATTGTTGGTAAGTTGAGAACTACCACCCTGTTTTTGTTTCTTTCGAAACCAATAGTCCTTCTTGAGGTGTCCTTTCTTGCCACAATTTTAGCATATTTTGCCTCTCTTGGATTCTGTCTTGTCAATGGATTCAGATAAATCGGAGTTCTTTCTTTTGTTTCCAACCGAACTCCCTGTTTTCCCTTTGACGTAATGCACTCTAGGTGCATCATCAGAGACATGTCTTTTTACAAGACTCCTTTTCTCTTCTTCAATTCGCAAATGCTTTTGAAGTTGTTCAGGAGGAACAACATATTGTCCTTCCATCACAAGTAGTTGGTGCCATCAAATCGTTCTAGCTTCATGCTCTCTTGGTTCAAAAAAGTCATTGAATCCATCTTTAAATATTCCTTATGAATGTTATGAAATAAGGAAACAAGACAAAGAACAAGAGAAGATGATTGTGAAGAAGCTTGGCTTGAGGCGTGATAATCACTTTCCGTATGGAATTTTTTGCCCCCACTAGTTGCTGCAGGGTTGTAAGCAAATTTCCTCCTAGGATACAACAACCAACAATCTCTTATTCTCAGCAAAAGAATAGAGATTCAATGAACTTTCAAAAACAAGAGCGAATAAGAGTAGGAAGAAGAATGTAGGATGCTAGTATGAAATAGGTTGCAAGATATCTTGAAAAATATGTTTTAACAGCCTATTTATAAGCTTTCAAACTCCATTCAGACGTTCAAGACCATTGCATGGTGGTGGTATGTCCGTTTGTGCATAAGTTATGATTCTACATGAAAAGTCACTTCTCTTGGCACATCGATCGATATCGATCGATGTCTCACAGTAAGCTCCAACTTTATTCTGTCCAACTTCGATCTGTCACATCGATCGATCGAAGTCACTTCGATCGATCTATGTGATCGATCTATGTTGGACAGAAAGTTTCAACTCTGCACTCAGGGTATGATTGTGTACATCCGACTTTCACATACCATACCATAAACGATAGACTCTAAGGCAATGAGTAACGGTGTTGTTGTTGTGGTGTTGTTGAAGTATTTAGTTGATATGATAATTTAAAATCTTTGTTAAGACTCTAGAGCCTTAATGTAATCTAACAAAAATTCATTAGGAAAAGATATTTCCTAAAACTTTACTTTGGAAAAAAAGTCTTAAACTGAAAATTTTCTTTTTAAAACGCATACCCCGGTTATGTAACCTAAATTAAATCAACTTTCAATTTTATGTCCATTACTTAGACCTTAAATAGAAACTTTGCCAACTGTCGTTGAATGTAGAGCCTAAATCCTTTCTTTTAATTCTTCCTTGAGGACCAAAGGATTGTACGTAAATTATATTCAAATAGTCGGTGAACGAAAATTGGATTATTTTAATTGAATATGGTTATATATTGATAAGTCTATTTTATTATATTTTATTCACACACTTGACACATTCTCAGCTCAATATACTTTTCTGAGGTGGTATTGATCTAAACGAAGATGGAATCTTTTTTCTATTTGTTAAGTCAGTTAGTTGATCTGTCAAACAAATCCATTTGTCTTTCT